>AP025070.1:2989311-3003037 GCA_036186865.1 Eustoma russellianum
AAAAAAAAAAAAAAAAAAGAACCATACGCTCATCTAATATAAAGATGTATAAACGCTTAAAATCTTAAGCATGGGATACAAGTTGATGAGGTAAGCAGAAAATAAGTAGAACTGTCGAACCAGTCACTTTTACCCAGTGCATCCTCATAAGTTGTTATACACGCCAGTGTGGGGGGGAAAAAAGAGGAAGAAAAACTGTAGAGCCAATAAATTTAATCCTACAAAAGAATGTGTACAACTTACAAGAGAACCAACCTCAAAAGTTAAGAAAGCCGAATAAAAATGTTAATTTCTGGTGATAATATGTTCCAGTGATGACCCTCTATAAAATAAAATATTTTCCAGTCATGACCCGCCACAAAAGAAAATCAGGTACTGCTGGTGATCGAGGTTGCAGATTTATAGAAGCATCTGCTCTCGCCTACTGTGGCGACTGCTGCTTTCTAGCTTATCTTTCTGCTCCTGTTCGCTAGTGCCCTTTCTTGAACTTATATTTCTCTTCTCTTTAACATGAGCATGGTGTTTTTTTCTTCTTGGACACGTACTGTCTGCATATGCCAAACCTATGGGTACTTCAAGATCGCGATGATGATGCTACAGCTTCATTACCTAAAAGTTACGTCTCTTACAGCACCAGAGATCAAATCGACTTTTGGTTCCAAGTTTTCAGTAGATAGATAAACTCTATATCCTTCATCCAACCTCACCACCACTGGCCTTGGTTTTGCATTGCCCAGCTTTTTCTTGGCAATTAATGATTGCTCACTAAGCTTAAAGAGATCTTCAGTATGATTACTGGAATTATCTCGATTGCCGAGGTCATCCGCAGGTGTATAGTCATTTAATTCAAAGCATTTTGCTGGTGCAATTACAAAAACTAAGATTCATTGATACCAGCATAAATATCTGGAGAACAGTGATTAGGTGTTCTTGAGCTTCAATCATCAAGGCAATGACAAAAATCTTCGGGCAGGTGACCCGTATTTCAACTTAGAAGTGTATCCAAATTATACATTAAAAGACAAGGAGATGCATCTACAAGAATCGAGACAATGCTCAAGTAATCCCTATAAGCAGCAACATGTAGTGATGTATTGTCTTCGTCATCCTTGGCGTTAACAAGGTCACATGTAGCCAATCAAATATAGCTACCAAAGGAACTACAATTACATCTCTTAAGCTCGAGAAGAACTAAAGATAGTCATTCATAAAAAAGAATTCAAACAGAAAGGTAAACAGACTACTCAAAATCTGCAGCAATTGGATTGGACAGTGTTCATATCAGTGATTATCTTGCCCATATGAATGTGAAAGAAAGAACAATAAGCTAAACTCTCTGTCATAAGCTAAAAATAAAAATCATACCTATCTTTTCTCTATGTAGCTCCCTATATTCCAAGGTCTCTTAGCTAAGCATCTAAAAGTGTAAATATACAACAACAACAACACATACCCAGTATATCTCAACGACAGCAAAAGCTATCGCTAGGGTCTGGGGAGGATGAGAGATAAAAAAACAATATCTCCATAACAAAGGATAGGGAGTTTGCTTCTAGTGAGACCCCGGCTCTATAAGTGTAAATATACATATGTGAATAACAATACAGGAGAAGGATTGAGACGCACAACATTATAAAGCCAAATACTGCAATGCAAATGAAGCCATTTTTGGTATTTGATTAAAGTAAATACAGCAGTATACATGGAAAAAAATGCATGCTTTCATGAGTAGAGGTCATACGTACCATGTCTTTGAAGAATCTCAAACAAAGCAACAAACACGAACTGCTAAGTAATTCCAGCTCTTATTGCCTGAAGAAAAACCAAGACAGAAAGATAAAAGATGTAAGCACAAGTTGTAATCATAAAGAGGGGAAAACAAAGGAGTATTGCTGTAACAGAACAACTGCAAAAATAAAAAGAAAGAAAGAATCAGAGAAGCACACAGTTGAAATCGTGAAAGCAAGTAAAAAGATATCTTTTAAAAGTTTTGAATCTCTAGAGATAACTTGAGGCATCTTTACATGCTTTGGAGATGTTTCAATTCCTGCAAGTACAAAGCAAATCTTTTCAGTCGTTTCTCAACTCAAGAAAAGGACTGAACAACAGCGGAACTAAGGAATTCCAAAAAAAAAAAAACATAAGCAAAATCAACACAAAAGTACATAAACAGAAAGATGGACATTGCAATACGTGAGTACTGAACCAACAGATTTAAACACAAACCTTAGCTTTTTCTATTTATATTAAAGAAAGAAAGTTCAATTCTTAGTTGCAAAAAGTACTGGCGGACCAAAAGTAGAACCACTACTTTTTAAAGAAACCAACACAGACAGACATCCACAAAGCTTCTTCTTTCAACGCTTTAAATCAAAATAAAAGCAGTAACTTTGAATGTCTATGTAAAAGAAAGAAATTGCAATCCCAATACCTTACAGCGATTCTGTCATTGAAATTTCTAATTGCAATCACGAATCTGCACATGCATTGGCAAGATCTCCGCCTGGCCTCCATCGAGAGTGATATCCATCTTTCTCTACTACATCAAAGAACACATGGCTGGTTCGAGGAGGAATGGCTGTCTGTTAGTTTTAGGCGGCCATAAAGATGGAGTTGCGACATCCAGACCGTCAACCTACGAATCACGGAACAACAAGATCTCTGCGGACAAAAAAAAGGGAAACAGCACTGACTCATTTATTCAACGTTGGAGCAAACGAAATCACTGGAGAGAAAATATGAATGCAAAGACGGGAATAAAATATACCTTCAATAACATACCTCTGTGCAGAACAACGGTGATCGACCAAAAAAAATTGGCTATTTTTGCCATCCATAAATAGAACGCAACTTCTCATCGTCACAGCAACAAAAATGGGTTGGAAATCATCATACCACCAGAATCGTATAAATATGTGAAGAGCAAGAGAAGGCAGATTATGGAGATTCGGGGAATGGAAAGGGAAAGAGGAAAGAAAAGCAAGTGGCGCCGTAACTCGGATAAGATCGTCTTTGCAGCAGTAGTTTTAATGTTTCACGAATTTTACAATGATATGATTAGTTTATCAATGAAATGTGTATAAAATTTATGGGTCTCTTGTTTTGGTAAATCAACCTCTTACATATAAATAAAACTTATTTGTCATCATTATTAGGCTACTAGTTGATCAATGACTACAGTAAAATTTCTGTTAATGTTTGGGTGTTACAGCAATGGAGAAATATCTACAGGTGGATGTGCTATCCAAGAATAATTAATGTATCTAGATTTATAATTTTTATAAAAAATTTGTTAGTGGAAAAAAATGAATTAGGAGAAGATGGACTCACAAGAAATAAATGGAAAGATAAAAGTTGGAAGGAGAAAAGATTTTTTTGGTTAGACTTATAAGATTGACTGAATATTTTATTTAAACAAGTATAAAATTAACCACTCTCTTCAAATATGTAGCTCGTTCATTTTTTAATATAGGTTAAACCCATGCATTATCTGTCGTTTATATTGCTAAGACTTCGCTATCGTTTCGCTGGGCCTTTTGTCGACGGTTGAAATTTCTTTTTTCATTATTTTAAACTTTATATTGATGTTGTTCAACAGATTCCATTAAATTTTTTCATCTAATTCTACCAACTCATAAAAAGACGTGGATAGAAATGAAATAGTTGCAATCTCCACTACCGAGAGCTGAAAGCGGAAATATTCTTTTTTCCGAAAACAAACATGCAAAAACAACGTCGTTTTGGAGACCATAGGAAAAGGAAATGGATATTTATTTATATTAGTCTTTATACGATAAGTAAATAACAAGCCAAATAACAACTTATATTATGAGGTACTAAAAGAAATATGATTATGTATCTATGAAGTACACAAAAGAAAAATGGTGGTATAATTTGTCTTATTAATTTTCTTTTATCAATTTGGTTTGGTTAGAAGATACACAAATTTGGTAAAATATGCATAATCAGTAATATACGCTTTTAATAAAATATACACAATACTTACGGGAAAAAATTATATGCACAATATCTTTTTTTTCTTTTTTTGAACAGAATACACGCAATAGGTGACAAATTTGTATACTTCTAATATGTGTCAATTTATACTGAAAATAGATATAAAGTTGTCTTCCATATGGATAATAAAATATTTCTTAGGTTTTGGATTTTTAAAAGCAACCGTGCAACATTCACCTTTAAAACACATTTTACAGTTTTTAATATGAATTTTCACTCAATATTTTCTTATATTTTTCTGTATTTTTCACCGTATAATAGAAATAAGTTTTTACTAAAATAACAAACAATTGATTACATCGTATATTAAAAAGTCAAAAGAATTTTAAGTTTTCTGATACAAAACATGTTTCAAAACAATTATGTTGTGACCATCAAAGCATCTTTACAAGTTTTAACCAAGCAGCAACCTACCATAGTCCACTTGGCATTTGAGTTAAGAATTTATATTAAGAAAGTAAAGATTTGAATCCAGAGACAATCACAATGGGTGTTCCACTTCTGCTAATCTGTTGTTTTACTTCTGTAATTTTGTAAGGGGACACTTCGTGTCCGTCAGTGTGTACAGCTACACTAACCTAAAAGACCGTTGGATACCTGATATACTGATCTAAGAAATCGTTGAATACCTGATTTGCATTATCCGCAAAAATCCATAGGGTTGATGTAGTAAAAACCTTGGGCGACTGATTTCGCCTTTTCTCCTACCAAGTTTTAACAAAGCGCAACTCCTTTTACCCCTGCTCGTTTTGAAAAATAAAAATAAAATAGAAATTCTTTCCCATTCCACCGTCCGTTGGACGGACCACATGACTCCCCAACCTAAAAGGAAAAGGAAGGAATCCCCCAAATATTAACACAAATTCATCCATGGCGGTTCACATGGATTGCATCATCTGCTCCTGCTTTATTATTCAACTATTTCCCCTCTTGAACTTTCGGTATTATTCCATACATTCAATCGCACGCATCGGCTAAAGACTCTCTTTCTACTCAAACTCATCCTCAATTTTATTCCGATTATTACATACAGTTAACAGGAAGCATTAAAGCCTCCTCTTTCAGAATCTCTTTACCTGAAAGATAACAGAAAGTAAACCAGAAGCTGCTGGAACAAGGAAACGGGAGGAACAAAAACAAAGAGCAGTAGTATTGATAGTTAATACTGCCCCTATCAGAAACCCAAGGTGAAAGATTTTACTAATTGTCGCCTCTTCCTACCGCTCTTTGCCGTAGGAACCTAGCTTTATATGGTGAAGTTTCTTTTATCTGCATTCTCATTACAATGACTTATTTTTCTGTTATCTTCACCGAAACCCCTCTTTTTTACTTGGTCCTCTATTCCACGAAATTAGCCTTATAGTAAAGGGACTCACGAGTAATCCCGAAGAGTCAAATATTTGGTGTACCGGGAAATTTTAGTCAAGGGTTTTCATATATTTGATGTAAAGGCGCCGGCTTTATTGGATTTGCATCTGACTGTGAAGTGTGCAATCTAACTTGAGTTATGTAATGAAGCGATGTGGTTCTCTGAATCTTGATTTTTTATACTTTCTGGTGATTGTTGCAGTATAGGGAGCTTGGTAATTGTAAGCATCTGATAGACCTTTAAGTGAAAGATGTTACTTTAGTGTTTCTCCAAGTTTAGATATAAGTTCTCTTAACATCAAGAAGTAGTAGTTTTTCCCCCTCCGTCTTTCTCGGTGTTCATTTTGGAACTAGTACTTTGCTCTTCCCGTGGAAACAAGAGCGTGGATAAAATTATCCTTCACTAGCTAAAGGACTCGAAAGGTATTTTAAGAAGCAGTGAAAAGAATATAGCTTTGTAAACGGCGAAGCCCATATACATGAGATACATTTGTAAAAAGGTAAATAAATCATTTACATCTTCAAAGTAGTAACACTGAAGTAGCTGATAACAAGTTATCATTTAAAGGTCAAATTCCGTTAACCCTTCTACTTCAGTATATGTTTCAGTAACTGTAAGATACAAGCAACATAGGTACTAATATTAACTGTTTAAGTATGGTCATGCACTCTAGGATTAAAGCACCACAAACACATCTTTGGAGCAGATAGAATACATCATAGAGAAACGATAGGTTAATATAACAGGATAGGAAGGAAAATAACTACCTTGCCGAATATGTGTCTTTGGGATCCGACCTTTAAATGAGATAGCAAAGGGAGAATATATATATCTCGAAATTATTTCCTTTTTTTTTCATTTGTGAGAAAGTTGTAGATATGAATATTTTGCTTTAATTCATGAAGCTCTTCTCTTGGCATAAAAATGCTCTCGAGTTCAGAACTTTTGCTTTAAGTTCTTGGTTTTCATCATACAGTACATTTCCGTCAATTGAGCAGATTGGTGATTTGCATGTTCTGCCTACAGATTTTTTCCCCCACTAAAGTGTAATTTGATGAAGCTGGTTACAACATAATTAGTGATTATTTGATTCAGACACTTCTCATCATGTACCTTAGACGTGCTCCAAATTATTGATAATGATTCGATAATACAACATTTCAAATCAGCATTAGTCACTGGGAATTTCGTAAATTAAATTCTTCCTATTTTATATGATAGTTCATGCGAAGTTCTACACTTCGTTCCTAAACTCAACTATACCCTTCTCGTATCAAACCTGCGATCTTTATTGTCTCATGCTACAGGACTTCACTCAGCCGTTGCATAGTGGGAAACAACATAAAACAAAAACGTGAATACTCTTGAAGAAGTCATCCTGCATAACTACTTGAAGAGGTAAAAGTCATCTGCGTATGTTTTTATGAGTTTCTAAAGCAGCAGCTTCATTCTTGTATTGATGCAAGTTTGGACGGTTGGTCCAGTGTGATTTTAGTAACTATAGGTATAGGGGTTTCTCCATGTTTTTTCTGAGTATAATAGGAATTTATGCTTAATATGTTTTGCTGCAGTAAGTAGCAAAATGCCTCGTAAGACTGGCTATGGATTTGATCATGACGATTATGAAGACTACAGCCATGATGATTATGACGATTATGATGACTCCAACGACTATGAAATTGATGGTCCGCAAAATGGTAAGGTTTTGTGCATATACTGAACTTCGTTTTCCTGGATGATTTACCAGCTTCTTCATGGTCATGGGCTAGCGATACAAACTGCATGTGAATATCCTCGACTTGTTCTACTTTTACTTACTCGTTTATTGTAGTATGCCTTTTCTGGAACTCTGGAACACCCCCCCCACCCCCTCTTCTCCAAAAGGCTCCCCAAAATCTCTGAATTTGATTAACAATGTATGTTCAATTTTGGAGTGTCTAGTCCAAGTCGAATTAAGAAAGGAAAATTTGTAACACTAATCAAAAGGAACACATTTTTTTAACTTACAAAAAAAGAAAAAAAGGAACACGTTTGTTTTATGGAGTATCTGTTCCTCATTTACCATTAAGTCTTTGCTATTGCGCGAATAGGTTCTAGCTTCGAACTAATGGAAATTGATGTTCCTTGTTATATTTGAGTAAAAGTAGTTGTCAGTATGAGGTATTGTACTTACTGATTAAAGGACTTCTGTAGTGACCATGGCTTCACACGAAAGGGAGAGGATTCACTTTCTAGTGGATAGTATTGCAAGCTCATAGGAGGTTTAAATAATGCTCTTTCTTTGGGGTTAATTTGGCAGTCTCAGGTAGTTTTACATTGTCAGAGAAGCTGAGGCCTGCTTGCACCATATTAATTTGCCAATCACCTATAATGATGTATCTTAGCCTGTAGCTTCCAAATAACTTGTTTGTTTTCAAACATTGCAATTTCTCAGTAATATTAGCTCATCATTTTTGCCTTGTGATTAGTGATGTATAGTTAACCTTGGAATAGCCACATATTCCCCATTTTATATGCAGCATCTTACAGCTCAGACACGTTAACTGTGAAGTGGTTGAAATTCGTCAATGATTGTAAAGTTGAGAGTGGAGCATGTGGAACAAAAGTGAATCCATTAAGATAAGGAGTTCAGGGTTTTTCGTGCTTGATCTTGATTTGTAATATTTGCATTTTGTACATGCAGTGACATACTTACATGTCTCATTTCATATCTTGCGTGTTAGCCGATGTCTTTTTGGAATTCGGTTGTGATGGTGACTTCAGTGCCTGAATTCTCTTGGGACTTAAAGCTAGACTAGGAGCCACTATGTTAAATTATCATTTCTATATTTTGATGCATGTGGTAAGAAAAATGCACTTACCACTTATTTACCGGTTATGTACTCTTCAACTAGGTGCAGTGCCTGTGATCAGTAAATCACAAGAGACCTCGAGGGTTGCGGTTTGGCGCTGTCCCATCTGTACATTTGATAATGATGATGAGCTGGTTGCTTGCGACATATGTGGTGTTCTTCGCAATCCCTTGGTAAAGAATTATAGCAAGAAAAATACTGAGACAGGTTAGTGTCACTTTTACACATGGAATGTCAGATTGACTCGGTCTAAGCTTTTTCCATGTTTGCACAACTAGATACGTGTATTTCTTTCTTTCTGTTTCTTAGAGTGTTCTTGGCTTCATTAATATTGTTATGTTGTATTTCAAAGAGTTTTCTCTTCCCTTGGTTTGATTTTGTGCCACTGTTGGTGATTGTTTTTGGTAGTCCTTAAACTACTAACCTTCTCACCTTGGCATTGGAGTTAGTACATAATAGGTCTGCCTTTTCTTAAGAAATAACCTGTGTTTACCTTTTCTCAAGGTTAAGCATTTGGGATGCCGCTCTATATGTCCCTTATAATCTGCTTTTGATTTTGTTTTAAATAATACTCCCTGTTTGTGAACAAATTTGCTTATAAATGAGAGCTCTTATGTTGTTGTTCCAATAAACTGCTCACCAGTGAATTTTCTTTTCCTGGTACGCCGGAGATTTTTAAGCTCTAATAGAATTGTTGAATGTGTTTAATTGGTTCAAATTTTTAAGTGAAGGACTAAAGTGCAATGGTTTTCCGTATCTATTCCCTGCTGCAGACAGAGTGGCTGCCTGGAGAATTTGTTATTGCCATCTTATATCATGTTTCATGTTTATTGCACATGGACTAGGGAAAATGTGTAGACAGCATATTTGCATGGTCTGGGAAACACTAGTTTCTGAGTTTCTTTAGTTGTATAAATTTTATAGTTTCTTCATAGAATAGATCCTTTCCATGCAGTTGGTGGCATAGGCAAAGACTCTGGAGCATCCATAATGGCCAAGTCTCTTTTTGCATCACTGCCGCAACAGAAGCCCGATATTTCTCTAATCCCTGTAGCACAAAATGATGCTTTTATGACTGGAGAGCTTGGAAATATACATAGAGATTCTCGTGGTCTCTGTAGCTCTTCTAGCAGTTTCAAGATTAATATAGGTCTGGGTATATTATAGTCAATTTAGCGAGACATACAAACTTGAATTAAAACTTTTCTTGTAGCATGTGGTCTCTTTACCTCCAGTGCTCTCCTTTTTCTTTTTCTTTTTCTTTTTGTGAATACACATGCAATGTTTTATTAGGGTAAGTTTGAGGGCAGCAGTCAACGAACTTATCTTTCTTATGTTTTTCTTGATGCCAGCCCCTTTCAAGTTTGATGTTCCATCACCAGATGATATTGTCTCTAATGGAATGCGTTCCTCCAAAGTGGGTTCCAAAGGTATGTTGACATGTTATTGGAAATTTACTTTTAGCTAAGAATTACTTGGTATCAGCAATCTAATTTTCATTTCTTTTCATTTTGATTGTTACCAAGTAGTCGTCTGTTCTCGTACCAGCTAAATAAGGATAGAGATGGTTTAGTTTACTCAATTTTCACCTGTACCCATTTTGCGTTATTGTTGAGTATGAAGAGGTATAGAGCCACAAATCACCACAGCTTGACCACCTATTATTCACAGCCAAAACCAAGTTTCTTGGCAGCTGGTATTTATCTGCATATAATGGGTTCAATTTCGAATATTTAGTGTGCACTACGATTAACTATTTGAGTTTATGGAAAAAGTATGTCCAGGAAGAGTGGATCTTGAGTACTATTGTAAACTCAAAAGAAGTGCGTGGAGTGGCAGTTAACAATTCGAATAGCCAAGTTTGCTTAAAGAAAGTGAGAGTATCAATTTGAGTGGATTGTTTCATAGAACAGAAGTTTTGGTTTTGTTTGATTCAAATTAAATGACTTTAGAACAATGGAGTGCTAATTGCATGCATTCTTTAGTCTCAAGGTTGGTGCACACTTCTGTAATGTCACAGTGTTAGTTTGCCTCGGGTTCTCTTTAGTAAGTGAATTGATCTTTCCTCTATTCTCTGATATTGCATCTGTCTAATACACAGCTAACGTTCTGCTCCAGCTATTCTTAGTAATCGTTCAGCTTCGGATGTTTCCATACAAGAAAGAGGTGTTATTGTAGTTGAATTGGAGTCGACTAGTCAAGGGACTGATGACTCCGCAGTATTAACAAGTGAGGGCAGAAACATCCCTATCAATAGCAACGATCATTCTTCAGAGCATGAAGCTCACCAAGAAACCGTTGCGGATAATGTGAAAAAGATGTCCTTGTCGTCAAAATCTTCCACCTCGAAGAATCTCAAACCGAGAAGGTCCGTCTCAAATCCACCGTATAAACCAGAGAAATGGATGCTTCCTGATGTAGTAGAAGAGAGAACAAGCCAGCTTAATCTTGCCATTGTAAATTACTCTTAAGACTTTATGTCCTCAAATCTCATAGGCTGATTCATTTTCCTTTTTGAAATTTATTATTTTTTAGTTGATAGGGTATGTTTTTTTGTTTTTTAAAGATTACCTTATTTTCCTCTTCTTATTATTCAAATTTCTAGGTTGGTCATGTTGATTCTGGAAAATCATCCCTATCTGGGAGATTGCTACATCTCCGTGGGCGCATTTCGCAGAAAGAAATGCACAAGTATGAAAAAGAGGCCAAACAAGAAGTAATTATGATAAACGTGTTTTTTCTTAAAAAAGAAAAAAAGAAAAATCATATTCCCCTTATGATGTCTTGCCCTATACACTTATAAACCTGTAATTTCTGTAACAGGGAAAGGGGTCTTTTGCTTATGCTTGGGCCTTAGATGAGAGTGCTGAAGAAAGGGAAAGGGGAATAACTATGACCGTGGCTGTTGCTTATTTTGATTCAAAGAAATATCACGTTGTTCTGCTTGATTCCCCGGGGCACAGAGATTTTGTGCCAAACATGATATCTGGAGCAACACAAGCTGATGCTGCAATCCTTGTAATAGATGCTTCCATAGGGGCATTTGAAGCTGGCATAGATGCTTCAAGAGGCCAGACAAGGGAGCATGCCCAATTAATTAGAAGCTTTGGCGTTGACCAAATTATAGTGGCAGTTAATAAAATGGACGTGGTGGGTTATTCTATGGACCGTTTTGATGCAATTAGGCAAAAACTGGGTACATTTCTTCAATCATGTGGCTTTAAGCATTCTTCTGTGTTCTGGGTTCCTGTCAGTGTTATGGAAAACCAAAATTTGATAGCTGGTCCTTCTGATGCACGATTGTCCTGGTTGGTTCTCTATGCTTACATATTGCATCATTTTTATTGAGCTTGTATCTAAATATTATGAAAAGTAACTGAATTTTAGGGTGTAAAATTTTATAGCAACAGGTACTCTTACATTTTTGCTACTTATGTTCTGAAGGACGCGTAATTTCTTGCTCATCTTTTTTAAGAATTTAGTCTTTTTGGGTACAACTGCCTAAAGCTAAAGGTCGTAATCAGCTAGTGGATTGTGGAGTTCTGAACTGTGCTTTATATGCAGGTATCAAGGCCCTTGCCTGTTGGATACAGTTGATTCTCTTCAACCACCTACGAGAGACTACTCAAAACCTCTACTAATGCCAATATGTGATTTTGTGAAGTCAGAGGCACAGGGGCAGGTGTCCGTATGCGGGAAAATGGAGACAGGAGCTCTTCGTCCTGGATCTAAGGCAAGTAAAAGCAATTGGTTTCCTGAACTGTTTATGGAAAAGGTTTTTGCTGGATTTAGTGTCTTGGCAAAATTGTGTTTTGTAGTGGCTAAATTAATTAATTTTTTTTTCTCCTGGAATTGGAATCATTAGAAAACTAAAGAGTTGGCGCTAGACACCACCATCAAACTCGCTCAATTCCCTATGTGTCTTATAATCACAAGATGGTATTTTTATGTGATATCTAGTGGTTCTACTATCTTGACGAGCGCGATGTATGCTTATTCTTGCAGGTTTTGGTGATGCCCTATGGAGAAATAGCTACTGTCCGCTCACTAGTACGGGATACCCAAACATGCAACGTTGCAAGAGCCGGAGATAACGTCACCATCAATCTTCAAGGTATCGAATCGAATCGTGTGATACCTGGGGGCGTGCTGTGCCACCCCGATTTTCCAGTTGCGGTCTGTAACCATTTGGAATTGAAGATTCTTGTTCTAGATATTACAACTCCAATCTTAATTGGTTCTCAGGTTTGTGTACTCAACCTCTTTAGTCCTCTATAATGTTATCAACTACAGGAATCAAATAAACCGACATTGCTTATATGCAGCTGGAATTTCATGTACACCATGCCAAGGAAGCTGCTAGGGTTGTAAAAATATTAGGACTGCTAGATCCAAAGACTGGAAAGCAGACAAAGAAGTCTCCCCGGTGTATATTAGCAAAGCAAAATGCAGTGGTTGAGGTTTGTACTCATTTTCTGTGTATTTATACGTCCGAAATACGAGTTTTCTTTGCATTTTAAGTGGTGGATCATTTATCAGTCTCAACTTCTGAAAATACGTGTATTCTGTGCGTTGAGTGTGATAGATGGGCATGAATGCTGCTTAACATAACCACCAATTTGTTTGTAAAATATTTCAGGTGATGCTGGAGGGTGATGTGTGTGTACAAGAATACACAAGATGTAGAGGCTTGGGAAGGGTGTCCCTAAGAGCATCAGGAAGAACCATTGCTCTTGGTGTAATTACTAAAGTGTTTGAAAGAGAACAATAGCATCTATCTAATGGCTTGAGAAACTTGAGCAAGTTTTGTACTTGATAGTTGGTCAACTCTACAAATTTTTTTTCTTTTTTGGGGACTTGATTGCATATGATATAAGTTTGTTAAAGAAATGCATTTTTTTCATGTAAAGGCATTGTTATCTTTGGATTAGGCCAATTGCTATTTTTATTTAGAGGGTTCTAGTTTAATATGAAATGTGGTTTGCTCAGTAGGCAGAAGCTTTTTCTTATAATTTTATAAGCTGCTGTGCACTTAAAAAGATGAACAAAAAATCCAAGCTAATTGATAGCATAATGGATGAGGTTATTGTACTCGTTATTACACTTGCCTAAAGCTTAGATTGTAGTCTTTTCTTGTTTTGTTATTTTTGTATTATACTTAAATCTTAAACTATAGAGTAGAGGTTTTATGTTGTTTCAAGCTAGGTTTTATGTTGTTGCAGAAGCAAAGTATGTGTCGACTAGTGACATAATAAGATAATAAGATACATGCTAAACAAATATACACAACTATTACGACATATTTACATATTTTTACGTATTTGATTTGACATATCTGCATATTTTTACGTATTTGATTTGATTGATTGGTACAACGAAAACTAATCATACCTAGTTAAGAAAACGGGGAAACCTAACCGGGAAACTTTTTTTAAGGATGCCTAAACGCCAACGAACTCAAGAAAAAAAAAAAAAAAAAAAAAAAAAA
>AP025070.1:3003047-3037130 GCA_036186865.1 Eustoma russellianum
AAAAAAAAAAAGACCACCTCCTTTTCCCGCTTTTGGGGCCGCCATTTCCAACGAGAAATCAGCCGTATCGAACATTCCCTGCAACTGATCTCCGTTAACCACTCTCAGTTTGGTTCAGACCACAACGTCACTCCCACTTGTCAACCTTTCCTTATTTACTGCTAAGATCTCTTCTTTAGTAATTGTAGTTGTAAAAGGCCCAAACATTTTTGGTAGGGGTAGATAACTGAGAAGTATCGTACCACGTCACTAATTAGAGCTTAACAGCCAACTACAACTTGGAAACATTAATCTTTTTCACTTATTATACCAAAAAAATAAACATTTTCAGTATACTAGACTTTCACGTTTGTACAGGATCCGAAATGAAGTCGGATCGCTTCTCAATCTGATGTGATGTATGCAGCTTTACTCTGTGCAATAGACTATTTCCACATAGTAAAATGCTCTCTATATATAGACATTTTCCGAACCATTCATTCTTTTTAGTGTTGGCTTCATCTTCCAAAATTAGTCGATTGAGAAAACTTAGATCATCTGATCAATGAGTCCTACACAACTAAGATTCAATGATCACCATTCATCATCAATCCCTTCTCCTTTCAAGATGAATAAAGACTCGTATGCAATTAAAAAAACCTCACCATCTTCTTCTTCTTCTTCTTCATCTTCTTCCACTTCTTCCCTCGTTATTACAGGGCCCATGACCACAAGGCAACATCGTTACCCGGTAATAATCTATAAACATTCTCCAAAGATCATCCACACTCATCCCAAGGATTTCATGGCACTGGTTCAAAAGCTGACTGGACTATCGCGATCTGAAGAGGACGATCAAAATGTGGCTCCCACTCCAAAAACAGAGTCGGAAAATGATAAATTTGATCACAAAAGCGCGATCAGTGATGACAATGAGTCTTCCTCTGTGGTTACAGATGAAAATAATGGGAGTGCCTTAGGTGATGGCCAGGTTAATTCTTGCTATGCATCTCCAATTGATTTGCAAAATTGTGGGTTTGGAAATTCAGTTCCATTCTTCAATCCAAATTATGTGGAAATTCTGGGTTCAGCTCAGCATTTTTATAACAATCCAGAGTATTTGATGCCTAACATGAGTTCTTTCTCTTCCTCCACCTTGGAAGGCATGAAGTAACTTCCTGAATTGTTGGAGTTTGTTTTACTTTTACTTTTTCCTTTTTCAGTATGTTATTCCATCCACCTCGTGTAGGGATGTCAAACAGTTTTTGCAAATAAAACAGAACTGCTAATAGAAAAAGCAGAGCATGAATCTGATGAGATTCACAAGACAGTGTTTAATTAGTTCTTTCTTTTTGTTTGTTTGTTCTTTTTTTCTACTTATACTTTAGAAGCTCCTTCAAGATCTGTGAGTTTTGATGTGATTAGCTGCCTTAGCACTTTGCAATAAGATGAAGTCTTTGTATTTTTTTACAAGCAAGAAAAGTTATGGGCATTAGTGTATCACACTAGTTCCCATTTGGCATTACTGTTTCATATTTATATGTATAGGTTGGTCAATCATAATGGATCCTTCTCTAAAAGAATATGTACAATTGATAAATTTCATGTGATGCATTTGGCTCGAGTCTGGTTCGAAGGGGTTAGGAACTTGTTCTACTGCAACCATGTACTCCAAATATATCATTAAAAAAAATACATATACATATATGTGTATGATACACACACATATATATATATGTGTTTGTGTATATATACATATGTATACATATATACATATATACATATGTGTATACATATATACATATGTGTGTGTGTGTATATATATACATATATATACATGGTTGTTTTTCTTTTATAGGAAGAATTCTACTCATAATGGCTGTATTTTACCACTTGGATAGTGGTTACTATTTATCTATAATATTTTCTGTCTAAGGTAACGGCTAGTTACCTGCACAACTCTGCCTTATATACAGTAAAAGAATTCCATGTTACAATATTTACTAAGCATGGCATCTCGGTCTTAGTGTTGTTGTCTTTGTGCTTCACCTCGTCACCTCAGCTCATCACCTTCTTTACTTCAGCTTTTTTATCTTCAGCTCGTCGTGCTTTTCTTTAGTTCAGCATGATCATTCTTCATTCTTCACTTCAACTTTTTTTCAGTTGTGCTCAGCCTTCTTTTGTCTGTCCTTCGTCTTAGTTCAGCTCAGCTCGGCTGACTCTTCACTCTATTTTCCAGCAAGATGTTTATTTAGATCATGTTGGCGTAGCTCGGCTGGACTTGTTTGCACTGTATGTATACAATATATGTATATATTAGTACATGCAACCAACTATAGGCTTTCATCTAGGAGATCATGTTACTTACTATGAGCACAAATTTCAGAAAATGCAAATCCGTTCCACCTAATACAAGAGAGTTATTTGTTCAAAGATTCTCATAGATCTACAATTTTTACAATACTAACATGTCTGCAATCATCATTACCATTCCATGCATGAATCGGAACCTGTCCTAAACAAACAAAGTGCAAAAGCAGCAGTTAGTTTAACCAAGAACCAAAAAATCATTTCAATCTACTGAAGCACAAATGTGATCAAAGAAGATCATGGTCCAAGCTACCCAAAAAACGCCTCCATTCTTGGCTTCAAGGATTAAAATTTATGGTTCATATCTTGTTCTTCAATGGCTTCCTTTTCTCTCTTGTTGTCTTCTACTGACTTAGTACAGTTCAGAAGCTGTCGTGTTTTCTGCTTTTTTTCATCCCTAATTTCAATGAAAGAGTGCACGATGTCCTAAATTGCCTCTAACCTTTGTCGAAGCCATCCAACTTCAAGATTTGTCTTTTCAAAGTGTTGGGTTTGATCAAGAATACCCATCAATGCATCATCCATGAGCTCTGCTAGGTTTGTGTTTTGGAATGGTTGAAATATGCGAGCAACATAATCCAAGAGATATTACCGGAAAGAGATGGAGTCAGAGGTGCAGTTCTTAACAATATTTTCAACAATTAGATCAACCTGAAATCATCTTTCATAAAGTAACCTTATGTTCTGATTTTTCCTAAGCTTGCTGTTTCCTTGGTCGTCTCTATTTTGGGATGCTATGTTAGTAAACTTTATTTTTTCGGGACATATGTTGTCCTTTTTTGAATTTGGTGTTTCTTAATCTCGAAAATGTATTTCAAATCTTTATTCGAATTTTTGATGATTTCAAAAACCAAAAAAAAAACCCAAAACAAACCTAAATCAAACTGGACTGGTCAAACAGTTTGTTGACGAGTTTAATTTGGTTTTGTTTCAGAAAGTCTAAACCGTCCAAAGCGGTTTGGTTTTGAAAGTGTTTAAAACCACACCAACCCAAACCATGTATATCTCTAGCAGTATGCGTGTACTTTAAAGAGAGACCTGAGAAAGAACGTTCTCAGTGCACTAAGTTCCTACGTTTACGCAAGGTCCGAGAAGAGGTCGAATCACTTCGCGATTTGATGTACGCAGCCTTACCTCACACTTTGTACAAGAGAGTTGAAATTGTTTAAAATCACACCATGTTAACACACTACTTGGTGACACTAACTTTGAGTATTGATTTCTTATTTATTTGATATTAAGATCTAAGTAACTCAAAAACCTAAACTCATCCGTTTTACGTATACAATTGTGGACATTTTACTTCTCATTAACTCATGATAGAAACCCTGCATAATTAAGTTAAAAGTTGGCTGGATAATATAGTTTTGTACTTAAAAAATTTATGAGGTTTTATCCAATATCTCTAATAATAAATTGAGTTTTATATTTGTAAATAGATATTTGGATGTGTGGATGTGTTAAATAAGTAAATAAGGCTACGAGTTATAGATGTGGACTAAAATGAAAAATGTATAACGTCAATTTTTTAAAGAGATGATGATTTATAAGCATACATAAAAGTATTTAATTGAGCCGCCAAGTGGGCAAGTAAAACATGTAAAATAAACAGTGTCATGTAATAACTAACGTAATACTCCCTGGTCCTAAATCGTTTGTGCATGTCATGCTTATACATTTGTTTTAAAAAAAAGTTAGTTGAGAAGTTATTTAATCTTTATACTTATAAATTTGTCATTAAAAATAATATTTAGTTTTACAAAATGCACACAGCTAACAATGATATTTCAGTCATTTAAATATTTTTTTTTATTATTTACAGAATATAGACAAACATTTTAGAAAATTCTAAAATAGAAGGTGACTGATATTTTAGGAAAGAGAATTTTAAAAAAATATCATTTTCATGTTTTATTATGATACCAAATACTTTGATTTTGATATGTTTTTACACCCTATAACAAATGGTACTATTTTGGAGAAAATGTTAAATCCCTCACTCCGTTTCAACTGTTCCAGCTCTAAAAATCATACGTGGAGAATGCAAATCAGGAATGCGACGGTCTTCTAGATTGAGTGAGATCTTACGCACTGACCCACACAAGATGTCCTCTGCAAACTAAGCCTTCGGCATAGCAACGGAGGAACACCATACTGTGCATGTCTCTGGATTCGAACTATTGATTTCTTCGAACAAATTCCAATCCGAGTATCAACTGAACTATGTCAGTGACACAAATGTTACTACTTTAGGCAGAGATATTGTTGAGGCAAGCACAGCCACAGACAAGCAAGGGAATGCTACTGTCCTGCTATCTTAGTTTAATGATCCATAAGATCTGCTTCTTCCTTGGCAAAAAGGACAGTGTTTAAATCGCCGATCAGTGATGGTGATGAAGGGAACGATTTGTTCTGCTCCGGTCGTAAAATTCGCACCAACCACCAAGTTGTTTGCTCCACCGTTCCTCTGCCCACTACCACATTCACCATGGAGGCGAAATTTCGCCTCTGTAACCGCAACATTAGGTGTGCCTTTTCAATCAAGCACCCCCCCCCCCCCCCCCAAAAAAAAAAAAAAAAAAAAAAATTGTGGAAGGTTTTTATGAGAAGCGTTCCCCAGGAAATAGCCTGACGTAAACAGACAAAGGCTAATCATAGCCTGATCGAAACAGGCAAGGGCTAATCATATTGAAAGAGTAAGGCCGGGAGTTTGAATCTCTCCGGAGTCATTTGTGGGACCCTTTGTCTAGATCTATCAGGTTCTTGATTTGCATCCCTACACTTTCTTGGAACCGGATGTGACAGGGACCCTTACTGGTTGGGGTAAACCCTTTTTATGAGAAGTGTTACAACTTATCATGAAATCATAGAATAAAAATATTATTATTATCATAAGTCAAGTGACTTGTGTGTGAAGTGTGATTTTAAGATTTTGGGGACTTGACTTTACTCTTCCTAAATTTTGAACAGGGGGAGGAGAATCAGGGGAAGGAGAAGTCAAGAAGACAGGGAAGAAGAAGTTCATCACTAAAGAACAAGAACCTGAACAGTTAAGTCTCCTAAAACATTTTTACATATATCTTCGATGATAACATATGTCTAAAACTTATTGAACGATCATTATATGATAAATGTTGATATCCTATTCTACCGTCGATATTTGTGGGTTACTAATTAGTGTTGTTTTAAAGTTTCTAAATTGTTGGTGTGAATGTACATGTTATACTTATAATTTCTTTTATATATATATTTTAAGATATGCTATAACTTACAGACCAAACTATAAATGAAAGAAAAACATGTTGCATTAGCACAGTAATCAAGTAGGTCATTATATATCTAGTAAAAGCTATCGCTAGGGTCTGGGGATGAGAGACATGTAAATAATACTTCAATCCCAAGAAATAGAGAACTTGTTTTCAGTGAGACCTCCAGATCTATATGTACATGTATAAATGATACAATAATATATATATAGTGTGATAGTGTACTAGTGAAGGGATTTAGTAATCAAGTAGGTCACGCTTTTTTTCTTTTTTTCTTTGAGATTGTGTAGGTACTGGCAGAGTGCAGGAGAAAGGGAAGGAGAGAATCCCATGAAGACGCCATTGCCATATATAATCATATTTGGTATGTCTACCCCTTTTGTAATCTTGGCCATTGCTTTTGCTAATGGCTGGATCAAGGTCCCCGTTCGATGATTTTGTTAGAGCCACTATCATAAGCATGATGATGATGATTTTTTATTAGTACCTTTTTCTCCCATATGATTTATCTTTGTTTGAGGTTTGAAATGTAACTTAATTATTCTTCTTCATTCTCTATCGATGAAGTTACTTGACATTCTGTATCATAATGAGACGTATAGCTTTTGTATTTGTCCAAGGCGTTCCCGGTGCAGTAGGTTCCGCGTTTGCGTAGAGTTTGAGAAGGACTTGGATCGCTTCGCGATCTGAGATACGCAACATTACCTTACACTTTATGCAAGAGATTGTTTCTGCGGCTCGAACCAATGACCATCACAATATAGCTCTTGTATTTGACAATTGACAATATAGTCTCAGCTGCTTTAGCGATACAGATGACCATGAGAATACTCCAAACGAACGGATGTATGGTTCATGACTTCATGTTGTGTATATCATCAATTCAATAATTCATTAACATGCCTCATATGATATATTAGAAGGAGGAAAAAACCCTATAAAAAGAACGGAGTATTCTGTAAGTTAGAAGAATTTTAGTTCATCTATTATGTTTTTTTGTGTGACTTTAAGGTCATGGGTTCGAGCTGTGGAAACAACCTCTTTGATAAAAAAGTGTAAGGTAAGACTGTGTACATCAGATCGAGAAACGATCAAGTCCCTTCTCGTATTCTGTATAAATACGAGAGCCTAATGCACCGGGAACGCTTTTTATTATGTTTGTTGGGATGGAAAATAAATTCTGTGAGAAGTATCTTTCGAGGAAGGCAATGTTTATTCCCCTTCTCGATTGAGAACTTTTAGTTGAGTAAATGAGTGGTACTAACAAATGGCAGAGGTTGATAGGAACCAAATAGAGTAGGTTCAGTTATGAGTTATCTCAATAAAAACTAAAAAAATTAGGAATAACTAAGTCGGTGGATTTGCTTTTGAATGACTCCACCGGTGGTAGGCAACATGAATTGGGAAAATGCATTTAGCTTGTGGCCAACCCAAGATCTTGAAATCTCCTTTATTATAAATAAATACAAAAACAACATTACACTGTTGTTTTAAAAGCTTCTATCTATGGCAAAATATGAAGATTCGGATGTACGCAACCATACTCATGTGTTAGAAATCATGGTATTAAATTGATACAAGTATGAAAATATAGTGGATCAATTGGATGAAAATGGCATAAAGATTTCGATATTAACAAAATAAAAAATAAGCAAGCAAGACACGGATTAGTTTTTTTTACCTACACATACACACATAAGGAGAAGTATAAGAAATCGCCTCCAGGGTATAGTTCAGTTGGCATTCGGGTTGAAGATTGACAGAAAGAGGTCATGAGTTCGAATCTAGGGACGCACACAGTGTGTATGTTCCTCTGTTGCTAGGCCAAAGACCTGGTTTGTGGAGGACACCTTGTGTAGGTAACTACGTAAGATCTCACACAATCTAGGAGCCTGCTGAACTCATGATTTACATCCTTCACACAGCTTCTTAGAACTAGAACAATGGGACCCTTTGGGTTGGGTTCAACCTTTTGCCAGAAAGTACAAGAAATCGACAACGACAACGATAGCTTCTGACAATTTATCAAGTGTACGTATATCTTGAAGATCATGACCATATGTATCTTAGTATATTTTCCATTCACGGATGTAAAGATTGTATGACGTGACAACTGATCAGAATTTAGCATATATTTTAAATTTTTAAGAAGGATTAGGTTTTTCGAAAAAACTTTAGGTCTAGCGGTTGAGTAGTATTTATCTCATTTTTGAGTGTCGAGTTCAATTCTCCTCCTTTTTTTAAAAAAAAAAGGATTAGGTTTTTCCCTTTCCGTATTATTTAGTACATTCTTATATAGAAGCACACTTCTTACCGTTTTGATAGTTAAGATAAAAGGTAGAATGACACATACATTTATAGACACTGTAAGAGCATCTACTTGATCAAGTTTGCATGTATTACATTATTAATGGGTTACAGGGTAAACTATAGTAACGCTGTGGCGCTACAAATTTCCTTGAAAGAAATGGAAGGCTTTCGTTCATGGGCAAATTTTAATATGGTTAATAATTAAATCTTATTAGTTACTGATCATCAAATACTGAAAACATAATAATATAGACGGACCGTCTGATTTATCGGTTGGGATCACATGAGGTAAGAAATGAGGTAAAAAATGAGGCCTCCAATCACGCGCTGCCACGTGTATAAGTAACTATTTTTTAAAAACAAAAAAAATTTAAAATTCTTCCACTTTTGTACACGTGGCAGCGCGTGATTGGGGACCTCATTTTCTACCTCATTTCTTACCTCATGTGATCCCAACCGCTGATTTATACATTCATTCTGCTACATGAGAATTTGATTGAATTTTTCAGCAAGCAAAGCCACCGAGTACCACCGCTGGGCACCTTGGCCACCTTCTTGACCACAATCACAAAAGCCGAAAGGAACATGACAAACATGTCCATGATCTATAAGTCACGAGAAGCCTATTTATACAGTTGTTAGGTTTGTTGGAGAAGTTGAAATAAATTGGAAAAGTTTGAGTAAATGGGTTTGTCAAAAGTTGACAACCACCATACTTTGAGCTTACTTATGATTAGTGTTCGTTAATCAAAAACGAAAACTAATAATTTCTAAATTATCTACGTAACAAGTAGATGACTTTAGGCTTTTGAATCATTCGATTCCGATACCGGGTGAATGAGAAATTAATGCTCAAAGTTGGAGTAAAATTGGAAGGAAATTGGAAAAGTGGTGATGTGGCCTCTTGAGGAGTGAACACATCACTCCTTAAGTGGAATACCACATTGGCCACTTGAGATGAAAAGGCCACCAAATATAGTTCAAGTTGGAGCTTTCTAAAATGTGCCCTTGGGCATGAAAAGTTTTTGACGAAGTCAGGACGCAGCTCAGGCAAGGTTCACCACACACGCGCGCATGCGCCGCCGCCCGCCCGTCCGGCTTGGCTCGTGGCTCCGGCTCATTCTTGTCTTTTTGGAAAAATTTTCTTTTACATTTTTCCAGAAAAATAAATTAAGTGATCCAACGGTTGAAATATTTTTGATCATAACCTGTTGCAAAATCTAACGGTGTAGATCGTAGTCTACACGGATTAATGATCTAACGGCTGAGATCATATCTGGGAGCGGTTTCTTCATCTAGATCTAACGGCTGTGGATCGTAGTCTACACGGATCATGATCTAACGGCTGAGATCGTATCTGGCAGCAGTTTTTTCATCCGACGGTCTACGTTTAAAACTGCTGCAGTTTACGATCTAACGGCTGTGGATGAAAACCGTTTGATCCGACGGCTGCGGTTTAATCTGGAGATTAACCGCCTAATCCTTCCCGCCTATAAATTTCTCCTTCTCCAGGCTTTCTACTACACTCTGCACTTTGTCTGTTTTTCCTCCTTCCATTTTCGTTTTTTGCATACTACTGCACTGTTACGTTTCCAGTTCGAGAAATCAGAGCATCCCGCAGGTTCGCCGAGTTCTTTACGTTGCTGTGCCGTTTCGTATGAACTGTACCCGTTGTATTCTGGGAGACGTTTGCTGTTTTCGGTTGGGCACTTCGTACCGGAGCAAATCGTCTTAAGGACAGAGTCCTTAGACTCGCCTCGGTTCTGCTTGCATTTCGTCAATTTACACAAACGCACACTGGATACTGCAGTTGATTACAGTTTCTAACAAGGTTTACGTTCATTATAAATAGTGTTGTTATTTTCTTTATTGTTCGTCGTCAGGAAAAATGATTTTATATACGTATAACCTATTGGTACAATTTTTAAGTTTGATTAATAATTTTGTTGGTTAATGTCTTCATTGTATAATCCATTATAAAGATGCATTCCATTGAGTTGCAGAGTCAAGTATAAGCAAGTAAAGGTATAAAGTCGCCCCCAGGGGCATAGTCCAGTGGTAAATGGCAAAGGTGATTGGGGCTAGAACCCCGACGTCCCGAGTTCGAGTCCGTGTGGAGACAATCCTGTTGAAATATTACAAGGCTTGCCTCTGGGCTGGCTGAGTCTCGTGTGTCCTCTCCCTTTGCAGGGCTACCGGTGGAGCACATCCCTCGATTTACATCCCACCTGGCTAAGGGGCCTCTGGTACAGGTGGGGAAGAACCCACTCCCTCATCAAAGTAAAGGTATAAAGTCAGTTCTTCTTAGCTTGAAGTGACGTTGTTAGTGTATCATGTAATGTTCGATGCTTAGTGAAAGTATGTATTAAGAGTTACGACTTGACTATGCCACTCAAATGTATTATGCAATATTATGTTGAAAGTGTGTTTAGGCTTTGTTTGTTTGATCCAGTTACAACGGACAAGCAACAAGCAGGCACAGGCAACGTTGGATTGTTCTAATTTTTTTTTCCATATGGTTCGTGTTGAATGAATGCATTTGATAACAATCCATAACATAATGAGCTTTTATTTTTCAGAATATGACATTTTACGTTACAATAATACCAAGAAAAAGGTGAATTGGTATCAAAGTCACAATAAATATAATATAGTACATAAGTGATAGGACAGAGAAAAGAAAAGAAAAAGTAATTTCATAATGTTCTTTTTCTTTCCTTTTTGCTTTTCGGACCTACCACACCTAGTAATTATTCGGACATTCATCAGGACATCTAGACATCATGTTAAACTTATCACTTACAAAAAAATAATGTTAGACTTATCATATCATATATAATTTACGTTAGATAGCATGTTACGTGCTTCCTCAATCAAGTAATTTTCCGTCAGATGGCCTACAAAAAATAAAAATAAAACAATTAAATTGAAAAGTGAAAGTTAGTACCAACTACTTTTCCTAAAAGTAAAAGCATACCAACATACCGACACTGCTAGTTGTGGAAGACAGCATAGACGTTGACCTCTCAAGTTGAGTGGTACTTTTCCACTTTTCGTTTTCTCTATCCTTTTTTCCACTTCCAGGCCCTTGTACTTTTCGAGGGGTTTGACAAGGTTTATGATTTTTGAGATCAAGCTGCGGATAACAGTATCTGGCATAAATTGTTACATTAGATCTTTTTCCGGATCCTGTGTAAACACAGGAGCCTAATGCACCGAGAACGTCCTTTTTACATACCACCAACATTCAGTGCGCAGTTCTAATAGATCTGATCTGTCAACAGAAGTTTTGAATCTTATAACCAGAACCCTATTGAATTATCTCAGTTTTTTAACCAGCACCAACAGAGAGAAGCTAGATAAAAGAATCATAAACTTCTATGCCAAAAGACTATACAGAAGTACAGAAATCATCTGCCTTCATCCATTGAAGAATAGGATATTGAGTTTCTAGAGTAATCCTCAACAAAACTACCACCTGATGAAGCCTTGGTAATACCGGTTTGGGTGCTACTAGTACCTTTTGTATTGTCTGTAAATGCTGTAGAAGAACTTGTACCATTCCATCTTCCAATTCGACCTTGAATCGCAGGTTTTCCAGGAACCGGTAAACTGAAGGAGTCGCCACATAACACAAGGTTAATAGTGCTCATGTCGGGCCTATCAGCGATGCTAGCTTGACAACAAAGTAAACCTAGCTGAATGCACATTGTTGCATCATAAGGATTGTATTTCTCAACGCTTGCATCCACCAAGTCCAACGGCCTACCTTGCTGATACAGCGTCCACGCCTGTGAATCGGTCAAACATGTTAATCCATCAAAATCTGCTATATCATTCATCAAACATTAAAGTAATGGTTTAGTTTGCATCTCATAGGCGCGACACGTTTCACCTAAAATGAGAGACCATTTCCATAACGCCTATGTCATGAAGTTTTGAAAAGTCAAGAATCAAAGGAGAAAATGATTACTAACATAAGGCGTTCGGGAGCTAGAATGTTGGATGAAGACTTCGATACAATATTATTTCATGTTCTATATGCCCGCATTAAGACAAGACAGTTTCTTATGCTTGGCCTGCCCCTGACCACTGGATATTACCTATTCACAATGCCTTTTTTTATAATTTAAATTTTATATATAGGCCGAAATGGCAGATTTACAAAATGTACCTTTATCTGGGGACCAAAGGTAATCCTATACAAAAGGTTAAAGGCGGCTTACAATATGCACACTAGACTAGTGCCAACCTTTATCAAAAAATGGTACAAGGTAACCACATGCCAAATTTACAAAAATGCTAAGCTTATACTAATGCAACCAATCTATGAATATAACTAGTCCAACAAAGTTTGACATCAGATCAAATCAAGTCATGCTAATCCACTATTTCAGCAGCAACAGGCAGCAAATCCAGCAAATTGCAACACCCTCTCGTCAGACTGGAAGGGTTGACCATCGGATCTCTATTCACAATGCTTTCACATTGAAGTTAGTAACACACTGTCAACTCTAAGGCCATAGTCCAAAGGTAAAACGCAGTTTTCACTATACCATCAAGGTACTAGGTAATAAACATGATACCTTTTTTTAAGTTAAATTTTCATATATGCACCCAATGGGGAAATTTACATAGATTTACACCTTAGGCGGTGTGATATACAAGACATAGGCTAGTCTTGCCCAAAAAGCAAAAGGACAAGTTCCACCACAAGTCATTTCTATATGCCTATTTTCAGTTGTGGAACGTTGTCAAAAATACATGATCAAAGTCTTATACACATGCAAACAGATCAGCCTGCCAAAAAACATGATACCATTGATGCGCTAGATAAAAAAGTCAAATACATGAAATTCCAGAGGTGTAACTCTTTCCACGATTAAATGAAGCTTACATAGTTTAAGATGTCTCTCTTTTCAGCACCAAGCTGGTCCTCATGATTCTTCCTTCCGCTTACTATCTCAAGAACCAAAATGCCAAAACTGAAGACATCTGTCTTTACAGATAAATATCCTCGCATAGCATATTCAGGTGCCATATAACCACTGCAGGAAAACAAAAGACGCTTAAGTGGCCTTGATAACAAGATGAGGATCACAAGTGAAAGAACAAAAAGGGGAGCCACAACTTACCGAGTACCAGAAATCCTAAATGTGTTCAAATGAGTATCATCCCCTGGAAAAAGCCTTGCCAGACCAAAATCTGATATTTTTGGATTAAGCTGATCATCTAGCAATATATTACTAGCTTTTATGTCCCGGTGGATTATCCGTACAGGGGATTCTTCATGTAAATAAAGAAGCCCTCTTGCAACGCCACTAACTATCCGGAACCGTTTACTCCAATCCAACTCTGAGGACTTATTTTTATCTGCATGTTGGAACACCATTCTTGTTACTTATGCCACTAAAGAAGCTGGTTAGGGAAAATCGTTTTGTAACAGATCCTAGAATTGTACCAAAAAGGAAGTTGTCAAGGCTCTTGTTTTGAAGATACTCGTAGACAAGCATCTTCTCAGGCCCTTCCACACAACAACCTAGTAGCATCACCAAGTTTTTGTGCTGAACCTTCAGCAGCAGTTTCACCTCATTAGTAAATTCTCTTAATCCCTGTCTAGAATCCATGGATAATTTTTTGACAGCTACTTCTTGTCCACTTGGTAATAATCCCTGTAAATGGACAAATTTTCAAAGTTGATTAAGTAGTCAAACTAGATCAAACGTCAAATTGATCAAAACACTGTCAAAAGATGGATTAACAGAGACTGCAGCTTGAAACACATAAAGTACTGACAGATATAATAAGATGAAAAATCCAGCTTAGAACCCAAGCTAAATAAAACAATGGATGGCCAAGTCAAAATCTTTCTGCCAGCAAATCAACTAGACCCCATTATGCCCGAGTTTAGAAGCTAGAACCCAAACAAAGGCCGGCGCTTAAATTTTATATTTGGATTGAATTACACAAGAAGCAAAAGTATACAAGTTACTTACCTTGTAAACAGGGCCGAATCCACCGTGACCGAGCAGATTCATGTCTGAGAAGTAGTTGGTAGCAAGCTGCAGAATTCGAAGATCAAAAAACAAGCTCCAACCATCACTTCCCCCACCTTCATCCTCCTCTTCCGCCACGGCCCCACCACTTCTCCCCTTTCTCTTAAAGCACTCATAAAATACCTTCAAAAACCCCATTTTAGATCATCAACAAACACACTTTAACCCAGAATCCCAATACGCACTAAAATTACAGGCCGACTAAACACAGATGAAGATGATGATTGAAATTTATTCTAGTACACCCCCTCCCCCACCCCCCTGGGGCCTAAAAATCGCTATAGAAGTAGAAAAGTGAAAAAATGGCAGTATCTTCAAGACTTGGACAATGACCAAAAACGAAAGCGTTGGGAAATTTTGGGTGGTGGAATTGGAAGTGGAATTTTATTTGGAAGGTTTTGGTTACGACTATATTAAGTTTGGCGTGGGACTTCTGAAAGTTGTTTACACGTTTTCTTCTAGTAGTTAGCCATTGTTTGTGCATCTGTTTATGATAGGATGAGATACTATGATGATAAAAGTGAGGTTAAAAGTGAGGTCTCTAATCACGCCACGTATATAAAATCAGTTTTTTTTTAAAAAAAAAATTTTACAACACCCTTTGCTTTTGTACACATGGCGATGCGTGATTAGATACCTCATTTTTAGCCTCACTTTTAACTTCTTAGGATCTCATCCGGTTTATGCGGTATGGCTTTATTCTCTATCGTTGAATTTGTCGGTGGAAGTTAGTAAATTTCAGTCATCGGCCTGCCCCTGTTTGAGTCTTAG
Source organism: Eustoma russellianum (assembly GCA_036186865.1). Classification (NCBI taxonomy): domain Eukaryota; kingdom Viridiplantae; phylum Streptophyta; class Magnoliopsida; order Gentianales; family Gentianaceae; genus Eustoma; species Eustoma russellianum. The sequence goes on from AP025070.1 coordinate 3,017,800, forward strand.
CAAAAGTTCATACCTGGTCCTAAAAGGAGTATTGTAGAAAAGGTAAATTAGGAGCTCAGCAGTTTTTTAGGTTGAGAAAGTCATACATAAGGTGTCCACTATCAACTAGGCATTTGTCCCGGACAGCAGTGAAACATCCACACTATACGCGTTCCTAGAACCGAACCATGTATCTTTTGGAATAACTTCAAACCCGAGTACCAGCTGAACTATACCCTCTAAGCTCTTTGAATCTTTGTTACATACTCGTTTTGTCAAAGAAATATTATCTTAATTAATTTTTTTTAATATAATGTAATCTTTCATATCTTGACTCTCATCGGATATAAAAGTACGTGTCCATTTCCATTTAACTAATCTCTATTTCAAACGTCAACCAAATGGTATGCTTAACCATTCAAGATCTCCTAATCGAAAGAAAAATTCCAGGAAAAGACCTTCAAAAGAAAACGGATTACTCAAGTGCATTGGAGGACTTATCCTCAACCAAAACAACGTTGTAGTCTACTCGTCTCTTTATTGTCTAGAATAAGAATCATCAAAACATAGACTATTAGGCAGTCAGTTTATCATAGAAACAGCCTCTTAAGGTAAGACTGCGTATATCAAATCGCAAAGTGATCCGATCTCTTTCGGAACCCTGCGTAAACGCGATAGCCTATGCTTTATTGAAATAAGAATTAAGAAATTTTGTAATATTTTAAGTAAGTATTATTTGTATTGCTGCTATAAAATTATAGAGACAAATTTAAAGTGCCTCCATCGCTTTTTTATAATTTTATTTTAACCTTTCTTGTTATAATATTTTGAGTAAATTCTAATTGTAAGACTACTAAAATAATATAGTTACGGATATATACTTTACTAAAATATAGTTATAGAGACATACTTTATTATACACTAATCAAAATACTCATTCTTAAAGAACTTTGTGTCTCCATTTATAGTTATTTCTGATCTGTCCCTCGTCAAACATATATAGTAAAGTATCATTTGATAAACACAGTTTGACGCAATTTTCATTACGGGTCATCGGAAAACAATCTCTTTGTGTTTATAACATATGAGTATGGTTGTATACATTCGACCTTCATACCCGCCATAGACAGAAGCATCTGAATCAATGAGGTAATGTTGTTGTTGGTACTGTACGAATAGATAGGGTAATTGGTTACGAAACCAATGATAAGTCAGCGCGCCTGAAAAGTGTAACTCTTTTCTAATCTATACTTTCATTATAACATAATTTGATTTTTCTTCTCTGGTAAACCATAAAATTGACTTAGTTGTTCCAATTAGATTTCTTACGGGACAATGTTGAAAATTAATGAGATGCATGGATTATTCAATTTCTTGATTGATTTACTATATACTGATATGATGAATGCTCCTTGCATAATGAATATGTTATCAAAATGATCTTATCTGCCCTTCGGGCATAGTCTGTCCATTGATAAGGAATATAGTATATAAAGGTGTAATGTTTTGATGTTTCGGCAGCAAGAGTTTGATGGTACTAGTTAGATTATTTTTTTTTAACATATGATGTCTTTTAGAAAAAATTTTATATAGTAGGATATCTATGGAACAGAGTATGACTCTACAATGCGATATAAACTCTGTTATACACTTCTAATTACTTGAACTTATCCCTCAATTTGCTTCAAACTGTAGCAAATAATATTTGTATAGTTTAGACTTGGTTCACCTTAAGATGAGATAAAGACTCGAGAACTTGTTCCTTAGCCCCAAGAAAATAATCCTATTAAAAAATTAATATTGTTTGCTTGACTCTCACATTTTTCAGACTCTAGCGATACTTTTTGATGTCGTTGGAATATGTCGGTTGTTGTTGTAATATTATCATCTTTTACTAGTATTGTCAACTAACTTGATAAGTAATTACGTGTAAAACTATGTAAAGTAACATTTTTTTTATATAAGATCCCACAACTTTGATAACCTTTTGAAAATTTATAATGCTTATTTGGGCAAGGTGGCTAGCCGGCTTGACATTCGTAACATAATCATGTACATGTTGAATTTCAAAAATATTAAAATAGTTTTGATGCAAGAATTTTACTTTCTTCCTTGACATTTTTATATTCCTCTGAAGAGTTCTTCCTTGACGTTTCAAGCCATCGTTTTCTTTTTCATAGTCTAAAGTGTCAAACGGTGGATATCAAAATGCTGCAACTACACGGAAGCATTTGACTAATACCAGTGTCACCCTCAAATCTCAAGTCTTCTTAGTTTACTTCCTTTGAATCTTTCTTCTGTTGAATTTTCTTAAATAAAAGTATCTTTAGAAAATTAATATACAACGTTATATTCTCTGGGTTTATTTGGACATTTAAATCCCTTAATCTTTAATCTACGTAGAGGACGAGCTTTGGAGCAATTGAAAATGTTGCTGCTGTTTTAAATACAGAAACAGTCTCTTGCACAAACTGCATCAAATCGCGAAGCGAATGGACCCAACCATACACAAACACAGAAGTCTAATGCACCAATAACGTTCTTTTAGTCTTTAATCTACTTAATCTTAAAACTTGTCTTCCAACGAAAGTAGGTGACAGAAAATCGGTAGTATATATCCGATCCAGACTACTATATTAATTCTTGCAACCTCAAATTCAGACTAGTCCAGCAAAGTCTTTTTTTTTTTTTTTTTAAGAAACTATTTATAATAAACTTTTATGTTACACATCATCTAAGGAATGACCTCAAACCTTGCAGATTGCCACCAAACCATTTTCACATAGAGTAACAATGTACACCATTAAAACTGCGTTATATAGTTGGTGATGTGCATGATTTAATATATTAAATAACATATAACATGATAAAGTTGTTAATCCAGTGTAAATAAGATGACGGTAAATAGTTTTGCTTGTATAAATAATTTTAACGTGTGAAACTGTGAATGGCAAGAAGAATTAATTAAAAGAATTGGGACAATTCTCTCTCTATCTTTTCGTACTGTTCACTACTTGGTCAACGACTAAATAGTGAATACAAGCTAAACCCCCTAATTTTCCTGCCCAAAAAATGTAAATAATTGAACAGTAGCACTCTTTGAGTTTCTTCAGTTCCTACCGGTTCAATCAATCATCTTTAGTGATCATACTGATTAAAGATTGTACCTTTATGAAGTGGGGTGTCTTTAATTGTTGGAAATATGGAGGTTCCTTTGGTTTCCTGTAAAACTATTCCTCTGCAATACCTTTATGAAGTGGGGTGTCTTTAACAGTTTTTGGATAGTCAATCTGATTGATCTTGCTGTTAGCTAGTCAATTTTGATGTTATGGGTCCAAGAAAGAGAAGGGGTTTGGATGCAAGAGAATTGGAGTTCTTTAACCAGTCGGTTTTAGACAAGCCTATTTTGCCTCTGGTTCTCCCTTTGTTGTTAGTGTTGTGGGGCACTGATAAGTGGTTTTTTCCCTATCAAACTGGGTGCCTCTAGTTGTTTCTGTCTGGGCTGCTTTCAGGTACAGTTCCTCTTTGGTCTTGCTTCTTGCTGTTGGTATGAATTTGAATTTCTACTGCTTAAGTTGAATTTGTGTAAATGTTCTTCTTGGATGTGTAATTCTCAAGAAGTGAACATATCTGAAGGCACACCTTTGCTAGTTGGTCTTGTTCAACTTCTTATTTCCTTCGTTTCCTTCATGGTTTGTTAGTAGTTAATGAAGAATATTGCTGATGTGGTTTTAGTGTTTGTTTACGTGAAACGTGATCCTTTCTTCAATTCTTCTCATTTGGCCCATCGAAGTTTTCCAGTGCACTGAGACCCGGTATTTTAGAATCAACTGGCTTTCAAACGTATTGGAAGCTGTATAGTTCTTCAAACTACTGCCGCATGTCATCTGTTTTCTAGAAAGTGTACCGTATGCGGAGACTCGTTCTCTTTGTTTAAACAGGAAAATGTGCTGTATTCATATTTTGTTTTGCTTTGATTTTGTCAAATCTGCTTTTATTGATGAAACTTGATGCAGATCAACTTAAGGTTTGATTTGTCATCTTCCTGCTTTTTGGATTGTGTTGCTGCTGCATATTTCTTTCCCTAGAAACGGTGCAAACTAAAACATAAGTTGAAGTTTTAGAGTTAGCTATGATTAATGGTACATTGCATACAAGTTACAGACACATATTTTCTAAGCTCACAACTTAGCTTGGCAGATATATGTTTATCTCATAAGTCAGAAGATTACTTTACCTAATGAAACATTCATTTTGGAGAAACCTCAAATGTTATTGTCTACTACTGCTGTATGTATTTTGATTCCATTCTCAAGTTTTACGGTTAAGTACATAGGGACTGGGTAATATATCGACTTTGTTGTTAGAAAATGGATCCTAGCGATAGCTTTTAATGTCGTTGGGATGACTGGGTATGATTGTTGTTGTTGTCGTCAGAAAATGATAATAATTGGTTAGCTCAAGCTGGTAAAGCCATGGGGCTTGAAACTATTCTTTTTAGATCCTCAAAGTATTGACTTCTTCGGTTCTGATTGTGCCTAGTGGTAAAGGTCATTTTCTCATTGGTGAGAACCAGGATTTGAATCTCTATCCCCCCTTTCCGGTGTGCATGTGTAAAAAGATTTGAAGTATTGACTTGCAGATTATAAAGGCATGTACATTTTTGACACTTGGGGTTCTTTGTGACCTATTTCTCATGCATTTACCAACATGACTTTGAGAGAGAGAAAAGGTACTTCTTGTAGAATTACTGTTTTCTTCCCCACTTAACATTCTTTTATTGAGCCTGTCTTGTGTTTATACAAAAAATGTGCACTTCAACAAAGGGGAGGTCAGTTTTCCTTATTGAAAGAAAAATAAAAGCCCACAACTGTACCCTCAAAACCTAAAGCAAGAAGACGTATTGAGACGTGTAAAGAGGAACCAAACCTGATCACCTGAACTTCTCCATTGGGTCCCATGAAGCCCAAGGATCTTTGGGCATGAACCTAAAGAGAATTCATGTAATTCAATTTTTTCCTGCAAAGAAAAATATTGTTTTATCAGTGAAAGATTTGATCTAGCTACTGGTCACCAATTACAGCAGATGAAGAAGATTTAATGAAAGCTTACAATCAGCTTTGGCTTTCGATGCTTTAGGCGCCTTTGCAGAATATGAAGAGAACAAAAGTTTCAAATAACAGCGATATGATTCTTGGTGGTTCTCATGCTTCACACCAACCAAATATGATGGTAAGCCCAAAAGGAACTTACTAGTGTATGTTTTAATAAAATATATATTTTCGAGAAAACAGTTCCTAAACAAAAGATCATATATTCCCTTCTGCATAAGTTAAAAGAGATGGAAGACGATGTATTGACAAGATTTACCAAATCATTTGACCACATATATACATCTGTGCAATCATTTGGGAAATAGATGGTAAAGGTCACATTGAAAATAGAGAGGAGTATAATTTACCTCTACCATAGAAGAGAACCTTGAAGAAATCATTATGGCTTGCATACCGTGAATCTTTCTAAATCTGGTCTTTCACCAGACTAAATGCAACGTCAAGCATACTGCCAACAACTTGGAGGAAAATATTGATTACCATCCTTGAAGGGAAAAACCTTATTATGAAAGACAAATTTAGAAAATCAGGCACTTATGTGAAATTAAGATATGGGAAGGTATAATTTCTTTTCTATCCTCTGAGAAGTTCTCTAAAGCATTAGATGATATTCTAAATTAACCTTACCCCCTCCTACACTGAAACGTGGTCAAGTGTACATTTCTAAGATGCTCCGACTAGTGTGCAACAGTAATGGGCTTCAGATTATTCAGAGGACTGTTACTGTCTCATGAGCCTCAGATGCCAAGTGGGATCAGAGGTTTGAATTTGATGAGATCGATGGTGGCGAGTATATGAAGATAAAATACTATATTGAGGAGACATTCAGTGATGAAGGCATCGGTAGTGTGCGAGTAAACCTGGAAGGCCTTGTGGAGGGATCAACAAGGAACGTTTGGATTCCCCTTGAGAAAACCAATTCTGGAGAACTACATCCTCTATTAGAGGCAGTTACAGTTTATCATGAAGAGTCCAAGGTACGCCAAGCTGATATTAGTCTTGTCTTTAGATGATTCTTATTTGCATTTTCATCTTGTGTGTTCTATAAGTTCGCCCCCTAAATTGTGGTGTGGAATTGGTGGAAATGCAAAAAGGATGGCGGTAATCATCTCACCACATATTTAATCTCTTCAATCACAATACCATGTCTTTTTTGTTGGAAACGACTTTTTTATAGCAGCCTTCTACTAAACACCATAAACCAATGTTAAATTTTATTTTTTTTTTGGGCTCAAGAAGAATGTTGTTTTTCAGGGCCATGGGAGATCAGCCAATGGTTCGATTGAGCTTGTTCTAATTGAAGCAAGGGATCTTGTTGCTGCTGATCACAGAGGAACAAGTGATCCATGTGTGAGAATCCATTATGGAAACTTGAAAAGGAGGAGCAAGATCAGAATCCCCACCACTAGTGGTTGTTTCTGAGCTTAATTTCTAAAAGTTCATTTTTCAGTCAAATTATACTAAAGAGATAAATTGCTCTTTCACTAGATATTTATCTGTACTGCAGTTTTTCTGTCATTTAGATTGCTTTTGCCTGCTGCACTTTTGCAGGTTATATATAAGACCTTAAGTCCAAAGTGGCATCAGATGAAACAGCTGATGCACAAATTTCACTTAATCTTCGAGGATGGGAGTCTTGAAGACCTTTCAGCATCAATGAGTGACCTTGAAAACCTCCCAGAAGTTCAAGAAGAGTACATAATCCAGCTCGAGACGGAGCAGGAGATTTTACTTAACAAGATCAAAGAAATTGGCCAGGAAGTTCTCAACTCATCCCCTCCTTTGAGCAGAACAACAACAATACCTTGATGCAGATCAAATCCTTCAGGTTCTCTTTAGGACGTAAGAGTACAGAAAGTGGAAAGACAGTTAATTAAAGTATAGGCGTTAGAGTTGATGCATATAGTTTTTCTCTGTTTAAGATAATTACTCAATAACTACGCTTCTTATCACGCTGTCCTCCAATTAGTAAAGCCCTTTTGCAAGGGAAGAAAATGTACATGAAAATTCCAGTTCTTTTGTAGAATATGTTCAATATTATGAAGTTCTAGTGTGTGTGTGTGTGTGGATGGTCCGTTCATTCCTCTCTTTCGGCTGTTAAGGTTAATTTTGCTGCTTTTGCCAAGAAAGCACATTTGGTTATGTAGAATTCCAATGGTTCTCAATGTCACAAAGCTAGTAAAAGACATTGTACACCCTTCTTCACAATTTTATGTATGATTTCGGAGATGTTACCTACTTTTTGTATATAATTTTATTTATATATCTAAATATGATGTTCCCGTCTTCCTCATAACAACAAGACTGCATTCATTCTTGATCTCTTAACTTGAATTGTATGCCTATCCGAATCAACATGCTTCATCTTAAAACCTCTCTAGTCTTGAACAAACTTAGACCTTTTGCTTTCACTTCCTCATTGGTTTTATTAAAACAATTATAGAAAAACTTGTGTTGATTCAAATTACAGATATTTAAATCGCTTAAGGTCCTAACATCAATACAATGTTCTTGTGAATGAACAATGAATCTCTTAGAAAATGTTACACCGCGTTTTACTACCCTAGTACCTTGAAAAGATTAATTTATAATTGTATGTATGTCGGCTGAAGTATACCCTTCATAACTCAATAAAAACATTTTGCATTCTTTTTACTCCCAAAAGAATCACAAAATTATATACATATATATATACATATATACATACACACACACACATCTGTGTGTGTTTTACAAGACCGGTAATTTCCCCCCCACAAGATGTGTGCAAATCACAAAGACGGCCGTTGAGAGGGAAAAAACAATACGAGTAAAAAAACAGAACAATCTAAAAGGACCAAAACCCAAAATCTTATCATAATCGCCCGTCATCTTCCCGCGACCTCTCTCCGCTGCACACGGCGGCCGTCTGCATCATCACACATTCTCCGTTGCGCTATTGCACCATGAAGCAGAAACTATAAAAAGAATGGCAATTTCGACAGCAAAACTGACAGAAGCATCGCTCTCACTGACTCTGCCGCCGCACTTCTTCTCGACGCCTTCTCGTAAACCCTCTTTTTCTCTTCTTTTACTTAAACCTTTTTCCTCTTCTCTCCGCCCCTCCACCAGAATTTCGAAAAAATCGCTCCAAGGTTCGAATTTTATTAATTCACCCCCCAGTTACTCTTCTTCTTGGCTCAACAAATGGCCTTCCCCAGCGCCATTGCCTCCTGTCCATTACAAAGACCCCAAAATCCTCCAGAATGATTCTAATGTGGATACAAAGTTCCTTGATGAACCTACCCCTCCAGGAAACTCCGCCATTGAGAGGATTGTTCTCCGGTTAAGGAATCTTGGGCTTGGTTCTGATGATGATGAGGAGAAAATTGAAGAGCCGGGTTCGAATTCGGGTGGGTCAGTAAATGGGTTTACTGGGGAGGAGAAGCTAGGGGATTTGCTGAAGAGGGATTGGGTTCGGCCTGATAGGATTTTGGTTGAAGATGATGAGGATGTAGGTTCTACTTTCTTGCCCTGGGAGAGGAATGCAGAGGAGGGAGGGATGGATGTGGAGGAGGGTGAGGAGGAGAGTAGGAAGAAGAGGAGGGCCGTAAAGGCTCCAACTTTGGCTGAATTGACAATTGAGGACGAGGAGTTGAGGAGGCTTAGGAGAGCCGGGATGACATTGCGGGAAAGAATAAATGTTGCCAAGGCTGGGGTGACAAAGGAGGTTTTGGAGAAAATTCATGATAAATGGAGGAAGAATGAGCTTGTGAGGTTGAAGTTTCATGAGGACTTGGCGCGCGATATGAAGACAGGTCATGAGATTGTTGAGGTTTGTGTACAACTCCTATAGTTGATCTCCTTTGTATCAAATTCTGTTATCAATAAGCTGAACTGACTAGCAAATGCTTTGTTTCAAAGTCTCCATAGTTGATTGTTCTCCGGGTCACATCAAGTCAAGAGAGATAGTAGCTAACTGCTACAGGTGTCATTAGGTCACAGTTTTAATATTAACTTCTATCTATTTGTTTTCAAATTTGCTGATACTGGGTAGAGGATACTGAGATTGATTCTGGGCTCACAGGGGATATACATGGATCATATTTAAGGGTAGAAGGCGAATTACATGAGAAGGGCCTGGTTCGACGTTTCTATCGCATAACATGAGCTTTAAGAGCTTTTGCTGCATGTTTTTTGCACATAGTATTCGATTATATTGAATAAGGAAAGCACCATGGATGTACTTGTTTAGATCAGATTTCGAACAGGGCATGCGTGTCTACTCATAGGGAATTATTAGCTTTTTAAAGTATATTTGACTAAATTTGTCCAGGTATTGTACTTTTTCCCTTTATTTTGGTACTTTCTTTTTATTCTTTCCTCCTGTTATTACTTGTGTGGAGCAAAAGTTTTCTTTATTGAGTGTTTGATTGCCAACTTTTCATTCGTCAGCGTCGTACAGGAGGACTAGTCATATGGAGGTCTGGAAGCGTTATGGTGGTATTTAGGGGTACCAATTATGCAGGACCTCCTCAACAATCTCAGTCTGTAGATAGAGAAAGCGAGTCTGTATTTGTTCCTGATGTTTCATCTTCTGAAAATTCACTATCAAAGAGTAAAAATGACAGTCGTCTACTGGAAAAGTGCAACCAAGCTGTCAACAGAAGTATTGAGATCACAGACGAGGAAGCCCAATACAATAGCATGCTTGAGGGCTTAGGTCCACGTTTTGAAGATTGGTGGGGTACTGGGATACTTCCTGTTGACGCTGATTTACTACCTCAGACAGTTCCGGGCTATAAGACACCTTTCAGGCTTCTTCCTGTTGGAATGCGTTCGCGATTAACCAATGCAGAGATGACCAACTTACGAAAACTTGCTAAATCCCTTCCCTGTCATTTTGCTCTTGGTGATTCTCATCACCTTTAATTTCCTTTCTGTTGCTTGCTTCTGTTTAAAGTGACTAATCTTTACGTAATGTGTTTCAGGGAGAAATAGAAATCATCAAGGTTTGGCTTCTGCAATAATAAAGCTCTGGGAAAAGAGCTTAGTTGTGAAAATTGCTGTCAAACGTGGCATTCAAAATACTAACAATAAGTTGATGGCTGAGGAGTTGAAGGTACAGTATATTATTTAGTTTATGTGACTTATTCTGACTACTTTGATCTTACCGGTCATTCTGTGGATGCTAAGCTTAGATTTGGAGTATGATACTTGCATGAATGCAACTCAGCAACGTTTGGATCCGAGCTAATGTTTTTGGATATAGGATGTGCACTCTTTGCTTGTAGCAGATGCTAATGTTATTAGGAAATGACTTATGCAGAAATTGACTGGAGGACTTTTACTCCTGAGGAATAAGTACTACATAATTATGTACCGTGGGAAGGACTTCCTCCCCCCGAGTGTGGCTTCTGCTTTGTTAGAGAGACTGGAAATGGCAAAACATGCAGAAGATGTTGAAGAAAAAATGCGCACTGCTGAGACAAAGTCAAAATCGGTGGATGGTGAAGGACAAGCACCTGCTGGTACTTTGGCTGAGTTTTATGAGGCCCGAGATCGATGGGGAAGAGAAGTTTCTAATGAAGAACGGGAAAAGATAATGGAGGAAGCATCTAGAGCAAGCATAGACAGAGTTGTCAGGCGGCTTGAACATAAGTTAGCAATTGTAAGCAACTTTTTGGCTAATGATTCTGTTGGTTATGCTAGTTTCTAGCCTTTGTTCCACTAATGGTTATTTCTGGAATTTGACTTTTTGGCATTGGTGATAAAAACAAGACTCAGAACAATTTATAAAAGCGACCAAATGATTTCAACTTTAAACTGGTGTCATTCTCTTTTATGCACAGTAAATCTCCATTAGAGTTGAACTTGTTTTGATTCCTAATGCTTTTAAAAATCTCATATATATCTCAGCTGAAGATTTGAAATTTCAGGCAAAATATATTTTAAAGAGGTACTGTCAGTGAACGATTTTTGTTATTTTAGTTTAAGGCTTATGTATCTAGTTATTTGTTTATTCTTCATTTTCCAAAGGTGTGGTAGCTAACTAATCATGAAATATATGGGGAGAAAACAGAGAAGAAAGAGGCCAGTACATTCAGGATAACTGGGATGAAAGAGTAGTTATTTATTGGCCTGAAACGGATATTACTATAAAAAAAAAAAACCAAAGCTGACGTAAATGAAACTCACATTTCTTATTTTCCTCTTGAAAGAAAATAATTGCCTTGAGTTTCTTGAAATACGCCACTGGAGGATGCAATGCCACGTGCCATTGATTAAGTACTATTATCTAAATTTCATATGCTGACATGTTACAATTCATGCTCACTGGTTGAATGTCCTTGAGAATTTCCCTCCACATGGAAATACATGGATGTCTATGAGTGGGAGTGTATGTATATTCAGTTATATAGTACACTTTGGCATCTGTGTAAAGCATATTCTCAGCTCGAACTACTAACGTGTTAGTGCTTCTGCCAACATCAGAACCAATATTATCTTTTTAATGTGACTTTTATGAGTTCATTATATGACACATTCCATAGAATGGGTAATGGTTGGTACTGTGTGAAATTTGCTTCTTGAGCATCTTACTTCCTCATAAGAGATAAAGGGTATGACTAATTGCTCACTGCTTTTTTATTATTATTATTATTATTATTATTATTATTATTATTATTATTATTTGAGTGTGTGATTTCTTTTTTGTTTTTTTGATTCCTCTGCGTGTGTGCGTATTTTGCTTTCCTCTTTTTTTGGTTGACCCTACTTTGCTTGACTATTTTTGCGCTGAGGGGAACCTTGACACAAGGATAAAAGTTGCGGCTATTTCGCTTGAGCATGGAGCTCAATCATAGAAACAACCCATTATTTAAGTATGACGATGTTACATATTCTAGGCCCAAAGCATACCAACACTTTCCAGGCTCCACTTGTGTGGTGTCATTTAGTAAACCCAGCTGCCCCTTCTGATTGATTATTGGTATGAGCAGGCCCAAGCCAAGAAGAAGAAAGCAGAAAAAATACTACAAAAGATAATCTCATCATGGGTTCCAGTTGGTCCAGATAATGACCAGGAGACAATCACAGATGAGGAAAGAGTTATGCTTCGTAGGGTTGGGCTACGGATGAAACCATACCTACCACTTGGTGAGCTATCAGCAACTTTTGTTTCTCCTAATTCAATTGACTCAGAAATAAGTCAAGCAAATCCATTATCCAATTTTATTTGTCTGATAGGCATTCGTGGGGTTTTTGATGGGGTTATCGAGAACATGCACCTGCACTGGAAGCATAGAGAACTTGTAAAGTTATTATCGAAAGATAAGGAACTTGTCTTTGTTCAAGAAACAGCCAGACTCTTGGAATATGAGAGTGGTGGGATACTTGTGGCTATTGAAAGAGTCCCAAAAGGTTATGTTCTTATTTTCTATCGTGGAAAGAATTATCGCCGTCCTATTAGCCTGAGGCCTAGAAACCTTCTGACCAAGGCGAAGGCACTAAAGAGAAGGCTGGCCTTGCAGCGCTATGAGGTGAGAATATCTATTTGTGGTTGATAGAACACAACCTTTTGTTTTAAATCATTGTTCCAAGTGAAGAGCAAGATAATTAGATATTAATGCCTAAATAGACATTCTTCTGACATTTGGCTTATAAACGCTGTGTAGGCTATTAGCCAGCACATAGAGGAGCTGGTGAAAACCATAGAACAAACAAGAAAAGAAATGGTGAGTAGTATCTTTCTTTTGAACCGGAAATGTCCCAGAAAGGCTTTTATAGCTCCTAGACTATGGTTCTTTTGTGGTTTCCTATTCCTATGAGATATCTAAATATGCTTTTATCTGTCGATTGTTTTAGGGCGATCCCAGAGGTTTGGATAGTGGCAGTATCTCCAATTTGGAGGATCAAAGCCAGCTAAATCATGTAGCAGAATTGACCCATGTAAGTTGCTATATTTTGCACCTTTACTTACTGTGAGAAGCGATTTAGTTTAACATGGTTACTTTGACTGCATAAGCATTCTTCCTGGCAGTTGAGGTTTACCACCAAGATGGAAATACAATTACTCCTTTCGTCCAATTTCGTAGTCCGCTTTTGTGAATCCAGCTTTAAATAGACATGCTTTAATGCATTTTCTGGTCATCAAAACTGTTTAACCCAATTTATTATCCATTTTTTTTTTGTAACTGAAGTGTGGTCTTTAATCAATACTTAATGGAGAAAAAATTGGAACTACGTATATGGTAGCCTTTATGAAAAGTTGACACTGTTTTGGGACATCCCACAAAGGAATAATGGACTATCAAAATGCAATGGAGTATGTTTTTTCCCCATCTACAGAAAGATGGCACTACGTGCCTGAGCTTTTCGAATTTTTGATGTCAAAACCAACTATAGGTTTTGGCTGCTGTTGTGAAGGAGTTGGGGTATTTTAATCTAAATGTTATTATCAAGAGGCATTAGGCTGTCTACTAGACTGTTCAGAAAGAAGATTAAATTCATCTAACAGATGAATTGCTAAATTGTGTTAAGAAATGCCGTTGTACTTTAAGTTACATATAGGAATAACATGTTCTTTAACAATATGCAGAGTGAAGATGAAGCATCTTGGACGGATTCCGATGATAATGAAGACAGCGACCAAGAATGGATGGATGATGAAGATCCTGAAAGTACAGATGAGGGCGACACTTATTTATCTAGTTGACATGAATAGATATGGCAATCTTCCTCCACTTCAGGTACACAATGAAATTTTGTAGTTTCTCAATGATTTGCAATGAGGACTGGGGTTAAGATCAGTTCTATTTCCATTATCTTTCCATACAAATCTAAGGTTGTTAAGGCTACGCATTCATTATTTGCAGCTTGGTATCTATTATGATTGTTTGTGGTCAACATTATGGGTCTATGGTTGGCTCCAGGCTATTAACTTCTAAGTGGATCTGTGCAAGAAAGAGTTCATGTGGCTCCAGGCTATTAACTTCTAAGTGGATCTGTGCAAGAAATAGTTCATGTGGCCCTGCAGATTTCTGACTGATGAATATGCTATTCTATTTCAACATTCGGACATGTTCCTGTCTCGCACAACCTTCCATTGTATTTGCTCTGCGGAGTTAAACTTTTTTTTTAACCTATTTTTGGGGGCACTATTCACAGCATGAGGCCTATCATTTGGGTATGAACTGCATTTCCAGACCAGTTACTGTCTTGATACCGGAAATTTGGTGTCTGCTGAAATCCCAAGAAAACTGAGATCCTTCCAGTATAAGTGGCTCGTTTATCAGTCCAATGTACAGCTTTACCTGGATGTATATTACTACCCCCATGAAAAAATAAATTTTTTATTTATGCTCCGCTGTTATTTAAATATGCCAGTCTGAGAATTTTTTATACTCGTATCCAAAGGGTTCTAACTCGCAAGATGGGCGATTATTAGAGTTTCTTTGGAGTTAGTACGTCCTAGTTTTGGCACTCTCTCTTCTAATTCTTTCTTATTTGTCTTTCTGAAGAAGAATATGTATGTGTCTTCTAGGTTTAATCGTTTCCCAGTAGCATAGAGTTTAAAACGACTAAATCAGACAATACATATTTATATGTATTCACGTTCTTCTTATTGAACCGATAACACACACATTCTGCAGTTGTTAGTGAAAAAAAAAAAAAAAAGATATGTTATTACACGGCGACCATCATGCTTTCTCTCAGTAAGACAGTCGATGCTTCTTAACTTTTGGAGTAGATCAATCTCGTTTTTCCTTTTACACATTTATTTGAAGTTTCCATGCTAATATATCGAGGCCTAGTCTACAAAACAAGATGGTCAGATGCGATGGGAGAAACTCAGAACCTCCATTGACTGCCAAATGCAAAAAAGAGAAGGATCGTTGAAGAGAGAGAGAGAGAGAGAGAGAGAGAGAGAGAGAGAGAGAGAGAGAGAGAAATAATGGTTTGATCTGTTGATTTGATATAGGGCCACTGTTGTATAACACAAAATTCAGCTATTACATAATAATTTCCGTCATTGACGTAATAACATGTCTCGCAACTGCAGCACTTGATTCCTTTGCTCCGCAGGCAGCCCATTAATCTTTTCGGGTGTCAGATTCATGACTTGCTGCAGCAGCGCCTTTTCCATGTCACGCGACAACTGCAAA
Source organism: Eustoma russellianum (assembly GCA_036186865.1). Lineage (NCBI taxonomy): Eukaryota > Viridiplantae > Streptophyta > Magnoliopsida > Gentianales > Gentianaceae > Eustoma > Eustoma russellianum. The sequence continues at coordinate 3,033,038 of AP025070.1, forward strand.
ATAACCGTATTCAGGTCTAGTTTCTGGACAACAGAGCATATTCTATTTCATTCAATCATAAAAGAGGCTGAATAAATTACCAGAGGAGGATTAGTTTGCTGTGCGCCATGACCCATATAACTCCGGAACGGTGGTGGTCCTGGATCCAGTGCAGCAGTTGTATTCTCCTGGGGACCAGGCACCCAGGGTGACTGAGAGGTGCCTCCAGCTGAAGTGTAATCCAGTCCTCCGTGTGAGCCCCCAACCTGGAACGACATATATGCACCATGAAGTCAGAGACAATCAATATCTGTAAAATTATAACCTTTTTCCAAGCTGTCTACAGAAGTTACACCCGATGGTGAGTCATGTTTTTCTATTAGAACGAGTGCTAGATATGAAAAATCAACAGAATTGTATGACTTTCTCATGCCAAGTCTTCAATCTGACCTCATAAGCCAGCAGTGTGATTATATATATGATTATGACCACATATATTGTTATTGCTTGAATGAGTTTTATCGTGTCAAGACTAAAGAAACAACACAAAACCTGATATGATGGCTGAGCTGGGGGCTGCAGTGGAAGTGGTGGTTGTCCATGCATAGCCGGAGGTTTGTTTCCCATCTAATATATAGCACAAATAAAAGAGAGCAACAATGAGCACGTTAAGCAATGATATTCTGTTTTGTCTCAAACATAAATTCTCTAGCGGGCTTACATAATAGACAGGATGAGAGTGGTGCGGCTGAGGATGGCCAGACTGCAGAAAACCCATATTTGGTGCCATTTGAGGGTGGCCTGAATGGGGGAATGGAATCGGAGGTCGAGCTTGCTGTGGTAGAGGGGGTTGCAGGGGCATATGCAACATGCTACTGGCTTGTATTGGTTCTTGCATTGGATTAGACGCTAAAGCCATTGGGGGTTGAAGATGTGGTTGCTGAGGTGCAGACTGATGTGAAAGTGGGTGAAGGTTGAGAATTTGAGAAGATTGAGCTGGTTGCAATTGCATGGCTACCTTAGCTTGATTTGCAGGCTGGAACCGGTGCGATGGAAGAGCCGGCGGCAGAAGATCTGAGGCAGGAGGAAGAGAAGCAGAAGTGGGAGTTGCAGACTGGCTCAACTGCTGCTTTCTTGCTTGTTCCTGCGAGCGCACTTGACTTGGAATTGCTGGAACAGCTTCAGTACGAGGCTGCTCAATCGGTAATGAGGATGTCTGAGAAATCTGTGCTGGTGTGGGCTGTATACTTGGAGCCTAAAAAAACAAGAACAGGTATCCTATGCAATTTAATACATGTAACAACATTGTAAAAAAGCAAGAGTGAAAATGAAAACATTAACTCATGTTGTAAATATGAATTCATGTTAAGAATAAAGAAAACGAGTGAACAAAATCCAAAGGGAAAAGAGAGGAGGAATATGTAGGAAGAGAGAATTACCGCTTGTGAAGGCTGCACCATGCCAAGAATAATTTGTGCCTGGAAAAAACAAGATCAGGTGAACTACATCAGAGGCTAAAGATATTAACTGATGAAGTACACAAGTGTTCTTATGAAAATACGCCATCTGAATAAGATTCCCAAACTAGTGCATTTGTAGGTTTTCAGAATGCTCGTTTGAGTAGCATAAGCCCCATGCAACGCAACAATACATCAGATGGTTCTTGAACTTTGACTGGATCGGACAAACACGACCCCTCTAGGGTGGTACAGAGTCCTATGGTTTGACTTCTAACACTAGTAAGGTCACACTTCACTACCCTTGCTTTTAAGAATAACAGATAAAGAGCCATTATTTTTAGCTCCTTTTTTTGGTAAGTAATTAGTTTTAGCTCAATCCTAGGAAACAAAAATTTTACCTAAAACACCCCAAGTTGTTATATCTGTGTTTTTAAGGCCTGCGATTTGCACTCACCAATTAAAAAATGGCCAACATTTTACAGTACCAAGTGGCCCCAAGCCCTCAGCGAAACAAAACTAAGTGTTGCTTTCATAGGTTTTCAAACTACTAACATCAGCATCTAAAATCCTCCGCTCTTTGTTTTACTACACCTCGATTTATCAAGCTTAAGATCAACAATCCTGAAACAGAAGCAATAAACTCGAAACATGTATTGATTCTACAAAGTCAATGATAAATACACACTTAATATTTTTACACCATTGATTTCATATCATCATTCATTATTGACCATAGATCAAACAAGAAGGTGTGTATTCATCATTGGCCTATATATGTTTTAGTAAAGGACCTAATGGTCCAACCACGCACTTTACGGAAAAAAGCCCTTAATAAAACGGTAAAATGCTTAATAATTTAATTATTATCTCCTGAGGCATTTTTATTTCAACAAGGACACTCAAGCCTTTTTACCACTATGTGGAGTAGGCTATGGACCATTTTTTATGGGATTTATTTGTTTATTTATTTATTTATTATATTTTTGAGTCATAACCTAAATCATACTCTTCTTTTGTGTCTCCTAGTATCTAATGCACAATATACGCTCTTAGAATACGATTCTTTCAAAAATATTATATAATCTCAAACGTGTCTCCTAGTACCTATAAAATTACATTGTTTTATTTTATTTAAAACAATGTAATTTTATTCCAGATATTCAAGAAACTCCATGCCCAGATGGGCTTACCCATTCTAAGGACATGGTCACAAGGACAAAATACAAATCTTCTGAGGTTCATTATGAAATGCAACAGTAACTCGTGTTAAAAAAAAACATTCACATAAACAATAACACCAAATGATGGAATAAGCAGCATCAGGAAATAACCACCGTGACTACATGTGTTCTTGTACAAAAGCCCCCCCCCCCCCCGGGGGGGATCAGATGTTCTTGTAAAAAGGACAATGAATACTAAAAAGAGAAAAAGAATAAATAAGAAAAAAGGGGACAGTGAGTTGCTGGGTGTTCATCGATATGGTCTATGTCCTCTATATGATGGAGATTCCAGGTATGTGCCAGATACACCAACTGAATTGGCAGTAGCAACAACGTCAGAATTGTGGCTAAGCTTTAAATCATGGCTCAGAAAGCGGTCCTTTTAGCTACAATATAATACATCAAGAGGAAATGGGCATGACAATGTATTGGGCACAAGTAGAGCTATTCTGGAGGGATTTCCTAGCAAGTTTGCAGCGGCATACCAAATTTTGTCACATCCATCATTCACACCTTAAAGAAAGTGGAAATATCCATTCGTTTCAGTTAAAATCAAATAATTCTATCTAATTTCTTGTAGTTGCTAGGTAATCATAATAGGATATGCGCATAGTCCCCCTGTTCCACTTTGTTCAATAAGTAAGAACGGTAACTGCTGTTTTTTTGTCCATATATTGTTCTAGTGTCAGTTATTCCCTTTAACCTAGTTCCCAACTAGCGATTGTCAAATCACCATTCTTTTTCTCTTCATAGTATATCCAACCCAGTAATGTTCTTCCTTTGCTATCTACTTTTATCCCGTCTCTTTTTTTTTCCCCCTCTCTTTTCCTATAGATTGTCTTTATTCTGCATCTTGTGCCTCATCAGTCAAGGTCACACTTCCACCACTCTCTGAAATGAAAAACAACATATTATTGCTATGTATGACATGAATTAGTTATTTAGAAGGCTTACAAAAAAAAAAAAAGAATTAGTTATTTAACAGAAGCGACTGCTGGCACATTCTTTACAACATAAGCAGCAGAGTAGCAATTCCTCCAAAATGTCTTCTGAAAAGGAGCCTACTGACTGCCATCAACAGGACTTGATCTTGACATAACTAAATCCCATGCACTATGAAAAGGTTTAGCTCCATAGGGAGCAAAATCATCAAAAATTTCCTACATTTCACAATTACAAGACCCATGCTCAGTTCAAATGCTAAAAGCTAAATGAACCAAAAACAAAGGTAAATCTTTAAAAAACAACAATCACTCTCAATTAAACTTTTAAGTAAGCCTTGGTAAAAAAAGAAAATGTATTCACATTTTGAATAATACCTGAAAGAGAGCTTTAGTCAAAGCCGGATTCTGAATGAGGATTTGCCTAGCTTGTTGCTGGTTCTGTTCAATAAGTGTCTGCACATTCCCAAAGCAAAAAAAAAAAAAAAAAAAA
>AP025070.1:3037140-3056441 GCA_036186865.1 Eustoma russellianum
AAAAAAAAAAAAAAAAAAAAAAAAAAAAAAATCAACACATTCAGCACATTGAAGATACGCATCAAACAATGATTGTTGTAGTATCAGATTGAAACTACTAAAGAGAAAAAAAGGAAATTTTGTATAGACAGAAGAAGAAAGAGAAGTGAATTTGAACCTTCATTTGACACACGATATCGTAAAGCTGATTCTTGGACATTCCGGCGAGACTCGCTGATACGCTACCGCCGGCCGCTTGCCTTCCCGACATCGCCTTCTGTACAGAAAAAGATACTTACTGGACTTCTATTCTATTGGTCCTCCACCAATTCTTTCCCTAGGCCCAATAATGATATATATTAGGCCTATGTCCAATTCTTTTTTTCTTTCTTTAATTGTTTCTCTTTCTTTTAATTGGTGATAACTAAGGGCAAAAAAGAAAAATAAAAAATGGTGATAATTAAAAAAAATATAACAATAATAATAGATATAAGTGAATAATACTCTCTACATCTCAAAAATATTGTGTACTCTCTATTTTGGTTTGTCTTAAGAACATTGTTCACTTATCAAATTAAAAGGATGTATTGGTAAACAAAGTTTCTATAATATCATTTCAATCATCAACACGATTTATCTTGTTTATCTCAGTTGACCAACTAAAAACATACCAACAAAATAATTTGACTTTTTTAAATTACGTGCAAGTCAAAGGAAGGAAACAGTTGTTACCATCCGCTTTTACCTTGATATGTATAGTTTCATTGTTGACCAAATCAGGAACGAGTTGATAATATGATAATATAAGGATTTTCAGTTCATTCATAAAGCAATGATTTACCATTCTCCAGTCGAAGGACATATCTTAATATGAAGGAATTTGAATCGATAATAACTAAGAAATTGAATGAAAGAGGAATAGAAGAACACAAGATTTGCTCAATACACAAAGCTCCTGTTTTGGAGTCTTAGAATTATTCTTGAAGATGTGTTTGGAGGTGTATTTACAATGTTGATGAACTAGCCTATTTATAGGCAAATATCACACATGTTTATATGTAAAAGCTATGTGAACAAAATAAACAAAGTTGGTAAAAGCTATGTGAACAAAATAAGCAAAGTTGAAGTTGCTACCTACCATTTGAAAATAAAAACCATGTTCACACATTGTTGACTAAGTTATGTTCCCATTTGATTTGATTTAATTCTACATTGCCTCCCTTAAATCAAAATCTTCAAACTTGATCATTCCAAGCATTTTCTTCAATTTGAAAAATGACTCCGTCTTCAATGGCTTTGTAAAAATATCTGCAACTTGTTCTTCAGTTGGACAATAATCAATGGCAATCTCTTTTTCACGAACTAGGTCACGAATGAAGTGAAACTTGATATCGATGTGTTTGCTTCGTCCATGAAATACTGGATTCTTTGATAATTCAATTGCTGATTTGTTATCGCAATAAATGTTTGTTGGTTCATCTTGTTCATGATGTAGAAAACCAAGAATTCGTCTAAGCCATAGCGCTTGTGTAGCACTGTTTGATGCTGCTATATACTCTGCTTCAGCTGTAGATAAAGCCACGGCTTGTTGTTTCTTTGAAGACCATGAGAAAACGCCGGATCCCAAGAAAAATGCATAACCTGATGTGCTTTTTCTTTCTATGGTGTCACCAGCCCAATCACTGTCTGTGTACCAAAGAAGAGAAATATCATTAGCACAAGAATAGAATATACCATGAGTTTTTGTACCTCTGATATATCTCAAAATTCGTTTAGCTGATTGTAAGTGTGATTGACGTGGTGACTCCATGAAACGACTGATAAGTCCAACACCATATGTAATATCCGGCCTAGTCGCAGTCAAATATCTCAAGTTTCCAACTAGTCTTCGGAAGTATGTAGGATCAACTAGGTCACCTGTAGCATCTTTTGTTAACTTCAACTTTTCTTCAACCGGTGTTAAGATGGGTTTTGCAAATTCCATCTTAAACTTTTTCAGAATATCACCTGCATATTTCTTCTGTGAAATGAATATTCCACTGTCCATCTGATAAACTTCCAAACCAAGAAAGTAAGACATTAGACCAAGATCTGTCATTTCAAAATGACTAATCATAGCCTCCCTGAACTCAGAAATCATTTTAGCACTGTTACCGGTGAAAATAAGGTCATCGACATATAAACATACGATAACAATATCTCCTTGATCAGAATATTTCACATATAAAGTATGCTCATATGGACATCTTTGGAAACCATGTACAGTGAAATAAGAATCGATGCGAGTATACCATGCTCGTGGAGCTTGCTTGAGACCGTACAAAGCTCTTTTCAACCGGTATACCTTACTTTCTTGTCCTTTGACAACATATCCATCTGGTTGATCAACATAAACTTCCTCTTCCAGAACTCCGTTTAGGAAAGCAGATTTAACATCCATTTGATAAATCTTCCATGCACTTTGTGCGGCAATAGAAATAACCATACGAACTGTGTCAAGTCTAGCAACAGGAGCAAAGACCTCAAAATAATCAGTACCTGCCTTTTGTTTGTATCCTTTTGCAACAAGTCTTGCTTTAAAGCGATTAGTCTCTCCATTTGCTTTGTATTTTGTCTTGTACACCCATTTGACTCCAATAGGTTTTTTTTCTCTCGGAAGAGTAGTCAATTCCCATGTATCATTTTTCTCAATAGCATGAATTTCTTGATCCATGGCACGAATCCAATTATCATTTCTGGAAGCTTCTTCGAATGTCACTGGATCACAATATGCAAATAATGCAAAATTCACAACTTCTTCATCAGATAATTCATTGTCATTACCAATTTCATAATCCTGCAATCTGGCTGGTAATCGCCTCTCTCGTTGTGGGCGACTCGATGATGGTTTAGACACAATATCCTCTCTTGGTGGTTCTGGTTCCTGTATACGAGAACCAACAATAGGAGAAAATGAAGAATTTTCTATTTTCTCAGGCTCTTTTCTTAGCCAATCACAAGCCTCCATCTCTTCAAAAATGACATCTCGACTGATAACAACTTTTCTGGTAAAAGGATTATAAAGTTTATATCCTTTTGTTTCATGAGAATATCCAATAAAAACACATTTCTCAGATTTATCATCCAACTTCTTCCTCAAAACATCTGGAACATGAGCATAAGCAATACAACCAAATACTTTCAAATGTCCGATATTTGGTTTCCGACCTGTCCATACCTCGTAAGGAGTCTTTCCTTCTGCAATACTCCTTGTAGGACACCTGTTCAAGACATAGACAGCACAAGCAACAGCCTCGGCCCAAAATGATTTTGGTAGATTCTTTGAATGCATCATTGATCTTACCATGTCCATAACTGTTCTATTTTTCCTTTCTGCCACCCCGTTTTGTTGAGGTGTATATCTCGCTGTCATTTGATGCTTAATGCCATTTTTCTCCAGATAATCATCACAGACAGTATACTCAGTTCCTCTGTCTGTTCTCAAAGTTTTGATCACAAAACCACTTTGTTTTTCAATGTACACTTTGAAACTTTTGAACGTATCACATGCGTCAGATTTGTTTCTAAGAAAATACACCCATGCTTTCCGACTAAAATCATCAATAAAAGTTATAAAGTACTTACAACCACCATTTGTAGGTACTTCTACGTAGCACAAGTCCGAATGGATCAACTCCAGTGGTGTACTCGCCCTCCAGGCCTTATTCTTCGGAAACGGAAATCTGTGTTGCTTTCCCAGTGTACATGACTCACAAACTTTCTGTGGAAAATCAATATCTGGCAATCCTAAAACAGATTTATTTCTGACAAGAAACTTCAAACTTCTGAAATTCAAGTGTCCAAATCTCAGATGCCATAGCCACGTATCATCATATGTCATAGAACTAAAGCAAGGTAAACTGCTACAGTTGATTGACAGCGGAAACAAACGACTATTATTCATATTTACCTTTGCAATTAATCCTCTCTTCGGATCACTTACAGTGCAAACTCCATGATTGAAGACTATGTTATAGCCTTTCAGAGATAACTGTCCAATGCTCAGTAAATTGTGATGTAAACTTGGTACATAGAATACATCAGAAATAAAGTTAGAACAACCATCTTTCAAACTAATGGCAATCCTCCCTTTACCAAGAACAGGTACCTCAGAATTATTTCCAAATTTCACAGTAGTTTTCACAGAAGTATCCAAATCTGTAAACATTTCTTTATCTCCACACATATGATTGCTGCAACCAGAATCCAAAATCCATTCATTTTTTGTTTTGTTTTCAACACTCAAATCAGCCAAAAACAAAGTCTCAGGAATTGTGTTGTCATTTTCAGCCACTTTCGCATGCGTTTCTGGACTATTCTTATACCAACAGTTACTTTGAAAATGTCCAAACTTTTTGCAATTAAAGCATTGGATTTTTGATTTATCCTTTTGGAAATCATTCTTTTGATTATCTCTATCAAAAACACGAGTATTTCGCTGGTAATTAAAATTACCTCTACCACGGCCTCTTCTTTGGCCACGTCCTCTGCCTCGAAAATTCTGACTCCGCTGACTAGATTCAGCATGATTTGCAGACAACCCTTGATCTTTCGAAACAATTGTCTGAACTTGTAATGCTTCCTCTATAATTCCAACAGACTGCTGATCTAATGAGATTTCATAAGATAGTAACTCACCTTCCAATTGATCAATAGTCATTTCGTCAAGATCCTTGGTAGCTTCAATGACTATTTTTTTCATGTGAAACTTTTGAGTCAAAGATCTGAGAATTTTCTGGACAAGTTGGGCTTCGGTGATGACTTCGCCATTGTCGTTTATTTTTCCACCAATATCTCGTACCTTGGATATGAAATCTGCAACAGACTCGTTTGTTTTCATTTGAGCCATTTCAAACTGTCTCCGAAATTCTTGTAAGCGAACCTTTTTAACTTCGCTGCTGCCTCTATTGATATTCACAAGAATTCTCCAAGCCTCTTTTGCAGATTTGGTATTCATAAATTTGTTCAAGACAGCTAACTCAACTCGGTTGTTAAGATAATCTCGAGCTAAACGATCTTGCCTCCTCTTTACCTCCAAAGCTTTGGCCTCCTCGTCACTTAATTTTTTGCTCGCATCTGGAATATCAAATCCGTTTTCTATGACATCCCATATGCCGAGAACTTCAAAAAAATCTCTCATAAGTATAATCCATTGATCAAAATTGTTTTTACCATCAAAGATAAAAACAGGACAAGGTTGGATAACTCTCTCTCCTTCCATCTAGAAAAATGAATCGATTCAGCAATACAAGCTCTGATACCAATTTGAAGGAATTTGAATCGATAATAACTAAGAAATTGAATGAAAGAGGAATAGAAGAACACAAGATTTGCTCAATACACAAAGCTCCTGTTTTGGAGTCTTAGAATTATTCTTGAAGATGTGTTTGGAGGTGTGTTTACAATGTTGATGAACTAGCCTATTTATAGGCAAATATCACACATGTTTATATGTAAAAGCTATGTGAACAAAATAAACAAAGTTGGTAAAAGCTATGTGAACAAAATAAGCAAAGTTGAAGTGGCTACCTACCATTTGAAAATAAAAACCATGTTCACACATTGTTGACTAAGGTATGTTCCCATTTGATTTGATTTAATTCTACATAATAGTTCAAGTAAGATGTTCTGAAAGAAACATCAGGGTTTAAACTTTATCGAAGACAATAATGTTTGAACCTTTCTAGACCACTACATAGTGTGAGAGCACTATTGACCTGTGAAATGATCTGATAGGCTGATAGATCAGTCTGTCGGTTGTTTATTTGGTGTCAATGAGCTCCTTGCGTGAACTTTTTTTTTTATTTTTCTGCAGTAAGATGGTTTTTCTTTTTTTACATCGATGCTGACGTGTTCCCAGTTTAATCTCTCAGACGCTCCTCGTTCTAGGAATAGCCTTCCCACCCCTTTTCTTTTAATGCCTCCCCTTCACTCACCAAAAATATCTCCTCCTCTCATCTTTCTCTCTCTACATTTGTCCCTGAAAGAGTCTTTCAAGGAGCCTCCCTTCCTCTTCGTCGCTCTCCAAGGTCCTTTCTTTTTTTTTCTTTTCTATTTTATTCCTGTCTCTTACCCTATTTTTAGCTTTTTTGTAGAAAAATCATATGTGCCATATGGTTTAGATTAGAAGTATAAATCTCCAAGGTCCTTTCTTTTTTTTCTTTTCTATTTTATTCCTGTCTTTTACCCTATTTTTAGCTATTTTCTAGAAAAATCATATGTGCCATATGGTTTAGATTAGAATTATAAATCTAAGCTTGATACGAAGATCTAAAGCATATCTTATCTTATGGGTTGTCTATTTTCTTTAAAATTATGTGAAGGTTTTGGGTCTGGAAAAGGATAGATGATGAACAGATACGCTTATCAACATCAGCAACAGAAGACCTTGGTTGGATTTGGCTGTGTTGGAGAGTTGAGGAAGGGGGAGAATTTTAACAGCTTTTCCATGGCTAATTCTAATGGAGTTGTTTGTCCCAAGCCTCGCAGAATTGCAAATGTTAATGATCCTGTTTATGTCAAGCCTTCCAGATTTCATCATCTCAAGTACGGGTCTTTCTTTCTCTGAATTTCTTTTTGAAGGTTTTCAGCTAAAGATCGTAACTTTTTGTTGAACCTTGTAAATTTGGTTGAACCCTTTTGATTTTTTAAGGTTTGAGTTTGATTACTGATTTTGATTTCCTTTTTCTTGCAATAGCAATCGACAAATGGAGGGTTCTGATACAAGGGCCAGAACAGAGCTCCTAGATTTGGTTCTTTCAAAGGTACGAGTTCTCTTATTCTATGTAAAGATTTTGCTAGATTTCTTGTGTACTCGTTTGGTTTATATGGAGACTTAATTACAAAAGAAAAAGGTTTATATGGAGACTTCAGCTTCATTTTCCCCCCTTCTCAAGCATGAAAATGAAATCTTTTTCGCTCTATGCACATAATTGATTTCAAATGTCACAATCTTTTGGGATTCGTTTGTCCTTTAAACTTGATTTCAGAACATTTTGCCCCTGTGGTAAACTCAGATTTTTTTTTTAATTACTGAAAGTTACCGTCTGCTTTATGTTTGACTGGTATCCTTGGAAAAGATTTGCAAAGATTTGGTCATGGGCTGCTGTTTTGTCTCAACCTGGATCCCGGAGAGGGAATATAATTGTACAAAGTAATTGTTCAAGATGCTTGTCTGTTTGAAAACAAAAACTTACTAGTCTTATTTTGAATAAGTTTTATGTGATAAGAAATTATGAAAGCGATCATCATTCTTGAGAATGATGCTTATGGATGAGAAGTTTTTGTTGAATGCTCTTTGTTTTAACCATCCTAATAGCTGTTGAATTGTTCTGCAGGAGGATTACCGAGTGGAAACGCCCAATTTTCAGGTGGCTTTCTCTCCACCATTTTTTAGCGGATCACCACCAACCAGGGCTTCTAACCCTGTTATCCAAGATGAGCAATTTGGCCAGAGGAAGCCGAGTCCGCTGTCTCCATCATTTGAGCATCAAGACTCACCATCATCTCTTAAGGGTATCAATATCGGAGGAGGGTGTGTTCGCGTAAATAATGGGCACAATCCAGCTCCTGTAAGAATTGAAGGTTTCAATTGCCGTGAAAATTGCAGGGTATCCGCTGTTGCCTAGATGAGATGGTCTCCAAATTTTGGGCTACCCTTCCAAGAAGCATTGGTACAAATGACATTAACCTAAGAAGATTCTAGAGAGAGAGAGAGAGAGAGAGAGAGAGAGAGAGAGAGAGAGAGAGAGAGAGAGAGAAAGCATATCTTTGTTATCTTAATGTAAATATATGGTCAAAAGGGGAGAGTCATCACCAATATGTGGGGGTTCTTTCGGCTTGTGTCAAGTGATTAAAGGTGTCATCTTGTGAATATGCAATGACTGTGACAAGTAAATTACCGATTCCCCCAAGTTAAATCGCAATAAGAAACCAAGAGAAGAAGAACAAGTCTTTGTTCTCTAAGGTAGTAGGTCTTTGAGTTAGCTAGTGTGAGCTTTTGGGGATCTTTTGTGAGTGAGTTGAGTCTTCCTTCATTATTGTCCTTCACTGTAATTCTAATCCGAAGGCGAGGAGAAGATGGTCTTTTGCTTTGTTTCTGTTTTATTATTTTATATGCCTGCAACATTTAATAATAAATGTATATATATCATTAGCTGTAGCAAATCGCACGTCTTTTTCAGTTTATCTTTTGTTGATACAATATTATGAAGATAAGCCTTGAAAGGTGGCGTTTTGTGTGATGTAATGAAGGTGAATTGACTTGTCTTGTCCAGGCAGTGAGGCAAGTGGAAGTTCTTTGGTATAAGGGATCAAAATTTGTTTTTTCCTTGCTTGTTTCCGTTGGCTGTTTGTCGGGTTTGGCGTGCGTAACCATGTTCCATAATATGTTGGTACTAGTAATTATTCTTTTGTTAAGGCTTTAAGTTAGTTTAGTCACGAGATTATTCCACCAGTGAAAGTAATGTTTGAGTTGTCATGTTTCTGGGACATAGATCAGTTGGTACTCAGGTTAAAAATTGATCCAAAGGGGTACAGAGTTCAATTCTAAAGACACGTGTGGTATGTGTGTTTCACTGTTGTTTGGGCTGAAGGCCCATGCAGTGGATACCTTGTATATGTTCTCACCATCCTAAGATGCAGTTGAGTTCTTGATTTTTATCTTTTATAATGTTTTTTTGAGGTTGATTAGGTCAGGCCTATAGGGCCAGAGATTTGGCCTGCTCGTCACGCTGGATTAGGATTTTCTCACCCTAAATCTCTCACCCCATGCGTTACCGCACAACACGTGGCAGCGGAGGGTGGGTGGTGAGGCTAGATGCGGGTCACCCTCATCTAGCCTCCCACTCACCCCCTGCTGTCACGTGTCGCGTCGACACGTGGCAGCGGAGGTGAGGTTAAAGGGGTGAGATGATCTCATCCCCGTTACGCTTAACAATCCACCAGTGAAACACGTGATTGCAAGTTCACTTTAGGCTGGCATAAGTAATGACATTGGGACCTCGGTTCAACTATTTCTATTTGAATTTTTAAAAAAAATAAAAAAAATGTCAAGAAAATTTCTCTTTCTTTCAATTCATCAACAAAATGATTACATTTGTCAAGCAAACCACAGGAATATATCCAAACAGATTTGCTAAACAGTAATCTAATCTGTGTCCTTGAAAAGATTGATTATTTTAAACTTCGATACAAGTTTAATATTGAAAGACAATTTGCAACAGATGAAGTACACTGTTTAAACATTAGTTGATAAATTCAATTACATTTCTAGACCATAGAGATTTTGTCGTAACTTTTGAGGTGGTTGAACTGTATTGACTGCACAAAGCCATGCATCAATTTGCCATGGAACATATATATCAGCCTAGAATATGAATACTAGTGTTTAGCCGCATGGGACTTGGTGACTAACAATTATACATGATTATGCACAAGATTATACGTACTGGATTGCTGCTTTGACATTTGCCAAGTAGCACACATGACATGGTAATGCAAATTCATCAGTTTACCACTAGGTTATACAACAGTTTTCTTCAATAACAACACATATCCAGTATATCACAACGATATTAAAAGCTGTCGCGAAAGAGAAAATAGTCTTCTTCGTTAAAGTATTTATAAAGTATCTTAAAGCTCTTTTAGGAGAACAATCTTCGAACCCTAAGGTTTTCCTCTATTCAACTAGCGTATGTTCGATTGAGTATCTTTTAGGCTAGGTTACACAATGCACATTTTAAGACAATGATTGACCAGATGTCTTTCGGTTAAAGAGTCATTATATTGATGTTGTCAAACTATTCATGGTATACGCTAGCATCTCATGCTATACACTAACACCTTCATTCATCATTCTTCAACTTGTGCTGGTCATTTTTCATTCAATCCTCGTTTTGCATAAGTGTTATGTATGCTATGTCTGTTCATCATGTATAATTTATAAATTTTCTATATGCAGATGGGGAGGTGACTTTGATGTTACTATGAAGATCGTCGAGATGCATATCATGTCCATTATAGTGACATGTCTAACCATACAATTTGTTAAGGTATGACCATATACATATTAAAAAAATTGACACCACGTGAGATTATTTATGTCTTATTATAAGAATATATTATCTGTTCAAAAAATATTACTATAATTGACTTTTAACTAAAAATACATATGAAAAGAGGGAAAATAAAAATAAAACTCAAGGTGCTTGGACATCATATGTTTGTGTGTGTGTATATAATGTAATGTCCTTCAGCTCCATAATGGTTTTTATTTATTTTAGCTGAAGAACTTTGATTAATCGAAATATTTACGAAACTTCTGTAAATATGTTTCTTAAGACATTTTATAATTTTCTTAACCGAATTCGATACTATTATTTTGGGGTCAATACCGGAAAACGACGCTGCGACGCCCCAATCCACCGGCGGCCATATCTTCAAAGCCCTCCATGAAAAACGAACGCTTCTGTGACCGCAAACGGAAACGGAAACTCGATAGAGAAAAATCAGTAGTTTCAGAAACTGACACTGTATCGCTGATCAGCTACTCAGCAGGTGGCGCCTCAAGCAGCACCACTTTTTCTTCGCAAACTCATTTGCACACAAAGAAATGCTCATTTTCCATCAACCAGAAGGTTCAAAAGAAGCAGCATCGTCATCATTGGAAAAGAAAACGAACGGATATTAATTTGGAGCAACGCCGGTGGACTTACTCTTCTGGCGATTTTTCTAATTGCAAAGGCACCCAAACTATTGTTTTTTTCTTTTCAATTATGATTCTTTTGGTAGATTATTGGTATCTGAATGTTGCATTATGCTCTTTTATGTATGCAGATAGGTTGATTTTTGCTTCGTACAATATATTAGGGGTAGAGAACGCTTGGAAGCATCCTGAATTGTACAGGGATGTCTTAGCAGAATGTATGGATTGGAATTACAGAAAGCGGCTTTTATGCAAAGAAATCAGCGGTTACAAGCCTGGCATTATATGTCTTCAGGCATTGTCAATTTCTTAATCTGAAACTTAACTTTGTGAACAAGAATTCAAAAGGCGTTTCTTTTTTTTTTTTTTTCTTGATACGCGTCGGTACAAATTTAGTATTTATTTTCTGTTTAGACAATTGTCTTTCGTTAATCGCTGCTACTATAAACATGTGAAGATATATGCATGTCCTTGGTCTTTTATTTTCTGCGAAAAGGGTTATGATATTGATGCCTTTATCTGGATGTCAAAACTTAAAGTTTGAATTTGATTGTTGAAGGAGGTTGATCGTTTTGATGATTTGAAGCATATGCTAGGAAAAGAAGGATACAAAGCGGTATTTAAGGTGCAGTATAATCTGTCATATAAGAATGTTTCTGCAAAAAATGTATCATGATATGGATTTCGTACTATGTTTATTTTTCAAGGCTCGAACAGGTGATGCTTCTGATGGGTGTGCTATATTCTGGAATGATGAGCTGTAAGATTCTGTTTATTACAGTTTCCTGTACTCTTTTTAAAAAATGCAATTAGATTGTTCATATTTTGGAGGAAGTGTGTGCCTTCTGCATTCCTCCAAGTGTATATTGTTCGAGTTACTTCTGATCCTACAGTAGTGTTTGATCTTGTTGAGACTTTTCACATTTCATTCATCCTGCTCTTTGTATTGGCCTTTTGTTTGTTGAATTTGTCAGTAGATTTGACATGTGTTCTGGTTTTCGCGTTCTTTTTTTAAACCTATCTGTCACATTCTCACTCTATTGATAGATCTTTACTATAGGTTTACTCTTCAACAAGAAGAAAGCATAGAGTTTGAGAGGTCTGGACTACGAAATAATGTTGCCCAACTGTGTGTTTTCAGGGTATGCTGGCTTTTGTGTTCTGTTTTCCATGTGTGCACGTTACAATATGCACGATAGTTTGTACAGGGTGTTGATGTGCGATATAACATGATATGGATCTCATTTTAATTGGCGAAAAAGGCAAGTATTAGGATGTCTCCTTTCCCATGTAACTTGAGCAATGATCCAATGACATTTTTTTGCTTACCCAGCTCTAAATCTATCCCTGTGGTTCCCAGTGGTACAGTAACTCTTGACCATTGGTGAGACCATGATATACTTATATCTCACTATGGGCACAAGACATAGCTGATCTTAAATCCTATGAACAACGCTGGAGACTCTTGTCTTACATTGCCAGTGGTTGTATTGATTATCCCCTGTTCTTGTGTCTTCGTTGTCTGTTATATCCCGATTACGTCCTGTTTCTGCATCTTCTTCGTCAATTATATCATGTACACTACTTTATTAACCCGGTCAATTCTGCTTTTTTTCTCATCGAATATCCAAAGAGCAGGAAAGTAGTTGCCGTCCTTGTTTATAGCTTATTAACTTGTATTATCTCTTTCAAGTATCCTCGTATGAACTCAATTAACTTTATCTAGTAACGTGAGATCACGACGAGATAATATTAGCATGCTAGGAATGTTTTTCCCCTTTATTGGTTAGACTTCCTGGAGGTATTTGCAGTTTCTTTTTCATTGATAGCTTGATATTATCAGAGGATAGATAATGCGTTGATTGCATGTTATCATTGCATTGATGGTGCGGAAACGGGAATTCTACATGTACCTTCTTGGCTTGACTTGAGCACTTTTTGTTGGGTTATTCTGTGCAGAAAGTACTTTTGCATTTTGAAACGTTCTGTAATGGTTAATCCCAACTTTATAAGTTTTTTTTTCTTTTTTCTTTTTGCTTTATTATGCAGATGAACCCGTATAACTCGTGTCAGGATACATACACTGAACCTCCAGAGTATGTTGAGATCTATTATCTTATTCTTTGTAATGATTGGAAGTTTTGGGCTTCAGAAGTTTTCGCTCTGGTCTTCACTTGTTTTCTTGTATTTGAAGTTGTCTGGGAACTTCGCTTCTGGATGTGTTTTGACTATTGATCTTTAGTCATTGAATTCTGAGATTGATGTTTAGGTCTTCTCGCTACTTTCTTGTTGGCAATATACATGTGCTCTTCAACCCAAGCCGTGGAGACGTCAAGCTTGGTCAGGTGTTCCTCCTTTTCCCTAAGCACTTCTCTGATGCAGATTTTATGAGTGTAATTTCACTTGATACAAAAAGTATTTCAGATGCGAATTTTACTTGAAAATGCTGAAAGATTGTCAATGGAATGGGGTGGCATACCTATTGTGCTTGGTGGAGATCTGAACAGTATGCCACTGGTTAGTGTTTATTTTGTTAGAATTTGGAAACACCATATTATGC
This sequence comes from Eustoma russellianum, assembly GCA_036186865.1. Lineage (NCBI taxonomy): Eukaryota > Viridiplantae > Streptophyta > Magnoliopsida > Gentianales > Gentianaceae > Eustoma > Eustoma russellianum. The sequence continues at coordinate 3,050,424 of AP025070.1, forward strand.
TATGTTCCTCATAAAATTTTCTTTAATCCTTGTCAGAGTGCAATGTATCAGTTTCTTACTTCTTCTAAGGTCAGCTGTGGATTCGAACTTGTATACTTCATTACTATTAGGTTTCCATTTAACTTCTTCATCCGTGGGTTTTCTTTCATTGCTTGCCTGTGTTTTTCGTAGTTGGATGTCCTACTTCATGATCGAAGACAGATATCTGGTTCCATTTGTCCACTGGAATATACACCCAGGTTTTGAATGATGTCTTATTGCCATTCTGGTTTAAACTTTTGGTATTTTACACAAGCATTTCAAGTCAAAATCCTATTGAATGATAGTGCTTGGTGGAGAGATTCTTCTATAGCTAATGCATTTTCAGAAGTTAACTTTAGAAGGAAGAGATTGGGCTCATGGAGTTGTGAGCCAAATTTGAGCTGGGCCGAGCTGAGATCATAATTTAGTTGAGCTCATAGTTTTAATACATAAGATGTAAACATTTGTTTTTGGCATGGTTTATGGAAACCTTACCAGTGAAAATAAGTCTCTATGCCTTCAAAACTAGGGTTAATTGTATATGGAAGTTGACTTTTAACTGATTGTCAGCCTTAAGACAAGATGTAATTGATTTTTTTAAAATATAATTCATTTTCACCCTAGACCCTATCGATAGCCTTTGCTGTCGTTGGGATATACTGGGTAGGATTGTTGTTGTTGTTGTTTTTTTCTTTCAAAAGAGGTAGATAAATTGTTTTTTTGTCATAAATTGACAGAGCAGTAATGAGGGGCATATTTGTTTATTTTCATTGATTTTTGAAATGGGTTTGAAGCTACTTGTGAGAAGTGAAAAAATAAACATTGGAGAACATTATCTTTGAAGAGAAGCAACGAGACTTGATTCATCACATTCGGATATGATGTTGTCTAGAAGAAAATTGATATACCTTTAAGCGAATTACTCTGGAAATCCCTCATGTTTTATAGACATTTTTCCTTTCAAGGAGATCTTTTCCTTAAATGCTTTCATTTAGGCAGCTGGAAAACACTCATCATTCAATGACATTGTTTAGCTGAATGCTTGGTCTACTTTTTGATGCAGACTTCAGCATTCACGGCATAGATGGAGTGACCAGGAACTTAGACTAGCCACTGGATCAGCAATTCGTTATGCGACGCACCCATTGAAGTTGTTCAGTGCATATGCAGGAGTTCCTGTAAGATACTATTTCTCCGTGACTATTACACATTTTATTCTGGGTGTCATGACATAGCTATTCAGGTTTTTGGAAAATCACAGGCATCTCATGGGAAACAGCCTAAATTGGGATTGTTGAATCTTCTTGTATTTCTTGACTGGGTCTGGTCATAATTACTCCTCACATAGTTTGGTAACTTGAACAGGGAAGTGCTAGAAACAGGGATAGCTTAGGAGAACCCTTAGCGACATCCTTTCATTCCAAGTTCGTTGGAACTGTTGATTATATTTGGTAAACCTTGTTAACTACTGATTTCTCAAATCTGTCTGTGCTTTCACCTCGCTTTTCCTTAATGATCCAGTGCTTTGAGAAATTTTCTTTGTCGGTTTATGCTGCTGAATTGACCAATTACAGGCATACAAAAGAGTTGCTTCCTGTGAGAGTTCTTGAACCATTACCGCTGGGTACGCTGAAGATAATGGGAGGGCTTCCAAATACGGTATCTTACATTTATCTGACAACCAGGTCACGATAACCTAATCCCCCCTCCCTCCCTCTGGCCTTCTCCTCTTTTTCCCACCCAAAGAAAGGAAAAAGGGAGAAGTTTTTAATTCTTCATAATCGTGCTTCCTTGTTTGGTTGGTTTTTATATCTATCCTTAGTTTGTTCTGAAGAAGACCACTGGAACAAGAAACTAACGTCGCAGGACCAATTCCTGATAACATCTTTCTCTTTGTTTTATTAGTAAATTGGACTATGTTAAAGTGGAAGTATCGAGAATAAATTGAAATAATTAGTAGGAAGATTAGGAGTGTAGCTATTGTAAGGAATGTCTCAAATCATCATCCTAAACGTTTTACATTAATAACTACGTTTATCCTTGGCTTCTTGACATCTCCATTTCCAATAGAGGAAGGACACACTCTTCCTTGACTTTAGAATATGATAGAATAAAGCAAAATGAATCACTAAATTGGCTACGCCTCTTATATTGTGAAGTAGCAGTTGATCGACACAGCTTGACGCAATTTCATTATGGGTTATCGAGAAACAACCTCCGTGTGTTTCTAACACATGGGTATGGTTGCGTACATTTGACCCCCATACCCCCGCCATAGGCGGGAGCGTCTAAGGCAATGGGATAATGTTGTTGTTGTATCTCTCTACCAACTTCTTCTTGTTCCTTGGCATATGTGTAAGCATAGTTTTATGTTGCAGAAATGGGGAAGCGATCATCTAGCTGTTGTTTGTGAACTGGCGTTTGCTGATAACGGTAATGCAGCATCGAACAGCGACAGCCAAACCTCTGAGGAAGCATCTCAACTAGCTTGATGAGAACATAATGTGGTTTAGCCATCTTTGTCCAGTGACTTATGCTCAAAAGTTCATCTTTCATTTGAACCAGAGAATACATTTGCTAATGATCAATTATAGCTGGAAATACTGCGGTTCCTGATGGAACTAAATTATTCTCTTCTTGTCAAAGGACAAGATGCGACTATTTACTTGTCAAAAGTCGAATTCTGACTTGTGTTGCCAAATAGTTTGGTTCTGTTCGTTTATATATTGATTTTTAAAACATGTTTGAGTTTGGGTCGATAATGTTATAATTTTTGAAACAAGCCAAATTGTTTGAGTTTGATTTGATTTGTTTATGTAACTCGTTTAATTAAAATAAATAAATAAACTCGAATCAAACACGAGTTAAACTAAAAAAATTTACAAACAATTTGATTCGTTGAACAATACGTGTGAGAGACACATGTATTGCTTTGATTGTCAAACAAGCATTAGCAACTTTTCCTGAGAAAATCTTACTTATTAGCCTAAGGTTTGGTCCATTACTCAGTTAGCAGCCTAACGTTGATGAAACTCACTTAACAACAACTCTTTTGCCGAAATGTCTCACTTGTAGCCAGGCGACCGTTGACCAACCGTTGACTAACCGTTGACCGACCGTTGACTTTCTCAGACCAATCAGAAGTTGACACGTGGCGGCCCTTTTTTAATTAAAAAATAAAATTGTATTTTTGAATAAAGTAATTTAAAAGAAATTTAAAAATTCTAAAAAATTCTAAAAATTAATTAAAAAATATTTAAAAAATCAAAAAATTAGGAAAAAAAAAGATATAAAAAATAAAAAATTACCCACAACCCCCCAGCACTCCACCCACCTACCCCCCACCCTACCACCCCACCACACCCCACCCCCCGCGCCAAAAAAAAATTTAATTTTTTTTTCTTACTCACTCATAATGCTCCGACCACCCGGTCCACCCCCGCGTCCCCTCCCCCACCCCCTCCTCTCGCGAATGTTTTTTTAAAAATTTTTTCTAACTCACCCATAACGTCCCAACCACCCCCGCGTACACCCTAAAAAAATTTTAAAATTTTTTCAAATCACCCACAAAGATTCAAGGCTCACAGTGAGAAACATCACTTCCTAAGTTGAATTGTCATAGTACAATAAAATCAATGTCAAGGATTCAAGCACATACATTCTATGATTTCTTTAATTTCTTCTCCTTTTTAGCCATCTTCACTTCACTCGTGCTGTGCTTTTAGAATTAGAACAGAATCTTTGATCCAGTTCCTGCCATATTACATATACAGCAGAGGCTGACCTTTAAACATTTAATTCTTAATGCTCAATTTCCTTTGTGCGATGTGGCTGAGCATCTCCTATTGCACTCGTTTCCACATTCTGATATGTAAATTTTTTAAAAATTAAAACAAGCCCAGAATCAGTATTTTATCATAAAATTTAATAACTATTGTGAAGGAATAAAACTATTATAAAATGGAGAAAAAGTAAAACCCTTACGTCCTTGAGCCACTGGGCAAATGTTTACTCCAGGTGGAGTGTCTGCTGGATACACCCGAAAAGAAGATCCCAGATTCTCCAATGCCTGTCTCACATTGATACAACAAATTAATCACTTAAGAAACTTTAAGTGATCATGATTATTGGAAAAAAAAGGAATGATTATAATTATTTCATATGAAATAGAAATACATGAGAATGTGGGCATAAGTTGATTCAAGAGAGCAAATCTTCTTATGATATTGGAGGTTTCAAAAAAATTGACTTTAAATAACATAAAAGTTTTCAAAGGGTCGGTATTTTTTTGGAACTATGCCTACAAGATAACCATGAGATGGGATTTATGAAGACTATGGTTGCGTATATCCGACTCTCTATAACCCGTGGAGGAGGGGACGCGGGGGTGGTTGGGACGTTATGGGTGAGTTAGAAAAAATTTTTAAAAAAACATTCGCGAGAGGAGCGGGTGGGGGAGGGGACGCGGGGGTGGACCGGGTGGTCGGAGCATTATGAGTGAGTAAGAAAAAAAATTTTAAAAATTTTTTTTGGCGCGGGGGGTAGGATGGGGTGGGGTGGTGGGGTGGGAGGTAGGTGGGTGGAGTGCTATGGGTTGTGGGTAATTTTTTATTTTTTTTATCTTTTTTCCTAATTTTTTGATTTTTTAAATATTTTTTAATTAATTTTTAGAATTTTTTAGAATTTTTAAATTTCTTTTAAATTACTTTATTCAAAAATACAATTTTATTTTTAATTAAAAAGGGTCGCCACGTGTCAACTTCTGATTGGTCTGAGAAAGTCAACGGTCGGTCAACGGTTAGTCAACGGTTGGTCACCGGTCGCCTGGCTACAAGTGAGACATTTCGGCAAAAGAGTTGTTGTTAAGTGAGTTTCATCAACGTTAGGCTGCTAACTGAGTAATGGGCCAAACCTTAGGCTAATAAGTGAGATTTTTTCAACTTTTCCTCCCATCCCCAAACCGACTCATTCGGTTACTTCAATTCCAATTTTTTTTCTTTTTTTTTTCTAATTCTCCCTTGGAAAAGATTACTAGTCCTTGTTTGAAATTCTTACTTCGACTTCTGACAAATTTGTCATTTTGATTCAAAATTTCTATCTAGATCAGCTGACAGTATGATAACACATTGACAATTCGATCTACAATTCCATATAGAGTTAATTGTACCTGGTATCCATTCTTTTTCACCAAGTTTTAAGTAGCATCCAATGTTTCATGAAACACACTTGCCATCCAGACTTATAGGGTTAATAGACACCTGGCATCCGGATGACCTGTTGGTCGACCGTTGACCGCTGAAATCGACATTTGACCGGACTTAACCATACTTTTAACCCTACTTTAACCAAGGTTGACTATTTTACCTTCAAAATTAAAGGAAAAAACAAAATCAAAAACCCCCAGCCCCTGCATTTTCCCGTTGACTGCTCATGATAAAGTAAAACTCTTCTTCCTCCATCTTCATCTTCTTCCTCCATCTTCATCTTCATCCTTCTCTATTAATCTACATTCCTCTTCATCTTCATACTCTATCTTCATCTTCGTCGGAGCTACAAGAGAGAAATACAAGAACGATTTCCGTGCTTTGTTAATGGAATATTGCAAGAAAAGAATCAAAATCTTGTTGGTTGGTGGATAGTTCGGAGACGAATTGTCTCGGCGGCGAACCTGCAATCGTGGAAGCATTTCTGGAGTCAGATTTCTGCTTACAACCGAAAGGGGATGAATCCACGAGAAAATTGACATTCGATAGTATGCTAGCGAGATCAATTCCGGTGTTTTTCTGGGAAGGAAGCTTTAAGGGGCAGTACCAATGGCATCTTCCTCTGAATGGAGAGAACTATTCTGTTTTTATTGACCACAACGATGTGAAAAATGAGGAATCTGTGATTATAGAGGTGCTGCAGGGATTTAGCAGAGAGGAGGTGAAGAAGATGAAGAAGATGAAGATGAAGTATGAAGATGTTTGGCGCCACTTGGGGAAAAAGTAAAAAAAA
>AP025070.1:3056451-3143778 GCA_036186865.1 Eustoma russellianum
GTAAAAAAAAAAAGGAAATTTCATAAAAACCGCCTACAGCAGGTCATTTCCCGGTTGCCGGATGCCAGGTGTCTATTAACCCTATAAGTCTGGATGGCAAGTGTGTTTCATGAAACATTGGATGCTACTTAAAACTTGGTGGAAAAGAATGGATACCAGGTGCAATTAACTCATTCCATATATTAAAGTTTTCGAGCAACCGGTAAGGTTGATGTTTTGTGATTGAGGTTACATGTTCGAACCGTAGAAACAGCTTTTTGTACAAAGTGTAGGGTAAGGCGGTGTATATCAGATTGCAAAACGATCCGACCCCTCTCCAGATTTCCGCAAGCCCGGGAGTTTAGCGCACTGAAAACCTACTTTAAAGACTTATAATCGTTCATAAAGTGATGGAAACTAGAATAAATTAACTAAGGTTACAAAAATCTGACCCCTAACCTTCAGATTTGAAGGTCTGGCAAACTAAGCTGCTCAAATGCCAAAGGTAATGAATTATTTTAAAGAAAAAGTGCATTACAAATCAAAGAAAAAAGAATTTTATGAATATTTTCAGTTCCATCATTAACATCAGCTTAGTTAAGTAAAGAAATTATGCAAAGAAACACAAACTCAAATAGCCATTTACTTGTCAAGTTTTTTATTATTCTTGGGAATGCGTTTTGATTTTTCCTCCCCCTACTAGAAAATATCTTAGTTTTTTCCCGGGGTACTTGAAGGGACACCTATAAATGTGTAGGTTTTGCTAAGTATTATGTAGGTTAGTTAAATTTTAGTAAATTCATCAAGTATTATGTATATTTCGCTGTATTGTATAGATTTATACCTATTCATTATTAAATTTGGCTAAATTCGTATAGATTTTCATGGATGGACTTCCTTAAAACCGAAGAAAGACTCTTTTAAAGTTCATAATCAATTGTTAAAGTTGAACACTACTTAAATTACTCCATCTCCATTTTAAATTTATTGTCTTAGTTTAAATTAAACAATATTTGTAAGAGAGGAAATAATCAAAAATAAGAAAAAGTTCTCGTAGATTATCTTCTATGCTCTTATCATGCAAGGACATAATATATTATAAGTAAAAAAAATTATTTAATCCTGTCAAACCTTTTAAAATATTGCTTATGTCTTATTGCAATAATACATAAAAGAAAAAGGAAAAAAAGACGTAAGTTGTGTATAATAACATTATCATTGCAGAGCCCGATGCGTTCAAGATGTCTTATGGCGTGCGTGTTCACGTCTATTTTTTGAGGGGAAAAAAAGAAAGGTGATTGTCGATAGGAGACGGAAGTAGTACAAACTACAAAATCAAGGTATTTTACTCAGAACATGTCCCAATAGTTTTTGTAGCGGAGTTTCAAGAGAGCGAGAGTTCAATTCTTGTCCCAAATAAGATTTTCGACTCTTTTTTCAGGAAATGGTATGGTATTGGAGCTCCATTATTTGGAATGGACTTTTTGTATGAATGTCTGAACAGTTTAAACTCAACGGGCCTATGCTACTTGACTTTCATCCTTATCGTAATGTGGGACAGGTCGATAGGGATCCGGTTAGAATTTCCGGACATAAAACTTTTTACAAAATCAAGGTATTTTGATAAATGATTGCAAGCGTACAAATGGTCTCCCGGACTCAAAAGATTACTTAGGTGGCGTTTGGTTGGGGGAAATGGGAATGAGGGAATCCAAACTCATTCCGGCTGTTTGATTGGGGTAAATGAGGGAATAGATTTCATTTTGATATCCAACTATTTGGTAATGGATATCGTTTTTTGATATACTAGGCCCCTTATCTATCAAAATGTGGGAATGGAGAGCCGCCGGTCAACGCCAGTCAACGACGCCGGTCACCGCCGTCGGCCGCCGTCCACCGCCGGCGCCCACTATTCCGACCGGTCACTATTCCCATTCTCACTTTAATACCAAACAACTATCACTTTTAACCACAAACCCATATCCTCCAAACCCATTCCCTATCATACTCATTCCGATTTTAATTCCGACTCCCAAGTGCCAACCAAACGCCACCTTAGATCTATTGTGGACCGTACATTCATACGACGTATTATTCAAGATGTTTTCTAAATCATCATCTAATTATGTCATTATATGTATTTTTCAAATAATTATTTTAATACGTGCATACATACATTATTTGGAGAGCAAAAGGTCATACCCAAACTTTATAAACTCCCACCGTCCTATTCCTAAGAAACTTAGTATAGGATGCAAATCAGAAAACTTAACGTCATTGTAGATGGAGTGGTCATATACACAGGTACTCATAATGTCTCTATTGCAAATTAGACCAGCATCCATATTCTAATAGGGTGGGAAACTTCTAACACATACAACAATAGCTGTCTCGATTTAAACCTATACCAATTGAAGAACAATATATTATTCTAATAACAATTTAGATACGCTCTGAGTCATACATACATTATTGGTGTGAGGCTAAAAATAAGGCAAAATATGAGGCATTTAATTATGCTTAGTCACGTGTAAAAAACAGATTTTTTTTTTAAAAAAGCAAGACCACTTCTTTACAAAACTGATTTTTTTACACGTGACGACGCATGATTGAAAACCTCATATTTTGGTTCACCTTTAGCATCCCTGTATCTGAACCCACATTATTGTAGTAGTGTCTGCTTTCCAACCACCCCTGAAAATGATTTCATAGAATGACCTCATGCTGATAACATCACACAAAACTTCTAAAGTTGCGAATAGATAAAGCTAAAAACAAGTCTAAAAGGTCTCAAATTCAATTTACAAGATTTTATTTTTTTTCAGTTTATAGATATATTACATAATAATGATTTATTTCTTAGAAATGGCGTTGCCTTTTTATTTTCAATATTTTTATACTAGTGGATAAGTTTTAATACAAGTGTGAAAATATAAAAAAAAATGTGGTGACCATAGGCAGATTCTAGTTTTATTAGATGATAATATAGCGTTTATACATGTAATTGTTATCAACATTAGTTATTTTCCATTATATTACATCATGTATCTATATGTTTTATCAATAAAATCCAGTTCCACCTAACAACGATTATGCAATATACCATGAATTTGCGTTGAATGTTGTATTAAAACATTATTTTGGAAACACTAATTTAGAAACATTCCTCAACATAGAATTCAAATTTTCTATAGCGCACTAATTTATTTCATTTGGCATTCTAGGAATATTAAGATTTTTGAAGAACAACCATCTTTTGCTCGAGATTTGTCGCATAGAATTGCTACACGTTTATAGATATGTACAAGAAAATTGTGATTGGATTGTATTTAGTGATTGTATGTTTCATATCTCCGGTATGTCCATTTGAATTGTAAATGTAACAGTTCATTTTTTATCATTGTTTAAATGCAATTTTTATATTTTAACCAAAAAAAGAGAAGATAATGTATAAGAATATATTTACTTTCTACCTCTTATTAATCCATGCCAAAAATATATATCTAAGTAGTGTTACTAATTAAGTGATTAAACTCATGTGTATTTAAAAAAGAAAAAGAAAAAGCTCCCAAAATCCTGCGGTTGAAATTGACCATCATGCCATCAGCACTGTCATGGCGATAACAGCTCTCCCCTTTACAATTATTTCTTCAGAAAAGCATACCAAGAATAATTTTCTACTTTCCCTTTTCTCCACTCCACTGACCTCTATCTAGGCTCAGAAAATCCATTTGAAGTCATATCTGAATTTTGTCCAAGTTTCCGGCGGAATCAATGGAAGCGGAGAGAAAAAGAAAGAGAGCTACTAGTGGATCGGAAAGTAGGAAGAGCGAGGGAGAAACAGCAATAGGAGACGGAAAGGAGTCGGAATTGGAGGTTGAAGTGGCGGCACAGCCTTCGGAAGAGGAGGTTGAGGAGTTCTTCACGATTTTGAGGAGTATGCACGTGGCGGTGAAGTATTTCGAGCAGAATGGTACGAGTAACAGTCGCGTTAACGGTGGTTCCTCTAAGGTAACGGCGGCGGTAGAGAAGGTTGTGTCTGTTGACGGCGCAAAAAGTGGTGGTGGAAAAAGCGAAATTGTTTTGAAGAACGGTGGTTTGGATCTGAATGCCGTTCCAGCAGCCGATACATAGGCGGTGGCCGGCGAGAAATCCACAGTGGTGCGTTTTAATCAGTGATCAAAACTCAAAAGCAAAGAGCTAATTTTCAGCCCCCTGGTTTACGAATATTATAATATTTTCTGCTTACCTCATTTTCTTTCATTTTCTTTTTTGTCTTTTGTATGATTCCTTTGTGATAACAATATTCGATGATATTTTTCCAGCGTGATATAAATTCGAGTTTTTATTTATTCTAATTGAACCTTGTAATATCCAAAAAAAAATATGACGTCGTATTGGTATGTGGTCTATTCCATGATTATAAAGTTGATAACCCATTTCTATTTTTGACGGAACAGATCTATTAATTCTTTGATTCTAGTTAGTAAAAGGGATCTTTAACAAAAACTACCACAACAACAACATTATCCCATTGTTTTAGAGTCTTCCGCCTATAGCGTGGTATGGAGGTCGGATGTATGCAACCATATTCATATGTTAAAAACACACATGTTATTTTTCTGATAACCTATAATGAAAATTGCTTCAAACTGTGTCGATCAATTGATACTTCACAATATAAGAAAGCGCAACTAAAAAACATATAGGTATAAGATCTATGAAACAATTATTATAAGATCTATGAAGTAATTATTTAAAAGTACATGATTCGTCTTCTTTATTTACTTGATAATTGAATTGAGTGCATGATAAATTTAACTTAACTATGATATCTGAAATTGGCATTCACCAAGTCCGTAGTTAAGTATGGCATTTTTTTTTAATATATTCTTTCAATGCGGGGACTTCTAATTTTTATTGGTTATTAAAAGAAACGATTAGTATTTTGTTTCTAATGTAATATGCACTCCAATCATGGTTATAGGCATTACAAATCACAAAACCGGTTATTTTATCCCCAATGTGTATGGATTTTGTCCTAGTATTTGTGGTGTATATTATGCCGGTTCAATAATACAATATTACTACATTGAATTAGAAGCTTCCGCCTATGTCGCGGTATGAAGGTCAGATATACACAATCATACTTATGTGTTAGAAACATGCAGATGTTATTTTCCGATGACCTATAATGAAAATTATGTCAAGCTATGTCGATCACTGCTATTTTACAATATAAGAAACGCAACCAATTTAATGAATCATTTTACCTTATTCTATCATATTTCAAAGTTAAAGATGAATATGTCCGACTGCATTGGAAATGTAAGGAATCCCGGTTCTATAATCCCATGGGAAAAAGGAGCAATTCTTAGAACTTGGGTACTAATTCTGTAGATTTTACAGCATAAACTCCTAGCATGATTTTCAGGAACTCAAGATTTTATTCACAAAGTTTAAAATATATTCAGTATGTGTAAAACAAAATTATAGTCCGTTAAATACAGATATAAATGACAATTCTTTTTTTTTTTCTTCTAATTTTTGGAGAAAGACATCCTAGTTGATATGTGATAGGTTGGAATAGAATTTCGCTGTACAGTTTAAATTTGCTTGTAGAAGGAAAGATATGCGAAGTACCTGTTAGTAAACAATTCAAACTATGAATATATTTAAAAACTTTATTTACTTCTTAGAAATAGACGTCCTATTTGGTAATATATGTGTATTCATTTGATCTCAATTTAACATACGTGTGATTAGATAAGTTAAAAAGTGACAATTTTTAACCCTAGCTTAATTGAACTCTAACCCTAACCCTAACCTAACTCTAAAACGGACCTATCCTAACTCTAACTCAAACCTAATCTAACCTCACCTAAATCCTAACTTTAACCTAACCTAACTCTAAACCAAACATATCCCTAACCCCAAGTCGAAACCTTAGGAATCATCTATGTTTGTAGAAAAATCTCAACGAAAAATTCGTTCTATAGACTGGACAAAAATACAAAATTTAAGTTATGGCTATACTTATGATGTCAACAAGGAGGACGTCAATTATTCCTCAGAAACCTTAGAAAACGTATAGGAAAGAATGATGATGTTTATGCCATCCATTCTAGGGTCTGTTTCGAACTCTGGATCTATGTAAAATAACACCTGCAAATGCCACATGGAACGGATTCAACATTGAAGGAAAGCAGCTATCAAACTGAATGCGTCAGAAGAACTCACTGGCATGTCAATTTGTTCCCGGGAAGAAGGCGTTGCTCTTCGAAGCAAAAGCACTGGATTTTTGTTGAAATAAACACCAGCCTGAAGAATGTTGTGTGTCAACACTTTGCTTGAAAATTGACCTTCTCTAGAGCTCAAAAATCTTGATAACATCCTATGAATTTCAGGACTAAAAGAAGTGACAGCAACATAAAATTACTCTGTATGAAAGAGTCAGACAAATCTGCATGAGATGCTACACCCACCTCAACTCATGACAGGAAAGAGAAATATAGTCCAAGTGAAGGAGATCAATCATGCAGCAATTAGATTAGTGTTTGAAATACATGGTCTTGGCAACTCCCTCCTAGACTTTGGATTGTTTGACAGGAGAAAATTACTCAACAAAAGCAAGAAATCACATTAATCATCCAGATTGCTTTAAGAAGCCATATCAAGGAACATTTCCTGACCATACAGCACAACCACTCAGATTAAGTTTTCTTTTCTCCACAAGGATTGGTAAGGCGCAACTCTACAACACATACTAGTAAACACTTAACAAGTACTTGAACATGCCTAAATGTCCATAACTAAAAGAGCTACCTTCTCCAGTTCAAAATAAAGCACATTAACCTATCCAATTATTGCTAAACTGCACAAGAGAAATACGATTGTGAACATTAACCTTCATGGGAGTGTCATTATAAGTGGATACCACTCCACTTTCAGCTTGTGTAAAATGCACGGGCACTCTCCCCTGCCTTCACCCTTACCTGCAACATGTTACAAACAACACTTCAATGCATGGATAGATTCGTCACAGGTAAGAAAATAAAATTGAAGGCATGGGAAAGCTTGTCGTACCAGGGAAGTACTTCTCGTTGTGCGGGAATAAACTTCCGTTGCATTCCATCAGCCACATCAGCAATAAATTAAACAACCACCTCCCTGTTGGGGCAACTCAAGTTCAAGAACCGTCAATGTTATTACGACATAAATAACTCTTTTCCATTATGTAAACCATTACTTGATTATTGGACACAGAATAGGAAGGAAATATATGACTCAAGATCAGCCTCGGGTATTTGATTTTTATACTCTGTGGAAGTTGTATGCTTGAAAGCATTCACCAACAAGCTCTTAGAAATAGGAGCTTCTGAAGAGGTTTAAATATTAATAAGGTACTATCCAAGTAAGATGAGGAAGATAATTCAAAGTCTCCCATTCTACAGTATGATTCAATGAGCGAATAAGCGCTTGACATCCCACCCTGACCTACTACCCTTTGCCCATAACAGCTTCTCTTATTCCTCACAAAGGGATGGCCCCTCTAGGCTAAGTAAATGCCTAGTTCGAACACTCCCACACCCAAACCCCCCCCCCTCCACACACCCATACCAAAAAAAAAAAGAGAGAGAGAGAAAACTACTTTATAAAGATCAAGGCTACAGAACTACATATATTCCCAGAAAAGAAACTTCTTCCTCCAACAGTCACTAGGAAAAGAAAATCAAGTAATGAAGTTCTTACAGGAATTTACAAAAAGAAGTTCTTAAAGGAGAGAAGCTTTTTCTTTTTTCTTTTCTTTTTTTACAGGAGAGAAGCTAAAACCTGCTAGGAACAGTTCTATCCTTGGCATGTGGAGCAATTTTCTTTTCAACACTCTGAAACAAAAAGAACCAATTCCTATAACAGAAGCAGAAATCCAGCTTAAATTACAAGTACAATGAATATAAACAAACTTACTTCACGCATTGAACAGTTCCTCCATAACCTGTAACCTGGCAAATCTTCCATAAAGGGCCACTGCAGCATAACTCAATCCCACCATTGCAAAAACCAAACCTGTTAAGTAAAAAGCATCTTCCACGATTTCTGCTCTGTCATTGCTTGAGTCGAATAATGTCGCCCAGAAGTTAGCAAAGCATGAGACCTCGCAATAACCTGACGCTTAAAAGGTAAAAATCCACAGTACTGATTGACTGACAACCTGCTAAGTTCAACCCTTGACATGAGATTTCCACTGTGAAATTCCGAAACTTGTCTGCATCTGATAGCTACGTAAGTATAGTACCTTTTTGCAAATGTTTCAGCATAACTCCTGAATCAAAGACCAAGTATTATAACATAAGAAGGCTCTTAATAAGCAATTTTGCATAAAGAATACAAGTGAATCAGAGTGCAAATATCATACAAAATACCAGGACAAAGGAGGCGAATGAAGGGCAGTGTTAAGATAAGGGAACAAGGCACAGGTTTTTCTTGATGGTATTGATTATGGCATGTTAAAAGTTCCTCAATCTCGCTGCAAATGCATCAGCAAGTAGCTTATGTCCAACACTGTAGCCTAGATTAACTCCAGATAGGCTCTCTGATACAATGCTGATAAATAATCAACATATATTAGCAAGGAGTGCAACAGTAGAACAAGGGTTTAACAGAAGTAAAAAAAGCACGTTTTTTAAGAAACAAAGAGTCGATTGATTATCTTAAAGAGACATATTGATAGGAAATGTGTGTGTATGCATACCAAAACAAGAAAAACTATATATTCATCATGGGGGACAAGTCTTTTTAGTAAAAACTACATCATGCATGATCTCATTAGTTTATGGTGCAATCCAAGAAGTCTTTGACAATATAATCATGCCAATTCAGTCACTTTGCTTAGGCAAGTTCCAGGTGCTAGGACAAAGTATTAACCTAGAGAGAATTTTTCCCCAATATCTAACAACCAAAAACTCGTTCAGGGCTCACATTTTCTTTAACATGTTCTGTTAGCAAGGATTACACTGGACGAAACAGCATAACCTTTGCAAACTAGGATTCCGATTTCAGTTCGAGGGAAATCCATGACCTGATTCATGTACTTGTAATCGCTGTTCAGTTGGAGAATTTTATGTTACTGCTACTTAACAGTGGCATCCCAAACTTAAAATGACATCCCCTGCTAATGTCTTGTACTTCGAACAAACTTAGAAAGAAATATAAAAATGTAAATTGAAAAAAAGGAAGAAGAAAAAGAAGAAAGAAAGGGCATTATCGCATCTCAAATCCTAGCGTTGCCTTAATCAAAAGGCAAACATTTAGCTCCCCCACAATTCAAGATGGTAAACATCATACCACTATACAAGATAAAGTAAAAACACTACTGATAGTTCACCACCTTAGACAAACTATCTTCGAAAGTTCAGAATTTCTTAAATGAATAAATATACGAAATGTTAAAAGAAAGTAACAGCAGAAACAAACATCAAGAAAACTAAGCAGTAAATCCAGACTACTCACAGCACGGAGGCAAAGGATTTCTTTGGTCGCAGATAGCTGATAATTCATCTGCAACTGGCTCTCCTGGGTGTTAGTTGATTGACTGCATCTACGATGGTGCTTGGTGGAAGGTGGAGGCTAGTTGTGATGTCCCGGAGCGCCAACCGAAACGGGAGGAAAAGGGAGAAAAAAAAGGTTTCTTGATTCTATATTTTTTTTTTGATAACATTCTTGATTCTATTTAAGCAGTGACTATTCCGACTTATCCATAGGAATATCCTAAATCAACACCCCTATGCTAATCAAACTTTTTAGGGTTAAATTTGTTATTTTAAATTTAAGCTAACACCCCCCCCCCCCCCTGTTTCTCTGTTTCATTAAGGTGTTGACTGTTGATTAGGTCAAACTCCGTTGCTGCTTCTTTTTTCTTCTTTTGAAATATATATTTCCGCTTCTTAATTGCTTGATATCGTCCAGTGCTGCCCGAAGGATGTTGAACACAACCCAAACATTGGCGAGTATTATTGTGTAGAAAAAGAGGCCGGTGAGAGATGTGGCGGTGATAGACGGGGTAAAGTACGAACTTTTTTGTGGTGGCGGTGATGGTGAGGCCTTTCAGGCGGGATCTACTTACCACCAAACGCCTCACCTCCATGTGACCGCCCGCCACGTGGCAGCGGGAGTGGTAAGGCTGGGTGAGAGTCAACCGCATCCAGCCTCATCACTCCCTCTGCTGCCACGTGGCAGCAGGTCTTTTGTTACCGCCCAAACAGAAGTCAGGCGATCCGGACTGGTTCAGGGAGACGGCATTCTCTCTTCTATTTCCCCTCCTCAATACCCCTCTCCTATTAAAATAAAAATAAAAAGCTGATGTATAAAAAAATAATTTATTTATAAAAATGAAAAAGCAGAGGTGTTGAAAAGTGTGTTTTTAGTTGTTTTCCATCAGAGGAGTATTGAGAAGAGGGATATTAGGGAGAAGATTTGGAACATGTTTGAGATTGCTTTTAGTAAAGTGATTGTGTTTATGTTTAAATTTCTTGTGCAAAATGAGATGAAACTCCATTCTATGTTTAAATTTCTTGTGCAACATGAAATGAAACTCCATTTTTTTTTTTGTTCTTCAGCTTGCTGGGATCTTTCTGGATGATCGAAATCAGTCCTTTTACGATGAAACTTGTGTTCGATGCAAGTGATATTATTAAAGCTTCCTAGAGTAAACACAGTTTATGTCAACTTCCTATGGGTTGCTTCAAGATTTTCCTTTAGTCTCACCAGTGATATAGCACATGGATAGAATTGTTTATCATTTATTTATTTATGTTAAAGAATCATTACATATAACACAGGTACATATTTCATAAAGTCTCACGGTTTCTATCTATTGTTTCTCTTACCAGCCTTTTACACTTTTATACTCTTACGATAGTTTTTGTTATTGTTGAGATATACCTGTTATGTGTTGTTGTATTGTAATGATTACATATAGTGCTATACATGACATGCATACATGTGGAAACAGTCAATATATTTAGTGTTCACTTTGAAGTTTGGGATTGTAATGCATACCCATTTTGAGATTGTTATTTTGTTGTCAATATGCTATATTACTAGTGAGGTAGAAGAAAATCCGGAGGCGACCGATATGAATGTTTACCAAAACAATGAGGTGGTGTTTGGTTCCAGTTAGGTATTAGAATCATAATCGGAATGTGTATGACATGGGTTTGGAATATATGAGTTTGGGCCTAAAAATAATAGTTGTTTGGTATTGAAGTGGGAATAAGTATGATAGACAGTGTTTGGAACACATCGGAATTGAAATAGATATCGAATGTGGACGGCTGAGAAAATGACAAAAAAAATTTGACCTGCCAGAATAGTGACCGGCCAGCGGCGTTGACCGGCATATTCCTCGTTTTCCCATATTGATAAACAAGAAGTTAGTATATCAAACAACGATATCCATTATCAAATAATTGGATATCAAACCGAAACTCATATCCTTTTTTTTCCAAACAAACAATTTTAATGGGTTTAAATTCCTCCAAACAAATTCCCTTAATCTCAAACCCCAACCAAACACCTTCTGAGTTTATCGCGAAAATGATGATAACATCGCATGCATTGTGATGATGTTTCATCATACTCCAATTTATTAACAATACTTAATCTCCTGGATATCATATGGAGAAAATGAATATCGAATAAAAGACTAATAACACAAAACTTAAGACATATAATGACACGTGAAAAGAACACATATAATATAAGAAATATAATCATTTTTAACGAGTAGAATCATTTTTATCGAATAGAATCTTTCCATGGAGTAAATTTATTATATTTGTATATCTCAAACAACATAACAATAAGAGCCGAAATTTAAAAATTGAATTGATGATGGTACTACAAGGGATATTTTGAGGGATAAGAAAGTGATTATAAAAAAATATTAGGAGGAAATGAAGAAGAATTTTACACAAATAAACTAACACAAATTTTACAATAGTCAATGACCAATTATGATTACTTGGTCATTGACTAATGAGATGTGTAGAAAATTTATGGAACCCTTGTTTTGGCCAATCACCCTCTTGCTTGTATGTAGATAAAATTTATTTGTAATCATTTTATTGGATCACTAGTTGATCAATAACCACAATAAAATATCTGATAAACTAATAAAAATAACCGATCAAATGGAACAAAATAAGAATATAATCATTATAAATCTAAAATGAAAAAAAGAATTTAAAAAACTCACTGACGCACCACTGGAACGGTATATTGACACCTTTCACGGTAAAATTTTTTATTTTGTCGGATTCTTTGAAAATTCGAACACCTTTTCAATTCGCAATTGCACTTTGGCCGGAGAAAATTTGGTAAAGAGTTCCGAAATTGAAATATTTTGAGCAGTTGGATACGGAATTATCATGGCGATGATCGACGAGCCATTGTACTCAATCGCGGTTTTAATCGATGAGCTAAAGAACGAAGATATCCAGCTCCGGCTGAACTCGATCCGGCGTCTGTCGACGATTGCTCGAGCTCTCGGTGAAGTTAGGACAAGGAAGGAACTGATCCCGTTCCTGAGCGAGAACAATGACGATGATGATGAGGTGCTGCTTGCTATGGCCGAGGAATTGGGGGTTTTTATACCCTATGTCGGTGGTATTGAGCATGCAAATGTGTTGTTGCCACCGCTTGAAGGACTTTGTAGCGTGGAGGAGACATGTGTTAGGGACAAGGCTGTTGAGTCACTCTGTAGAATTGGGTCTCAAATGAGGGAGAGTGATTTGGTTGCGTATTTTATTCCTCTCGTCAAGGTAAGGTTTTTCTCGTTTCTGTTTATATGGGATCTGTTTTCTTTTGTTGGGTATGAAAATTTGGTTTATTTTTCATTGATTCGGATTTACGAGCTCTGTACATTGTCTATCAAAATAGGTTAGGAGAACGATGTGGTGATGTTTTTCTTGCGAAAATTGATTTTTGGTGTTAATTTGAGGTGGCATCCTCAAATGAGGATTTGTTGAGCCACATCTTGGTATTGTCTAATTGTTATGATTTGCACAGTTACCAGTTCGCTTATTGGATTAGGATGTTAATTTCTTGGAGCTCCCCAAACACATTTCTTATGCACTTCTTTGTGAGAATGTTACTTTTTAGGGATAACAGAGAGCTAATATTCATTAGTTCTTGGCGGACAATTGGACACTTTCCTCCTACATAACGGCTGTTATAAGTTTAGATGATTGAATATGTTTTCACTTATTGATATTAAATTCGTAGAAGTTAGGAAGAAAAAGAAGCATTGACGTCTCCTGTGGTCTATGCAAGATGGGCTCGGGCTTGAATCATTGGCTATTATCCCACAATATAGCAATTAATGGTTTGCGATCTTCTAAAGAAGAATGATGAGTATGTCATTTTTCTGTTTAATGATCAGGTAAGTCTTGAAAGTTGAACTATGAAAATTGACTAACTATAGGGTCAAAGAAGCAACAAATGGATTACATGGAGTAATTTTTGGCTGTGAATTGATTTGTGTATTTTGGCACATCTTGCATATAGTGGTTCCGCTCGAAAGGAAACAATTTAATTTGGACCCCCAAAAGTAAAAATAAAATAAAATAAAATTGTAAAGGCTTCTATCTTTTTGAAGGTTAATTGAACATAGGGATTGTTACCGGATTACATGCTTAATAGGTAGTGATTGAGAGAATTATGTGTGACACGACAAATGTGAGCTGTCACATAAGTTTTGGTTTCCAATTTTTGCTTTCTCATGCATGTCTGACATATGGCTCATACTTCGCTTTTAAGCTTGCTGAATTGCCGCAAAACGTCTTCACAACATTGGTGATTTTTGGACAGTTCTGTATCATGTTTAGCATTTGGGTTTGCTCATCCTATACTTAAGCAGATTTTTAGCGTTTCAGATGCCATTTACCATATGTGAACTGGATCACAGTTGAGTCTTCACTCGGTTGTTAGCCTGAATATTTTTGGTTGTGATTCAATCTATTTAGTTACCAAATGAGAGAGTGATTTGTTGAGTATTTTATTCCGCTAGTGAAGGTCAGTTTTTTCTCATTTCTGTTTATATGCGGTCTGTTTTCTTTTGTTAGGTATGGAAATTTGTTTTATTTTTCATTGATGAGGATTCAAGAGCTCAGTAGATTGTCTATAAAATTAGGTTAGGAGAACGATGTGGTGGTGTTTTCTTGCAAAAATTATTCTTTTGGTGTTAATTTGAGGTGGCATCCTCAAAATGAGAATTTGTTGAGTCACATCTTTCTAGTGTTGAATTCGTATGATTTGTATAAGTAACAATTTGTTATTCGATTAGGATGTTAATTTTGTGGAGCTCCCTAAACACATTGCTTATGCAGTTCTTTGTGATTCTTTTTTATTTTTGAGAGATAACAGAGTGCTAATATTCATTAGTTCTTTATGGACAATTGGACATTTTTCTCCTACATAATGGCTGTTATAAGTTTAGATGATTGAATATGCTGTCAATACTTGATATTGATTTTGAAGAAGTTAGGAAGAAAAGAGAAGAATTGACCTCTTTGTGGTCTATGTAAGACGAACTTGGTCTTGATTCATGGGCTATGACCCCACATCATAAATACACACACACACACACACACATGAAAATTGACAAGCTATTAGGTTTAATGAGCAACAAATGGATTATATGGAGTAATTTTTGGCTGTGAATTAATTTGCGGATTTTGACGTATCTTGCATATAGTGGTTCTCCTTGTAGGGAAACAATTGAATTTGGACCGCAGATAGGGGGGAAAAATCAGTAAATGCTTCTAGCTTTTTGAAGGTTAATTCAACTTAGGGATTGTTACTGGATTATTTGCTATAATAGGTAGTGATTGACAGAATGTGGTGTGACATGACAAATATGCGATGTCACATAATTTTTTGGTTCCATTGTTATTTTGTCATGCATGTCTGACATATGGTTCATATTTTTTTTTTTTAAATCATATGGTTCATACTTTTCTTTCAAGCCTGCTGAAATGCCGCAGAACGTCTTCACAGCATCGCTGAATTTTGGACAATTCTGTATCATGTTTAGCATTGAGATTTTTTTCATCCTATACTTTAGCAGATTTGTTGCGTTTCAACTATCATTTACCTTATGTGAACTGGATCACAGAGTAGTCTCCCTTGGTTGTTAGCCCGAATATTTTGGGTTGTGATGCATCTATCTAGTTACCTCTATGTTCAACCTCTATATACTCTTCATTTTAATAATTAACTGAGAAATGACCTGAGATCATAGTTTGATGAGTTACTGTCATTTCTTTTAGAGACTAGCTGCGGGTGAATGGTTTACAGCAAGAGTTTCATCTTGTGGATTGTTTCATATTGCATATCCTTCAGCCCCAGATGCTCTGAAAACCGAATTGAGGAGCATTTATACTCAGTTATGTCAAGATGACATGCCTATGGTGAGGAGAGCCGCGGCAACAAATCTTGGAAAATTTGCTGCTACCATTGAACCAGCCTATTTGAAGACGGACGTGATGTCAATGTTTGAGGATCTTACTCAAGATGGTATTCTTTTCTCTTTCCTTCTGATGTCCTAATTTTGTACGTCACTTTATTTCTGAGTTTCATCTTTGAGAAAACACTTTCCCTTCTGAGTAACACTTAAAGGACTTGTTTTATATTTTTATGATTCCTCCACAGTGTCCCAATTAATGAACCCCTTACTAGTCTCCCCAAATAATGCTGCTACAACATTGGTGATGATCGACTCTCATCTGGAAAATAGCATTTGAACCTTCTATATGACATCAGCAGTTCCTTACTTTACAGAAGCAGACAAAGGGAAACTGGGGCACATGATTTTATCTATATTCTAATTATAAAGGTGTCCCGAACACGATTGTTACGTTCTATAATATTTGTTTATAATTTCTAGCTTATATAGAATTTAAATTGGAGGAAAAAGTGCAATGGTTTAGCGTACATCCTGAAAAAGGTAATCGAATATTCAATTTGTAACAGCAACAAAAAGTAAGGAACCTGCTTATTAAAATGGTTGGCAAGTTTTTGCTTTTGATCTTTCAGTAATAGTTATCTCATGTTGGTATTTTGACATTTGACCACATATTAGCTGCATCTTTCCTTTTCATAGGCATATCTATGTGTGTGTTTGTGTAGGTATGTATATATTATATATAATGCCTAATGAGCATTTGTTGGTTTCAGATCAAGATTCTGTCAGGTTGTTAGCAGTAGAGGATTGTGCAGCTCTTGGGAAGCTTTTGGAGCCTCAAGATTGTGTAGCCCAAATTCTTCCAGTTATAGTGAACTTCTCTCAGGTATGTCTAGCTACGCTTCACCCCTCGAGTACCTTTAAATTATTGGACTTGCTTGTCAGTCTGGTAAATGTTGTCTATGCTGCAGTTCTAGTAAATAACGATACATTGTTTTCGTAATTAAATGGAACATGTTTACTTAGAAAGTCTCATTTTCATAATGGTCTGGCCCTATAAATTAGGTAAATTTTCATAGCTTCAGATTTACAATATATGTATTACTTTGACTTCAATCCTTTTCATGCCCAAATGCAAAGGCACTATTACTCTGAAGCAGCTTTTACTACTTGTGCTCAAGTTGGCATATGACCATTCCTTTGATCATGTCAAATTTTTGATAATGGGAAAATACTGTTAATCAATAGGATAAGTCTTGGCGAGTTCGTTACATGGTGGCCAACCAGCTATATGAGCTATGTGAAGCAGTTGGACCAGAAGCAACAAGGTACTCAGATAGGATATATGAAACACCCATGCTTATGTTGCCTCTTCTAGATTTATGTCCAATTTTAAATTCTCTTACTGCCGTGCTGTTCAGAATGGACTTGGTTCCTGCCTATGTTCGATTGCTACGTGATAATGAGGCTGAAGTGCGTATAGCTGCTGCTGGAAAAGTTACCAAGTTCTGCCGAATATTGAGTCCTGAGCTTGCTATCCAGCATATTCTCCCTTGTGTAAAGGTATACAAGATTTTTAAAATACCCCTGCTTGTGGCCTGGTGTAGAGTTGGTTCCTTTTCATTCGATCCCAATGAGTGCTTTTTCTCTTTTAGGAATTGTCGTCAGACTCATCCCAGCATGTTCGCTCTGCTCTAGCTTCCGTCATAATGGGAATGTCACCTGTTTTAGGGAAGGTAAGAACTTTTGCTTATGCATAATCACATGTAGCTTCTCAAAGTTCCCCACCTCGCGTGTGGCTCAAGATATTGGATCTCTTAAATTTATGCATAGCAAATCATATAATTTTTTGTCCAAGTATTCTGAGACTAGGGTATTCAATTTGTTGAGAAGTTCTTGTTTCTATCAATTTGCATGTAATCCCCATGCACCATTGGCTGCTTCATCCACTTTGACTGATTCACAAAATTTGCCCATAATTGTGATGTTAAGTGTGTCTGCCCCTGTTAGAGTCATAGAGAGATTAAACAAAGAAAGAGGACTATTTCTAGGTCAGCTGTACCTGATGAACACTAACCTAATACTGTTAATCTTGCATGAGATTGCCAGATCAGTTTTATGACAAATGGTGCATTACTAGTCCCCTATTATAACTGACTAGAGTTTTATTACCACTAGAATGGAAAATGAGTATTCTTTTTTGTTATCTTGAATGCTGTTTTTCCATGTCTATGCTTTGTACAATTGTCTGTCTGAAATGTTATCACCTTACATATTTGTAAATATGAGGAATACTTTTAATAGGATAAGGATTAAAAGTTTATAACTCCTACATCTACCTCAGAGAATCTTTTTCAACTGATGGAGTGGATAACCAGGTGGGGGTTTCTTTCACCTTTGTTGAACATTTGTTGATTATCATTATATCGTACAACTTTGTGCAGATAATAGAAGATAAAGCCTTCTTTTTCCAAAATTTTTTGGGTTTATATGACTAGATTGTTCAGAATGCGACATAGAGTATTTCTCACCAAAGTTCTGAAATGTTGCAATTTTGGTGGATGATTTCAGGATGCAACAATTGAGCAGCTTTTGCCGATTTTTCTCTCCCTTCTGAAGGATGAATTCCCTGATGTTAGATTGAATATTATTAGCAAACTTGATCAAGTCAATCAGGTTGGTTAGTGTGTTTTGGAATATCTTGTGTGGATGTTTGTTTTGAATACCAGCCTCTATCTCTATTTCTTTCTGGTTTTCTTTTTAATCCATTTTTCTTATTTAGAAGTAATGATTGATCGACACTCAATAATGCAGGTGATTGGTATAGACCTGCTTTCTCAGTCACTCCTGCCTGCTATTGTAGAACTTGCAGAAGATAGACATTGGAGAGTGAGACTTGCTATAATTGAGTACATACCATTATTGGCTAGTCAATTGGGTGTTGGTTTCTTTGATGATAAGCTCGGTGCTCTCTGTATGCAATGGCTGAAAGACAAGGTATAAAATTTCTCAACAATGATTTAGTTTTAGGATGTGATGTCTTGAAAACTTGCTTCCTTGTTTGCTTTTGGATTTTTTAAGTCACTTTCAGTCTTTAAGGCCACTATAGTAATCTGATTTCTTTTGCTTATAATCGCTCAGATTTTTTTTTTCACATCTTCTTTCTGACAGACTATGCTTCGCCATTTTATATTGGTTAAATTATGTTACCTTATAGGTTTATTCCATCAGAGATGCTGCTGCAAATAATGTGAAGCGCCTTGCAGAAGAATTTGGTCCAGAGTGGGCTATGCAACACATCATTCCCCAGGTACTTCCTGATATTAGTTTTGTACTTTGTGGCGGAGCCACCCAAGTTAAGCACAAATGTTTATATATGTGTTTAGTCCACACTTGTACTGTAGTAAATGATATTTATTTGTTCAAAATTGGTGTTAGTTTCTGTACTTTTGACAAACTTCACATTTCAAATAGGTTATCATCAAACGTATTGCATGATTCTTTATTCGATTATTTACAGTTTTTGACAAAGATATTAAATTAATTTTGCTCATTAAACTTGACTTTTTTCTGATAGGTTTTGAGCATGATCAATGACCCGCATTATCTTTACCGGATGACCATTCTACAAGCGGTTTCACTACTTGCTCCTGTTATGGGTTCGGAAGTAACATGCTCCAAACTTCTGCCTGTGATTGTTGCTGCATCAAAGGATAGGTACATCAGGTTTTTAAGCCTTCTTATTATGCAAAGTGTTGACTGTTCAACTGATATGGACGCGTCACTTGTTTCAGGGTACCAAATATCAAGTTTAATGTTGCAAAGGTGTTGCAGTCTCTTATTCCGATTGTTGATCAGTCAGTAAGTACTACTTTATTACTTATTTCCTTTTCTCCTTCTGCTGATATAAAAACTACATCATGGCTGCCTCATAGCTTCAAACATGTGAAACAATAGCCTTGGAGAGAGATGTAATGACTCGTCCTGATTCTGAGGGTTTTGCTACTTGTTAATTTTCATTTCCTTGAAAAATTCCCCCGATTGGTGCTGCTTGTTGAATGACCTTCAATATCTTCCAACTAGCGAGAAAACGTTGTCTGAGTGGTTCTTGAAGACTACTGAGAAACCAAATTTACTTATGTTTGAGCCTGAATATTTGAGCGTAGGTGGTTGACAACACTATCAAGCCCTGTTTGGTGGAACTCGCTGAAGATCCAGATGTTGATGTCAGATTTTTTGCGAACCAAGCTCTACAGGCCACTGACCAAGTGATGATGTCCAGCTAAGACCCTTTGATGAACCAGTTGTTTGTATGGTTTAGGAGGACGACCTTATGACGGTTTGTTACATTATATGCGCCAGAAGCTCATATTCTGCTTATGGTACAAAATTTTCTCGTTGCTATGCTACTTTTATTTTTATTGGTCATTGAATCTGCATGTGGGCAGTATGCTTGTTTGTTAGCGGCTACCGCTGCACCTCTTTTTTTTGCTGCAACTTATGTGCATTTTGAGTCGAACGACATGGCCAGGAACTATTAGTTACTCAGCAAAGGAGAAAGGCGGATGGTGTTGTTGGAAGGTTGAGGTTGTTTTGTACCATGTCTATGCTTGCAGATGACAAGAGACTTGTACCCTTGGTTATCTCGCTTAAGGCTGGACACAATTTAACGCAATTTTCATTATAGGTCATTGAGAAACATCTGTGTATTTCTGACATATGAGTATGGTTGCGTACATCCGACCTCCATATTACACCACATGTGGGAGCATTTAAGACAATCGGATAATGTTGTTGTATAGAAAGGGAGGGAAGAAATCAGGAATGATTCTTGGTATTATAGCTATAACAGATGAAAGGAAATAGTAGTTCGAATGGTGCTTTTACGTTTTGTCTAGAACATTAAGAAATAAAAAAATAATCTTGAGGTTGCGGTTCCTTATTCCAAATTTGGAACGAGAAGGAAGGGAAGAAGTGGTTGTTTTATCTTGAGGTTGGGTCATGAATTGAATCATAATCAAATTGCTTTGGATCATGAATTGAATCATAATCAAATTGCTTTGGTCGGTTTGTTACCGTCAACATTACCTAGCTGCGTAAGACGTAGGTCAACGCAACTGCTCTCTCTACTTGCCTCGGTCAAGAAGGGGTAGGACGCCTCGGTCCAGCCACCTGGCAGTGAAACTAACGTGCTATGGTTTTACGTTACAGGTTTGCTTCCACTTCACCGCTGCCTGCAACTTTGCTGCTCGGCTGCGTTTTCATAGTCAAACCATATATATACACATATATATACACACACACATGCATATATATATATATATATATATATATATATATATATATATATATAGATACACACACACATATGTGTGTGTATGTATATGTATATAGGTATATTAGGATAAAATAAATGCACATTACTGTGAATTACTAATTAAATAAAAGATAAGATCTCATTAACCATACGATTTTGAATGTTTAACTCATGCTACTATCCGTGGTTTTGGACGAATTACGAGGGATATAGACATAATATTTTTTTTAAAAAACTATTTGGTTGTTGCTTTGTGACCTTGAGGTGACAGTCTTTCGCACAAAATAAAATATATGGTAAAGTTGCATACATTAGACCACGAAGCGATCTTGTTGCATACATTAGACCACGAAGCGATCTTGTCTTTTCTCAAATCCTATGTAAATATGGAAGGCTAATGTATCGAAAACGTCTTTTTTACTCTGTTAAAAAACGGACTATCCACCTTTATAAAATGAATGTTACAATTGCATATAAAGCTATACAAGTTTAGTGAGAACGCGAATAATATATAGATCAATAAAACAAAATTATACATCATCTTTTTTTGTTTGATTAATTAGTATACATAATTCATAATGCTTTTATCACGTCGGAATTTTATATTATATAAATATTATTTTTTAAACCTTGTTAGACCTAGGCCTCTATGGGTCTATTATTTATCTTATAAAAGTTATTGAAGAAACATATTTTACTCGTTTATTTATTTGCTTTTCTTTTGAAGCATTTAAGAACAAATCTGGCAGCAATAACCATTGAATATAAATATTTTGGAACTATGTGTCAATTCAATAACTTTATATATTTCTTACAGAAAAAAACTATATATACAGTGTGTATGTATATGTGGGTCCGCGTGTGGGGTCATACATGCATACGTATATATTGTATATGTGTGTATATTTGTGTATCTATATAAACATGTGTGTGTGTATATATGTGTATCTCTATGTATATTGTCTGGTATTGTGTGTATTTATCTCTCTGTGTGAGTGTGTGTGTTTGCGTGTATAAATATATATATAAAATTTGTGTGTGTATATATATATATTTTACTACCCCAGCCCACTCCAAACATGACAGCAAAGATTAGGAATTTCAGAAAACTAATCCCGTAGATTAAGATTCCATCACAACCCTTCTGCCACCGCCGACGACCACCGTATTCGACGCCGTAACGGCAATATACGCTGTCCCCATCGGTAAATTAAATTCCTCATCATTTTTCTTTCTATTAATTAGTACGGAAGCCTTGCGCGTAGTCACCTTGCACCCTGGGCATGTGTTTTTCGTCTCCGTGTTCGTGCAGTGTGAGCATGTTTTTTCATGAATGAACTACTATGTAGTTTTTCATTTTGCTTTTGATGTAGTTTTTCTTACTGCCGAGACCACCCTCACCGCCAACCCCAGGAAAAAGGGGAAGAGAAAGGAAACACACAAGAACAGTAACTACTTTGTATGAAAGTTTAAGACTTTCTGGTTGCTGTGTGTGCTACAGTTGACTGTCATATCAGATAGGAACATCTAGGTTTTGTTTTGTTTTGTTTTTTTCGAAATTGTAGTTTTGTGTAAGAGCCACATGCTTAAAGATTTTGACTTGTATGCTGTGTTATCGTACGTGAAGGTTTAGTCATGGAAATGTCCACCCACTACTAGTTAAAAGCCTTCCTTTCACTAATAGTGAAGTAAAAGCTTAATGACAAAAATCTTTCTTTTACTAATAGTGAAATAAAAGCTTCATGACAAGTCGACAACAGTCAACCATCTACTTTGAAAGTTTATATTGAACAATTTAGGTGATCGCCGTGCATGTCAGTAGGTACGCTCAATCTGCTTAGGGTAAACCTAGCTTGGGCTACATTGTGTCAAAAGAGAAACCTGCTTTCTTGGACACAAGATTTTTCTTTTTTAAGACATCTAATTGATCCGTTAGCTATGAGAGTCTGAGACAGGACAGCATGATAGCAGCTCTGACACATGGAAGTTTGGTATCATTCTTTTTCTGATTTTGGCAGCAAGTTAAATCTTTAAGGCTAGTTGTTGGAGTATTTGCGGTAGAGGTTAATGCATATTTCCCTTTGTAGATATATTGGCTTCTAAGTAAGGATATATTGGGTACTTTCCGCCCATACAACACATATGTGGACTCTGTTTCCCATTTGTTAATATTTCTTGAATTACTATGTCACTTAAAAGCTTAAAGATGTGCAATTAAGTTATTTGAAACACCTCAAGCTGCCATCTCACATGTGGTCTATATCACGTGGGTTGAGAATAAATCTCAATAACGTGCCTAACACGTGAACTACATGGTGACGTGTCTCAAGAGATTCACAACATAGTACTGTAGCAATATGGACAAAAAAGGAATCGACACACGCCAACGACATGGTAAAGTGCCTCAACGAATTCACAACACGGATATGGTAGCAATATTGGCCGAGAAAGTCAAATACTATATATCCTGCTCTGCTTTTGTCTTAAATTACCATTTCATCAACCAGTATAAGCTGATAAGGAGACATGTAATTCAGATGTTTTATACTTAAACAAGAATGCCGCATCTATGTAGTGTTGCGTTACACTGTTCATTCTTACATAAACAAACCATCCTTATTCTCATAAGGCTTGGTCAGCTAACTGGGAGATGAATACAAAGGTTGAGTTGCGAAGTTGATTGATAATCATCACCTGAGATGCCTTCATTGCTTAAGTACGTTAAGTGTGCTCTATCATTGACGGATTATTGCCCTAGCATTTGCTAAGTACTACTGCTAAGCAGATGTAATTCATTATTTTCTAAGAGAAAGAGATACCCATGTCTTTCCAATCTAGTTTAGTCCTAGGTAACAAAGAACATGTTTGTTTAAATGACAAAAGAATACGAGAAATTATCTGTTCAGTCCATGAACATACTGGTGCCCAGTTGACTCATCACTCTTTACCTTTCTGCTTTTCTATTGTAGCACTTGGATGTACATGTGTTTTTCCAAAGTGCAGCTTTCACAACTCATTTTAGTAGTATTCATAATTGGTGGTGATTTCTGAAGAAATTATTGTAATTTAGAATGTCAAATCTTCAAGGATAGCGAGATGGTTTTGGATGCCCTGGTTATGGGGGAGACTGAGAATGTTATTCAAAGACAAAGCAGTCTCTCTCTGAATTTGAAAGAGAGACACGGAAGTTCTGCATCCTTGGGAGTCTGTTGTAATAGCAATCATGGCAAGAGAGGTTCTATAAAAACCCATGGAACCACGACCGAAGATTTGTCTGGAACTTCAGATTGCAATGTACAGGTTGTTTGAACAGCGACACCTTATCTCTATTCACAAATTTTTAATCTTCCACTTGAACTCCGGTGCATGCTTTTGACACTGGTAATAAGATGCTTTCTGATCTAATGCAGAGGACTGAAAAGAGGCAGAGTGATGTAACTTTAGAAGATATGTATAATAAACAGTATGATTTTGATGACGACGACGACGACAGTGACTGGGAGCCTTTGCAAAAATTTATCGAAGTATCGAGGTGGTTCTGTGTGAACTGTACTATGGTCAACTTTAATGATGTCCTCCAGTGTGAGGTATGCCTTCCAGCAGCTAAAGTTAAATCTGGAAATTATTTTATCTCCATGCAGTTTCCTTAAGCATTTTAAAGCTTTCTGTATAGGTTAATGTATGATGAACTTTTAATAAATTGCTAGTATATTCCTTTCTTTAGGTATGTGGGGAACATAGAGAATCTGGAATACTCAAACTGGGGTGTTTTGCACCTCCTTTGTTACCAGAGGGAAGTATAAATGAGAATGGGGCAAAATCTATAACAGGATCAAAAGGTTGTTCCTGAATTTTCTTAGTTGATTCGGTGAGGCCTTTTTGTTTAATTCTTATTTTAGCTATAAGGACTGGTCTCCGGATTTTTTGGGTTTAAACTCTCAGGTTAGAAGTATCTTAGAAGAATCTTTGCACATGTTCATTTTTTATTTAGGCATTGCATATTCTGGCAGATAGTTGAAATGAAGTATTGGCTTAAATGAAACAAGCAAAACATCAGGGGGTTAAAAGTATTTAAGAACAATTTTTGCACTTGTTCATTCTTTATTCAGGCATTGCATATTCCGGCAGATAGTTGAAACAAAGTATTGGCTTTAACGAAACAAGCAGAACACCAGATCGGCAGTGGTATATTGCATTTGGGGATTAGACAAGTTACTGCCAGATCTAACTTCTTCTAAACTTGAAATATTGTGCTTTTTGTGTCCCTTTAAATACTTTTGTCAGGCGATCTAACTTCTTGTAAACTTGAAATATTGTGCTTTTTATGTCCCTTTAAATACTTTTGTCAGGCATTGTATAAGACTCTGTAAGCATTCTCATTCCCATGTTTTCATTTTGATCTTTGAGAACCATTGTGATGGCTTCTCTTTTCTTTTTCAAGAACTTTAGCTTTGTGTGTGTTAAAAAACCTGCTCCTGAATCATCTCAAACTATGGGTGCTCTGTAAGGTTCCTACTTGCATCTGATAGATCATCTTGTATCCTTGCTTCGTTTTATTTTTTTTTTCCTGGTAGTTAAAAATACGAAGGCTGTGCAATAGTTTGATGTTGTATACCCTTTGCTTTATATTCCTCACTTTGATTATTGTACACAGCATTGCAAAATTGTTTCTTTAGCGGACCTTAACTTCAATTTTCCCCCCCTCTCGATTGTTGCAGAAACACAGTACCAAAGTGCTTCCTCAAGAAACTCTACTATTGTAGGATTTGACGAGCGGATGTTACTCCATAGAGAAGTATGGCACGTATACCTTACCTCTTCTTTTTTCTTTTTATTTTTTTGTCTTTTCTAGTAGTAAATAATTTAGTTGATGAAATTTTCTTGCTCACTGATATTTGCAGTTGGGCTGATGATGCCCTGGATGTTTTACCAAAATCTTTTATATGTTTAAACATGCACATTGGTAGAAGCATGAGATTATCTGCATTTGCAATTGAATGAGTTCCTTTAACATACCTTTAG
Organism: Eustoma russellianum; assembly: GCA_036186865.1. NCBI lineage: Eukaryota > Viridiplantae > Streptophyta > Magnoliopsida > Gentianales > Gentianaceae > Eustoma > Eustoma russellianum. The sequence goes on from AP025070.1 coordinate 3,082,233, forward strand.
TTTAAGGTCCTCCCCCCACCCCCCACACACACACACACACTTCCTTGGCTTCTACACCTGTGTTGGGAATCTAAATTAGATTTTTCTTGTGGTTACCTTAATGTGTAAGGTTGAAATGAAATCTCATCCACATCCTGAAAGACCAGATCGTCTCCGTGCTATTGCTGCTGGATTTGCAGCAGCAGGTGACAGACTCTCCCAAAAATATCCAATTGAAGCACGCCATCATTCTTTTGTTTACTTGCTCTGCGAAGCACTGCTTGTGTGATAGTATATGAAATATTATACTTTCCGTTCAAATCAAAGGATTAAGCATATCGTTCTGCCTCTTGCAGGAATATTTCCTGGGAGATGCTATTCAATTCCAGCTAGAGAGATCAAGCGTGAAGAACTCCAGATGGTAAGATGCAGAGATAAAACTTAATAGGTTATGTTAAACCCGGTGCCACCACCTATTGAGTGCAGAACCTCTAACGCTTACTTTTTGTTGTATTTATTGTGTTTTAGATTCACTCTTTGGAGAATATTGAAGCAGTGGAATTTACAAGTCAAATGGTTGCAAGGTATGTTTCCGCTTCTGCATGTTATCTTTTTTTGTTCTTAAAGGCTTTAGATGCGGCTGTTAAGGACGCCTCTGGAAACGACTGGTTACTTAGTCTTGCAAGGGAGGCGAGGTTATTTCTGGAAAGCAAACAGGGTCCTATTTAAGCAGTGAGGCAGAGTTGATGCAGTAAGATGGGACTCCCGTTTGATTGCAAAAGCAATAGAGATAAGGGAAATGGTAAAAAAAGAGGAAAAATATGCATTGCAGATTCAAATGAGAATATGAATCTGTTGTTCTGTGCAACTGTTTTATCTCATTCAAACAGAATCATGAAGAAAACATAACTGGGTTTAGAGTTATCCCGCTCCCCTTCCTCGGCAGGTGGCCCTCTCTTTCTCCAGAATCCCCAAGTATTCTTGTCATAAAGGTAATCCAGGGTGACTTATCTTGTCAAGTCATCTTTCAGCCTACATAACATGATTCTCCTATTTCTGTAGAGTCCCGTTACTTGCCTTTTTGAAGTCATCTTCTTTGTGTTGCATCTTTCTTCCTTTCGTCTTTGTTACAATTTCCTTTTCCTTTTTGGTATTTGCCTCCCTTTTTGTCACCCTTATTTCTCTCTTATTCTTCCTTGCCTATCATGCCTAATGGAAAAGTACCTTCTTTTTCCCGTGTATCATCACCTGAAACAGAGCCGCTTTTTCTTGTGAAGTAACCTAGTCTGTGTTGCCTCAGGAGCCTTTTAAACTGTTCGAGTTCTGTTTATGAGGTTCAAGTTCCTACATGAACTAGCTGAATCTTCAGATTGTGGTCACAGTTTTTCTGATTTAGTGTTTTGGATTTGATCTTCCTTTTGTTATTATTGTTAGTTAATTCTTTTGTGGCTATGGGGGGCCTTGAATTTTGCAGTTACTTTACCCCTGATACATACGCGAATGAACATTCAGCTCTTGCAGCAAGGCTTGCTGCAGGGTTATGTGCTGATCTTGCTTCTGCAATTTTCACTGGCAGTGCCAAAAATGGGTTTGCCTTGGTAAGAATTTAATTATGAAGAGGAAGCTTCTTTGATTAGCTGATGACAATGGGGATATGATGTCAGTTGTGTTTCCTTTTCCCACCAAAATCATGCCAGGTTCGTCCTCCAGGCCATCATGCTGGTGTGAAAGAGGCAATGGGATTTTGCCTCCACAACAATGCTGCTGTTGCTGCATCAGTCGCTCAAGTTGCTGGGGCTCGGAAAGTCTTGATTGTTGACTGGGTAATTTCGTCAATGTTCAGTTTCTCTCTGCCTTTATGTCACTTATATTTACATCAGTAGGTGGTTGACCTGGTGGACTGCTTGATGACAATACCTTTATCTCATGTGTTTCAGGATGTACATCACGGAAACGGCACACAAGAAATATTTGAGAGAAGTAAATCGGTCGGAACTTGGTTCAGTATTTTGATGCTCTATATGTGTATTTAAGTTTTTGCATTCTCAAATTTTAATGAGCTTTATTTATGCTATACTCCTACGGCTTTAATCTCTACATGCGTTTAACAAATCTCTGAAAAGAAGCATTGTGCAGTTGATACTGTTGCTTAATTTATTCTCACTTGAATTATTATCATCATAACTCAATTCCTTTATCCATTTCTGGGGTCAGTTATGTAGATTGCATATTGCCAATGTGCTCCATTATGCACTGTATCTTCCCAATGCACAAGGAGGCAAGTCTGAGGTAAAATAGTTGGGGGATGCTTGATGTCTTCACAAGCAGCATAAATTTGGGAATATTTTTAGCATATGTTTCCATGACCGAGCATGTGATTTATGTCTAAGAGTAAATTTTAGTGGCCAAATTTAGCATGTGGCTCAAGGGAAGTTTATAGTAATTGTGTAAGAGAAATGGTTCTTTTGGTATGAGTAAGACCCATTTCCCTTTTTATGTTGTATCTGTTAGCTGATGCTATTATCTCACCCTTGCTTAGGTTCTGTACGTATCCCTGCACAGACATGAGGGTGGGAAGTTCTATCCTGGTACTGGAGCTGCTGACAAAGTACTATGCTACTTTCTTTGTATTTAACTGTGTACGAGAAGAGCATAATTTTTGTTTTATCCAAATGTTGTGGAAGTAAAACATAGCTGATTATGTAGGTTGGTAGCATCGGCGCAGAAGGATATTGCATCAATATTCCTTGGAGTCGTCGGGGAGTGGGTGACAACGATTATGTATATGCATTTCAACAAGTTGTTATTCCTATAGGTCAGTTATTGTTTTTACGCCCTGCATGCTGCGTTTGTATCATGTTTTTATATTTCTCACTTTTGTGTTTCATGTTGTTTGTATATGGATTAACTGCTGTTGCTTTCAACAAATTATTCCGTCAATGGTGTCTTTTGCAGCCTCTGAATTTGCCCCAGATTTTACAATCATTTCTGCTGGTTTTGATGCTGCTAGGGGTGATCCTCTTGGATGTTGTGATGTAAGGAATCCTTTCTGCTTGAATTGTGTGGTACCTTCTACGTCAGAATGGGAAGTGGTAAAATTGTGGGAGAACCCTGTGGCTCATTTCAGGAGCATTGCTAATAACGTAGTTCTGGAAATTTTTGCCACTTGATAATTTTCTTATTGCATGTGAATTTTCATTTGGGTCATGCTTCTTGATGGAATCATGAATGGCTTTACAGGTCACCCCTGATGGCTTTGCCCAAATGACCAAAATGTTGACTGCATTTTCTGGTGGAAAGTTGCTTGTCATCCTTGAGGGCGGGTTAGTTTTACATATTTTCTGTATTTGTCTCTAGTTTGAAGTTTCGTCTGGTGATCTATTGCAAATGTTTGGCCTATGCAGTTACAATCTTCGTTCAATTTCGTCTTCTGCTACTGCCGTGATTAAGGTAATAAACATGAATGTCCTGTCACCACCTGTTTCTCCTTCTTGGACTTTTTCGAAGTTGCTCTCCGCTATACAGGTCCTGCTTGGTGAAGATCCTGGGGATAATTCAGACAAAATTGTTCCTTCCATATCTGGATTGCGTACTATCTGTGAAGTGCTCAAGATTCAAATGAAATTTTGGCCCAAATTGGAGCCAATTCTTTCCAGCTTACAGTACCAGTGGGGTTTCTGTATTTTTGACGAAAGAGGTTAGTGGCTATGTGATCTTAGGTCTGCTGACCTTTTGTCTTGAACTCTTAGCATTGGTCATGTAAGTTCAAATTTCTCTATGGTTGATAAGGATTCTTCTCTCTCTTAGTCATCTTCTCCCTGGAGGGATTGGCGTAAATAATGAATATAAGTAGTTTGGAGGGGGTGGGGGGATATTTTAAGTATTTTTGATAAATGAGATAGGTCTGTATCTTTCAGAAATAGCATTTTCTGGAAAACTTCATTAGAACAATAATGTTCTGATAGAAATTGCTGCTCAGTTTAATGTTTGTTTGTACTATGTTACCCCTTCCTTTAGTGCTGTCATTTCCTTTCTCTTTCTCCCCCCCTCTTTTTCTCCCTCCCAAGAGGTAAGTTACTCTGATTTTAGTAACGTGTGCAAGAGACATACAACAACACCACAGTCAGTAGCTCCCAACGACAGCAAAAGCTATCGCTAGGGTTTGAGGAGGATGAGAGGCAGACAAACAATACCTCCATCCCAAAGGATAGAGAGTTTGCTTCTAGTGAGACCCCGTCTCTATATGTACGTGTATAGATGACACAATATAGGATATGGTGTGCTAGTATGTTAGTGAATCATTATCATCATGAATTTAGTAAATACAAATAGAAAGCTTCCGATATTAAAATAGTCATAACCGTGTATATACACGAATAATGAAAGACAAAGACAAAAAACGAAAAGGTGCAAAGTAAACCTAAAGTGTAGAGAGTATCTAAGACCCTAAATATATTCTAAGGTGTCTGTATATCTTGTGCAAGAGGTATAATGTGCATACTTTGTCATTTAAACAATAAACCTTATTTTGTATAACGGATGTGTCTCGTGTGATATGTTTTACAAGGTCATGTTCTGGGGTATACTCTTCTCTAGATTATATCTGCAGGATATGATTACGATTGAGTTATCAGACCAGAGCATCATTTGTGTCCACGTTAGCATTAAGCTATCCGTCTTGATGGTTCTTTGTTTACATCTCTCCTTTTCCCTCTCCCTAGATAAATCACTCATTTTTGTCTTTGTTTTCCTGATGTAGTTGGATGGTTGAACTGTACCTATCCTCCTTTGAGGATAAGCCTCACTCCAAATATATTGGGAGTTGATGTTTATATGTCCAAGCATTTGGAGGCTCCCTTCCGGCGGTCCTCCAGGCCTCGGAGCCTGGCCTTGTGTACATGTCTCGCATTGGAACCTTATTCCGGGCCCATAATTTCCTAAGTTCCTTGTTCAGGAATTCTCTGTCTTTGGAGTATATCTATTGCTTGTAGTCTGCGAGGCAATTAGAAATTTATTATGATTATCTACGTTGCAGACTTATATAATTTCCTCTCCAATCCTTAGATTGTTTTCTAGTATCTTTCCCTTGAAGACTTTCATGCGATTACTCTTTCCGATTTCTGTCAAAATGAAGGTTCATTAACACTCAGTATCAATTATATCTTATCACACTGTTGAGCATCATCAGATTGGAAAATTAAATAATAGAATGCAGTACTGCAACCTGTACACACTTATTCCTGTGAATCATTATTTGACTTAGTTTTATTGATACGAATCTGTAACTTACAAAAATTGGATATGAATCTATTTGATCTGTGGGTTATTCTTAAAATGTGTCTCTGGCCTTCCCTTCTGTGAATGCTCCTTTTACTGCACCATTTTGGGTAGAGATGACATTGTTCTGGTCTGAAAATTTCTTGCATACTGTGCAGGAAAACAGGTGAAGAGAAAAAGTGCCGCACGGATACCAACATGGTGGAAATGGGGGCGTAAGCGACTAATCTATCGTGTGTTTCGTCGTAGGCAGATGCGATTCAAGTTGAATAGGTTCTAATTTGTAAATGTTGACATGTCCTCTGCAATTTGCATTTTCCTTCGATTCTTCTTTGTTGGTTTTGGTAGAATTGTGGTTGAAGTTTTTGGAGCTATGTTCCGACTTGTCTCTCTTTTGCCTGCTGTTGATATTTTTGACCTGATGCAAAGTAAACATCTTTCTTTAACTATCAAGCTGGAATTAATTCTGCTATTCTTGCACCATTTAGTTGCCTTTATGAATTGCCCCAGTGAATGATGAATTTTCCTGATCTAAACCCGGATGAGTCAAGAGAGAACATGCAGTCCTGCCGTGACGGAATCCATTTTTGTTCGAAATGGGATATGTATCTTTGGGGCTCCAAATCTTCCGACTCTCTGGGGATTTATTTCCTGACCAGTTCAAGTTCCGTTCAGTTAGCTACTTCTGTGGGGAAATCGTTTCAAGGGTACCTTTCTTTATGGTCAGATATTTCCTCAGTCGATATGTCTAGGAGTATGTCTTATGCTGCAACCCCAATAGATAGGAAATTGAGATTAATTTATTGAACAGTACATTTCTGTACCAGATACTTCTAGAATATCAGATGATGATCAAATGAAATGTATTGGGCAAGGGTTGGTGAGGGTGAAGAAAAACAATTCAACTGATTTTGCACTATGAAGTTCTTGGCTTTGTAGATCTGATGTGAAAGCACTGATAGAGGACTGCAGGAACTAGCGTATACACGGAAGCATCTGAACCTGTTTTCCCATGACGGGTACAATTTTTTCATAGGTACATCACGGGCGGGTACCATGTGTTTTCATTAACATACTCCCAATGAATGAGTTAGAATATGAGACTCCCAAAGGATAAAGGATGTTTGCCTGTATGGCAAAACGACTAGTACAGCTGTTGTACCAAAGAGTTTCCTAGTTGGGGAGAGTTGCAAGAAGCTGGTTATTGAAATGAATCTCTACTGTTTGGTACATACAGATCAAGTACCTAGTAATAATAGGATTCAAGAATGGCTGGGGGAAAATTCCCAGCACATTCTTTGCTCTAATCAAATTGGCGAGACATTGATGCTACATTGTGGGCAGAGGTACCATGGGTAAGAATTCCCAATCCTCTGTCACTCAAGGTGCACCTTCCCAAATCAGGTAGGAAATGCAGCACATATAGATGTTTTGCAGAAAAGACTGTAAGACATCTCTTTTATATCACAGTTGCAATTGATGTCACCATCTTTGATGAGGGAGTGAGTTCTCCCCCCACCTGTACCAGAGGCCCCTTAGCCAGGTGGGATGTAAATCGAGGGAAGTGCTCCACCGGCAGCCCTGCAAAGGGAGAGGACACTCGAGACACCATCTTGAATGCACAGTTAGTTGTATCATCAGTTTCCTTGTCAGAAACTGCCATTATTAGTGTATGGCAGGAGGGTTTGGTGCCATGAGGTATGGAACAGGAACATTAATGTTGAGACCGCGCTATTGTTGTGTGGTAGGAGGAGGTGCCATGAGATATGCAACCGGAAGAACATATGGCGGGTGGTGTCCAGGAGGAAGCATAACCGGTGTGCCTACTGCAGATGCCATGTGATGGCCTGGAGGAGCTGCCACCGGATGGCCTACTGGCGCGCCACACATGCCCAAACCATGCATACTCTGGTGCCCTCTATGCTTCATCGCCGGTCCAAGAGCAGCTGCAACTGGAACCGGATTCATCTGCTGGCCTGTAATTGGTGCTTGATGAGCTGAAACTTCCCCATTGTTCACATTAATTATATCATGGATGCTGGATCTCCTTCTGTCTCTATTCATTGAGTTCAAACGGATGAAATACTTTTGGGCATGACTTGCTACTTGAGTTGGAGTTCTTGATATCATAAAGTTCCTTGTAATACTTCTCCAAATCTCCTTGCCAAATTTGTCCAAACCAAGCAAAAACAACCTAGGAGAAAACAAAAAGACAGCAACTTTATTTCATTATATTTTCTCTCCATCCTAATTGATCCATGCTGTTTGAAGAAGAAACAATCCCAATGTTAAAACTTGCACTAGGAACTATTCCAATGTAATCCTTGGTATTGTAACACCCTCTAGTCACAGTATATAAGTATTCTATGTAAGCATGAGCTCCATAATTCGAATTAATTATTTCTAATTAAGAGAGGAGAATGTAGAGAATTTGACATTTAGTACTCCATGCCAACTGTCTCATATTAGTAGCATTCTCAGACCTAAGTCTTTATCTTTAGGTGTGTTACAACTATGCAATAAAATTTTTAAAACATGTAGGTTCAAAGATAATGTAATTGAAAAGGGTAGCCCTTGGTTGAACTAAACTAGTAAACTATACCTATGTTCTTCTTCAGTCCATGGAATCCCTTTCCGGCGTTCTTGCTCCGCCTTGGAACCACCCCCTTTACCCCCATGACCGGAAGAATCCAACCCTAATCCTGAAAACCCACCTCCAAAACCGCAACCCGACCACTTCTCCGACGCCGGAACACCACCGGAGAACTCATTATGGAATTTTGAAAAGGATGAAGCTTCTTCCCCCACATAATTGGGAACTGGAACTTGACCCGAGTCAATTGCACCGACATCTTCCAATAGTATCTCGTAATTTTGCTTCAATTCATCAATGCTTTTGCAAGGAACCATGGAAGCAATCTTGTCCCAGGGCTCCTCTCTTCAATCCAGTGCATAGCTATGGCATTCTCAAATGCTATGTCTTCTTCTCTGCTCCATGCAGATGAACATGATGATTCAGACATCTTAATTTCTTTCTTGCACAAAAATTGGGTTGCTCCTTTTATATACCTCTGTTGCCAAAACAAGAGAAGAGAAAGATGAGCATCTTATATACAGGTGAATGTGCATGACTTAATTAGTTAGCTGAAGGCATTTGAGAATTTGGAGAAGTGGGGAATTGGGAAGCAAAGGTTTTTCTTTTTCTTTTTTTGGATGTTTGGGGACTTGGGGTGGGGGAGATGGGGTGTGAATAGACATGGAAGGATAAGATTGGGAGCAAGATTGTATTAATGCATGAAGGTGACCACTTGTACCTTAAGACCTGCTGCATTTGACCGTCGATTGTTTCGCTTGCAGCCTTTTGCTTATCAAGGATATAAAAAATGAGGGTTCCATTAGGTAGATTAACAAGGAGTAAGAAACACGTTGAAGGATTAAGATTAATGCTACCAAGAACTAAGATTAATTCATTTCTTGATTCGACTTGTTTCAATGGAGATTGGCCCGGTCAAGTTTGATAATTTTGTATACATCTTCCCTGCCCGAAGCATGTACACACTTCGAAGGCCATAAATACTAGACGAAAACACCAACGTCAGACAAGTCCACACCCGTGTGCGCACTCTAAAGTACAAGGCCAAGAATACTAGAAGAAAAACCACGTCTAACGTACCGAAGTTTTGTTCTACCAAATCGATCAAACTATGACACATACGGAGTAAATTACAAATGTTCCTTTATGCGCAAAACTCACCTGAATAAGCCGACTAATATAATATATAAGATATATATTAGCCTATTATAATGATTGATTAGTTATGTCAGTGTTTGATGCTTTTCTTCTATATGACATTATCCTATTAATCATTTTTATTTTTTTTATTATTTGTTTATGTTAAAAAAACAAATAGCTGGCTCATCGGTTAATCAAGTATGAAGCTATCTTTTGCCGCCGTTAAGTTATCCAGGGATCACCCTTCATGAATGGAAGGTTCACAAAGCACAATTAGCTTGACCAGAAATTACACACAAGAGCACACTTGCAAATGCAGATGAACTTTCTATGAACCTTATCGTACAGTATCATTAATCTCTACAAGTTTAGATACATAGGGCCAGACTCAGCTTCCGACACCACAGCTTCTTGCAACTTCAGATTCAGATACATTTGCTCTAGTTTACAAACAAAGAATAAGGGGTGAAAGCAGGAGATAACAAAAAGCTTTTTCCATTGAGCGAAGCTGATACAGCCCTAACATACAGGCATCTAACTCAAGAATGCTAATCTAATTTTCTACATAAATGGAAGCACACACATACAAGGAGATGAAGAAACAAGAGCCTTACAGTTTCTGAAGCAAAAACATGTTCTTCATAGTTTATCATGCGTCCGGTTTTTAATTTTAATCCTAAGCTTATGTGAAGAACTACTTGGGGGTGGTGCATCCACATTTCCCGGTTTACTGATTACTACCTTTGCACCACTTGTTTCGCCTGAATTTTGTTGCACATTTGTCGCATAGCCAGCATCCTCTCTTCTACTGTGAACATCATCTGAAGGGACACTTCCCTCCCCAGTAATTGCTACAGCCTTTGGCTCGAGTTTTAATGCTCCCGGGCGGCGGACCATAAAACTCGTCTTGGACTTTCCACCAGCTCCTGCCGTTTCAGGTTTTGACCTCTCAATGGTGTTTTGCACTTCTAAAGCAGCAGACAATTTGGTGTCGTCATTCAGAACTTTTGACAATTCTTTTTCCTTTCGTTTCTTTTCCTTCTTAAGACGCTTCTTTTCAGCGTATTCCAGATCATCCCGGTGGCTTTTATGGCCATCCCTTTTTCGTTTCTTATCCGCACCTTTATTCTTGTTCTTTTCTTTGACTGGAGGACCTAAAGCAACATGGGATCCAGTGATAGAGAGAGACTGTAAACTTGCGTACTTAGTTGCTATCATCAGCGAACTATCTTCGTCTGCAGTACTTTCACGCCGTGAAATGCTTGAATCAGCAGTGCACTGTAGATCTTTCGAAAGTTCATCACCTTCTGCACCAAATTTGGCACTGCCGATGCTGGCAGTCACACGAGATAACCCTTCATGACAAGAATTCACCTCCTCCAAATTCTGAATGTTGGAGGTGCTGACAGTCTCCAAAAGATTTCTTTGAGCATCAACAGAGACCGAACTGCTCGCACCATGGTCTACATCTGCATGCCTCTCTTGTTGATATCTACCTAGAGAAACATCATCAGGATCTTCAGCACGACTAGATGCAGCAGACTGCTTGACCTTAATCCGGAAGACAGGCTTCTTCCGCTCCTGGCCGTTGGAAAAAGTAGTCAATTCTCTGGAAACTTCAGGAACAGCTGAACCATCCCGTGATACTGGCATGTCAGTGACCAGTTTCATTTGCTCCTGTCTAAAAGATTCCTTCGCAGCCTCCGCAATTGTCACATTCTCATCTAATCGATCAGAGTGTCCATGACTTTCCAACCTACCCTGTTCTTCGTTAGGCACTTCGGGCAAAACCATATTGGTATGGGCTGGTTCTCCCACAAAATCAGGTTGCTCTAAATTATTGTCAAGTGTATCTTTTTTTCCTTGACCTTCTGAAATAACCAGATCACCAGGTCCAACCACAGGTGCTGCCGATGATCCAACATGACCCTCAGGAAAAACATCAGCCTTCTGGTCTGCCGCAAGAGTCTCCTCATGTTCAAGGTCAGGATGATCCAAAGCATGTTCCGGAGGCTTAGAATGTTTCACAAGAGCAGCAAAGATATTCTTAAGTTCACTGCACGTTTCTGCATGGCCCATCCTAAGTGTTTCATCTCTTGGAACCCCATACAGGGTTGGAACCCTGAAAATAAGATGTCAAAATAATGAAACAAGTAACATCACGTAATTGATATCGCCAAGTTTAAACCTCGAGCCAAAGACAAGCATTCAAATACTCAGAACTGTCGATGCATCACATCATGTAACCCTCCTCGTTTGCCATGTTATCATGTTCTATCAGATAGCAGGGAGCTAGCATGTACAAAGCTTCATACACTTTTTTTTTTTGGCAAGTTAATATTTTATAAATAAGCCAAATTATGCGAAATTACAAAAGTGGTTGCCTAGGGATAGCAACAATAAGCATGACTTGCTCAAAATACAATGGCACGTGTAATCTAACATAAGTTGACCATAACATAAGTTGACCATAGACGAGCCCAAAATAGACCCCGACCTGTAATTACAGCAAAGATAAAGCATAAAACACCCAATTGAGCAAACCATGGCTTCAAAAGCAGCCGCAGAAAAAGAACCATTGCTGGAGGTAAGTACTTAGAAACAAAAAATCCATGAAAGTAGCGTCAGCCCATGAGGTAGCTGGAGTTAAGACATGTGCATGAATTGGACCCGGATGAACAGGTGATGTAGCTTGGGACATAACCTCCCTACAGAGACAGTATCCACAAACGTAGACTGCAGGCAGCACCTTCCACGAGATGTACGTTTATATGGCCCCAATTCCATGAGCATAACATAAGGGTTGGAATACTGAATGTAGAGATAAACGCAAGGAGGCGAGCTAGGCCAGCTAGGGGAGCCAGTAGGAAAGACAGTGAAGAGATCCAGAATGAAGGCAGAAGAAGGGATAGCAGACATGACTAGATAGTTGATCTAGGTCTACAGAAGACCTTCATTGAGATGCCTAGATTGAGAGCCAGTTCCAGTTGAACTTGCTACATTTATATCTTTTCCATCAGTCAACAAGAGTAGCATATACTTTGTAGGACCTCCTTGAGAACTGCATCATAATCTTTACCAATCTGCTGGTAGATCATGTTGTTCCTCTCTCTCCACATATGACAGACTATAGCAGAGAACCAACATATGCTAAGAATTTTTGAAATTTTGAGGAGCAAGAGTTGTTTGAGTTGAGCCAGTTAATAATGTTCGGTCATCCATTGTTCTTCTCGTTGCACTTTATTTATTTTAAAACATCTCTCCACACCTTGGTTGAGTAGACACACTGAAAGAAAAAGTGATCATGGTCTTTCCGCAAATATGTCACACAAAACACATGAATTAGCTTGGATCAATCCCCAATCCAGAGGATGTCTGGTGTATTCATTCTCTTCCAAATTGCAAACCACAAAATGATTTCATAACGTGGAAGAAAATGATTACACCATGCAATTGTCTCCCAATAAACTAAAGACAAGGAGGGCGGTAGAGTAATTGTGGCATTCTTCACAGTAAATTTTGAATTTGGTTTCCAGGTCCAGTAGTCATCCCCCTGTTTAAGTTCAATAGTTCTGCAATCCTGACTGAATCGCATCACTTAAATGTCCCATCCTTTGCCATATGGTAACCTTCATATTCTACCATCACTGATGGCCAATTTCCTTCTGAGTTCAAGGTGGCTTGTCCTCAGGACACCACAAGGGTGCTGCCAAAAGGTCGTTCCAGAAAGACGTTGATAGTCCATTGCCTATCACCTTTTTAATGCAGAGTGCAAACTTGCCTCTGAGCCACATGAGCCTTTTCTATAGCCATAAGTCAGAGGACCTTAGCTTAGCCGTCTATTAGAATATACCTTTTAAGATGACAGTGTGTACCCATTTAACCCAAAATTCCTCCTTATGTTTACTAATGAAGTAAATTCAGCTTTACTATCGACGTATTTTGATATTCAGTAGATTCAATTTTACTATCTACGTATCTTGATGTTGATTCAGTAAATACGGTTTTACTATCTACGGACCTTGACGTTGATGAAGTAGATTCGGTTAAAGCTTCCTTTCCCATTTTCTTAAAACTACTATTCTTGATGTTGATTCACACATTTTATATACTTTTCATGATGTATGCATTGTTTACCGCAATAAGTGGTACTCCTAAGTATCTAATTGGAATGATTTTTAGAGGCATACCCAAAAGATTAGGCAAAAATTCCTTCTCCTGAGTAGTGGTGCCAAAAGCAAATACTTCACACTTTTCAAGATTATGTTGCAGCCCAGAGAGAGTTTGAAACTCCTACAGAGCTTCTTTGATTACTAGAAAGGACTGAGGATCTGCTTTAGACGGAATGAATAATTCATGAGCAAAAACTAAAGAAGAGAGTTTTAAGTGTTCACATTTTTGGTGGAAGATTAGAGGTTGTTTTTCAATAGTTGGGTAAATATTTCCATGACAAATAGAAAAAGGATGTGAGATAAAGGGTCACCTTACCTAAGCCCTCTTGAGGCATTAAAATGACCATTCAAGGCTCCATTCATGTTAATAGAGAATGAGGCTGCAAATCTACAGAGTCTAACCCAATTTATACACCTATCTGAGAATCTTATTGCCTTCAGGATCAACATTAAATAAGGCCAACTGACACTTTCAAAGGCTTTCACAATGTCAACTTTGATAACGCAACACTTACGTCCACTAAAACTCTTTTAAATCTTGACTAGTTCATGCATTAGAATGATGTTTTGAATGGTTCTACCTTTGACAACGGCTGATTAGTTCTCACCTACAAAGTGGAGAATCAAAGGTTTTAGACTATTGACCAGAATCTTGAAGATAACTGTGTGCTACATTACAACAAGAAATAGGCTTGAACTAGTTAATGTTGATTGGGTTATCAACCTTGGGTATCGTTGATTGGGTTATCAATCTTGGTATAATTTCTCATTGAAAAAGAACTATATAGCCTCCATAAACTCCTCACCCAAAAGGACCCAGTTTTCTTTGAAGAAATCTACGGTATAACATGACCCTGAGACACTATCTGATTTCAAAGAGAATAATGCTTCCTTAATTTAAATCCTTGGGTGAGTCAAAAAATCAGACTGCTCATTAGTAAGGGTGTTATCCAATTAATGCGGGCAGAGAATAGCTTCTTAAAGAAATCTATGACCATCTCTTGCATTTGCTTATAGTCATCAATTATGACACTCATTATTCTGCAACCTTAAAATTTTGTTCCTAACATTATGCACCATCACTGTTCTATGATAAAACTAGGGTTTTTGTCTTCTTCATTCATCTTTGATTCTAAAAAAAGATTCTTTAAAGAACAAGAGATTGATGTATGTGTGCCTTGCACTCTTCACATTATCCTGTAGTTAAAGGTTGAAAGGGTCTTTTATTTAGATTGGGCATATTCTAGTATGACTCTAGCTCTATCAACCTTACCAGTGATATTACTATATCTCTCCTTATTAAAGTTTTTCAAGAGATCCTTTAATCATTTTAGTTTCTTGACTAGCCGTAACATAGGGTTACCTCTTTCCACCTCTTCCCAACTTTCCTTCCAACTTTCCTTCAGAATACAATTGAAAATTGGGTGTTTCAACCATCTCTTCATGAACTTGAAAGATTTAGGACTAAAATTTAGCTTCCTTTAAATGGTAAATATCCCAAAAGAGTGGTCAGAATAGATAAGGACTTCATAGTCCAATTGGAAATGGGTATTTTGGTTTTTCTAATGTTCATTGCAAAAGGTATCGTCAATCTTAATGTACAGTCTCTTGTCTTCATCTCTATTGTTTGACCATGTGCAGTCAAATCTTCTTGAGGGAATGTTTACCATATCAATATCCTTAATTCAATTTGTAAATTCCTTCATAGCATTCTTGTCTACCCATTTTCTTTTGATTTTACCATGTCCATCAAGGATATTGTTAAAGTCCCACATGATTAACCAAGCTTGGTTACCATACTGTTGGTTTTCGTATCTCAATTCCCTCCATAGGTCTCCTCTAGTACTTCTCTCGTCATAACCATATATTACTGCAAGGATAAACTCTTCATCCTTGGAAGAAGCATGTCGTATTCTACATGTGATTGATTGCTCAGTACTATGCAATACTTTATCATCAAATAGGCCAGGATTCCATGTATCCTGGAAACAAAGTTAGGCAAAATATTATGCACTACCTCCCAATTCCTAGAAACATTTTTAGATATACTACTATATTTCCTTTCTTGAACCTTAACTTCAACCAAGCCCATGAGGCCAACATTTTTACATTATATAAAATTCTTAAATTCCTGTTGCCTACAAGAAGAGTTAAGCCCTCTCACGTTTCAACAATGCTAATTTAATCATATAGTTGACTTGGTGTCTCTTGGCCTACCCCTACTTAAACCTACTGTACTGTATAACTTTTAAAGGATCTATGTCCCCTTTAAAACTTTAGAGATCTTCCTCATTGGAAGAGTTACCCGGTATCACCTGCTCAGGGGTTCACACATTCCTAGTTCAACCCTATCCTTTAGAGTTGGTTATACATTTTTGCACTGGCCAACACTTGCCCCCTTGTTCTTGACTATAGAAGAACTTTTGTCAATTAACATCCTACTGGGACATAATTGTCCAATGAAACAGCATCAGAGGCGTGTTGGCTCTGGTCCTTTGCTTTCTCATTCTTAGAGATTGCCCCAGCCTCATCAGAGGGAGGGGAGGGGAGGACTAGTATCCTAGAACTCCCTCCCTATTGGCGTTTCCTCTGCCTATTTCCTCCTTTTGATCATTCTTCTAGTGGCTTAGATGATATGAATGCACAGCTATGTCAATATCCGTACTTGCAAGAGCATTAAATTTGTTAGTATTGCTACCAAAACTCAAAGAAGAAACCACCTGATTGGCTTATTCTTTATTATAATTGTTGCTTCCCACCGGCTATGGTTGCACTTTGATGGGGGGTTGCGACCAAATCCTTGTTGCTGCATATTCCTGCTTTTCCTACTTTGCTTTGGCTGATTGGAGGGAGAGACAATGTACTAACAACCTTCAGTATCCCTGCCATTGCTGTCTTCGTTTGGCCCTTCCTTTTCAGTTCCATTCTCCAGCCCTTTGGCTTTTGCGTTTCCCTTATCAATTGGATAGTCTTTGTGAGGCATCACCTTTCACTTGCGTCCTTCTTGCATTTTGCCGACTTACACAGTTTTGACGCTTGTTGAAATTTACAACTGCGCCACTATAATTTGAGACACTCTTGGCAATAACATTCTTTTCCTGCTGCAACTTTTCTTTACATGAATGCCCGAAGATCTCGCACTTGAAACACTGTGTTGGAATCCATTCGTAGATGACCTCTTGAGCACAGACTTGCCCATATTCATATGTGAAGTTGATGGTCTTAGGGGATGTACATCTGCTTTGATTTCTACGCGTATCCTAACAAAAGCAACTCTAGATTGGATGGCAATTAGTTTATCTATGAACATGGGTTTTGCGCATAAAGTACCTAACCGAGGACATATACATTAAACTAGTGTGCTCGGAGGTTCTAGAATTTCACCCACACTGGAACAACATCTAACATAAGACGTTGGATGTATTTATTTGGGGTCCAAAGCCATAAAAATAGAATCCTATTCCCAAATGGCATCAAGGAGAGTTCGAGAAGGCTTTGTTTAGAGTCTTCAGATTGAAATCTGAAGAAAAATAGGTCTGCTTTGATTCGTTGAACTTCAAGGAAGCCCTTAGAGTTCCATAGTTGTTCATCCAAGTTCTTTATGTTGAGGAAAGATGCATTGTTCCTCATCACTTGACCATCACTTGACCAACAATGGAAAAACTCCACTTTTATCTATCTTCGAATACTCTGTGGGTTGATAGCAAAGGAACGATTTCCATTATTGACATCGATATGCACAAAGGAAAGCAGCGATGAAGCTTCAGGGGTGAAATCAGGCTTAAGCAGAAAGCCCAAACCGATTTAGCCTTCACAAGACCTTGCATCTTGAAGGTCTGACTAGGATCTTTAAGATACAGCCATTTCGGAAGGTCTGACCATGATCTTTAAGATCCAGCCATTTTGGATGAAAATAGAAGCGAAAAAGAGCTGAGTGTTCTCCGACTGCTTGTCGTGGATGCCGGAGTGACCAGTTTGGCCGGAGAAGACGACAAAGGTAGTACGTCAGTAGTTTGCGGAGAAAAAGGGAAGGTTTTGATGAAGGCTGGGGATATGACCATTGGGAGCTTGGAGGAGAGAGAAAGGTAGACGTTAGGGGTGGTTTGAGGCGGAGGAGAGAGAAAGGGGTAGTCGGGGTTAAAGATTCATACACTTACATCTTCGTGAATAAAGATAAAGATACTATCATCAATAAGTGAATAGTTCCGAATTCTGTCTCTCAATTGCAAGCTATTATGTACCCAAATCTAATCACCTCAACTAAATAGCTGACTTAAGGATAAGGATTGAAGACATTCCTCAACTTTTTGAGCCATATAATGTCCAGAAAGTTTTTGACGTATCCGATACCTGTCAAATATAATAGCAGAAGCTTCTAAACAGATTTCTGCAATTTCAAGACAACTGTCTTAAATCAAACAACTGAGAATGGATTCATCCCGAGATCAACAGGCCAGGAAGGCATGCAATATGATTGCCAAAGAAAAGAAATACCATCCACATCATACTATAAACCTTACAGAAAAAACAAACCTTTGAGCAAGGACTTGCAAGATGCAGAAAAGGTAATGGCGAAGAATGACATTGTTGAATGAGACAGGGCTCTCAAGCAAATGAAGCAAAGCCACAAGAGTTTCACTCTTCACATCCTTGTCAGAATTAGATCCACGTCTTATCTGGCACAAGCGCAAAGCATGCACAGCTAGCTTCACTTGGCCTGCTCTCAAGGTAAGAACTTATTAATATGAGAACCACTACTACAACAGAAAAATGAACTTCCGCATAAGCATGAGCCAAACGAAGCTCCAGATGCCATACAAACCTCTTAAAGAGGACTCTTCTTTCAAGTATTTTAAGAACAACAACAACGCTGCATCAATGCCTTTGGACTGAAACTCAAGGTCAAACAACGCTCGACCTGCTTCAATCCTAACTTGCAACATTGCATTATGTGAATGAAATGGTGTAATTAGGTTAACAACACGGTCCTGCAGCAATCAAGAATTGCAAGTATCGTTAAACAAACAGAAAAGCAGGCATATTCTTTATTACTCCTAGCAGCACGTGTTACCAAGGCAGCAGAAACAGATGGATAACTTGGGCATTGATTTTAGCGAATTTGGCTACTTCATTCATTTATATTTCAAATCATATAAAGTCCCAAGTTGATATTGCACGAGAATGAGTGTCACACCAGTATCTAAAGAAACTGCTAGAGGATGCTAGGAGGATACTGAGAAATCAGGCGTGTAGAGCTAGCTCCATCACTAGTTACGAAGCAGAGAACCTAACAACCAAAATCATCACTAGGCAGCCAGTTATCATGTTGTGCTAAGTGCAACTCTTAACACAAATAGCGTTTGAGTCTTAGGAGACTCGGGTTTATTGCTTTAGTGACTTGTATCACTCAGGTTTATTGCTTCAGCGATCTCAAATCTTCTGTCAGAAAGCCTTCAGTATACATGACAAATATTTTGGAGGACCTAAATTAGTAAGTGAGGGGATACTGGAAATTCTTTCAAAAAGTTAAGATCACCTCGGTGATTCTTTGCCATATCTTATCTTCCTTAAATGTAAAGCCTTGAACTCTTTCAGGTTCGGTAGGTCTTACTCGAGCTAGCTATTCTGCATCTAAAAAACTACATAAAATTCGAGACGACAAACTTACAAGAGGAAAATATGAAGACAATTTTAGTGCAATTTGAGTGAGCGACCGAATGCAGCTAATAGTCAAGATTCCATTGTGACTTGGCATCAACCTGTACATGTGATTGTCAAAATAGTAAATAAGAAGCATGAAGCATACTAATCAGATGTCTCCAACATTTAAATGTAAATTCACCTGTCAAATTGTAACAACCGATCAAGTCGCTTGAGAAGAGATGACAAGCAGGAAATATTCTGTCAACGGAAAGGTCAATTTAATTTATTTTGATCGTAACCAAATTTAAACTAGACAGGCAAACAAAAGGAGGAAAAAAGGAAGTAAATAAATACTCTGACTAGTGTGTATGCAGTTACATGATCATATGCATGGAAACAGTTACCCAATTTTCCCACCTTTCGTGAAATATTCATTTTATGCCAAGGAGGACAACTCAAGTTCTTCCGAGATACTCATTAGCGACTTATGCATGAGACACAAAAAACATAGAACCCAAGAAAGGCTGGATCTCTCAAGCACCTATTTCCAAAATTAATCTACAAAGGCAGTAAAAGTTGATGAGGAGATTCAACTGAAGGATGAGCCAGACTTCAGTATCCCTTCATTTTCTTCTGGAGGGTTGACAACTAGCCCTTCGTTTGTTATTGCCTTTTATACGACAAATACATATCCTTATTACAGATAAGACAACAAGGAGTCATTTATCATCATCCTACAGAACCCAACACCATCGCACCAGATATCATCTTTCACATCAAAAGGGCCTAGACCACACCGTCTCCCACTACCATGATACCATGATAAATTATTATCTCATCTAAAAGCTTAAGCTATCAAACAGATGAATAATTCATTACTTAACAAGATGCACAATAATCTTTCACGGGCTGACCTCCACATTTCAATCGGATTAATAACTAGACTTCATAAAAACCTTTTATAAGCATTGAACATCAACCAGAAGAATTCTTTCTTTTTCTAATTAACCAAAATAATTCAAGATAATTCATGGAATAAAATGCAATCCTCACGGGAAGTACACATACCTCTTGCCCAAATTCAAGTTCGCCAACAGATTGGACCAAGGCGGCAAGCCAGAAGACATCAGAGTACGGATTCCCATTGTTATCATTATACTACACGAAAAAGAAAGCAAAGACGGAAACAAAAAAAGCCACACAAATCAATAGGAAAAAGGGAAATTTCATAACTAACTAATCATTGTAAGAGCAATATACGTTCTAACATATTAAAAGTATGAGAACCACATAACTGGCGTTGCCACTTGAAAAGAATAGGAAACACCAAAATAAAACCAACCAACAGTGTTTTCATGCACGTTTACAGAAATTTCAATATGTATAAGTCTTCTCTGTATTATGACTCTACAAAACACCACCGGCCCCAAAGAGATTATGGAAATATGAAGCAGATAATATTTAGAACAGAAAAAACAGAAACTCTGAGTTGCCCATCAGATTAAACCAGCAGGCCTGAACTTATTCTCCCAGCAAATTCAACTTGTTCTGTAAGTACCAATAAACTTTACTGAACTCCGTGATAACTTTCCAAGCTTCTAACTTGTGACATCCAAGTTCTTCGGAGGTGTTGGTTTTTGTCCCACACTGGTTTGCGAAGATTCCTTAGAGCAGTTTTGCATATATACATAAGGGCATTGCCTTTTTTAGTTAAATTGGTCAACACTTCTGAAGCATTTTGTGGTAGCCATTTTTGGAGAGCTTTTCACGTGAACTTCAAAGACTTTTGTTTTGTTAAGCTCTTGTGGCGTGCTTGTAATTCTTCTCCTATACAGTATATTTGCTTCCACTTCAGCCCGTGGATGTAGGTAATGTTGCCTTGAACGTCTACTTAATGTTTTTCTAAACTACTTAGCTTTAATTTGAGATATTGTGTTACGGCTGTGGACCAATGCCTGTATCCTATTTCTGACGCCACGCCAATGAAGAAGAGAATGCAACACATTTTACATACCAGTAGCCATAATCACACGCTTTATGCATCATTAAACATAAAAATAACATCATATATAAAATATACCAATCTAGTGCAGGTACCTTCAAAAGTTGTGAAATAAATTCAACTGCTTCTCTTGGACTTCTCTTGTCTGTTGTTCTAACCATGGCTATGGCTAATGGAATCACCTGAAAAGTTATATTGCATACTTGTTAAAGGGGGAAAAGGGCGGCGCAGAGTGGGCTGGGTACGCGAGATAAGGTGACAAGAGAAGAACACCAATTAACTGACCTAATTGTGGGTTATGCCTACTCACACTACATTCAAACAGAAGTGCAAGGAAAATCATTAACAGGCTTATAAACAACCCCAATTCATCGAATAGAAAAGAAAGATGAATCATATCCAACAAAACAGGAGGTGAAAAGACAGATAAGGAGG
This sequence comes from Eustoma russellianum, assembly GCA_036186865.1. NCBI lineage: Eukaryota > Viridiplantae > Streptophyta > Magnoliopsida > Gentianales > Gentianaceae > Eustoma > Eustoma russellianum. The sequence goes on from AP025070.1 coordinate 3,103,474, forward strand.
TGAAAAGACAGATAGCTTTCTCATTCAACTACTATGCCTGCAGAAGAGAACCAAAGACCTGCCTATGCAAGCTCTTAAGGTGACAACTTATCTAATGAATTCCACAAACCCGCACATAATGATCTGACATTCATTTGAAAAATGTAAAAAGGATCATTTGAAGACCAAAGCAAGAGAGTTCTACAGCATACTTCTAAAGTTCCAATCAATTCACTCCGAGAAAAGTCTTACCATAAAATCCTAAACATCACAATGCAATAGTTCCAAGTAAATCGGTAAAAGTATTATTAACAGTATTCCATCCCAGCCTAGAAGAATAAATGATCATGGCCTTAATGATCAATAAAAGAGAGGGTTTATGAGCCATAAAGCGTTTGTGGTGGTGGTAGTTGTTATTGTTGTTTTTTTTTTCTTTTTCCCCCCTTTTCTAATGAAACAGATACAAAGAGAAACACACAGCGAAAGAAACAAGCAGAGACACTCCCACAAAGAAAACAGCAGAGTGCATGACATATGAAACCTGTTTATTCTTAACGCCTACACCTTAGATATCACTGTAAAAAGAACATGATGGCAGATATCCAGTTAATTGAAGAAATTAGCACTGTCATGAACATTTTTTTTTTTGTAATTAGCACTGTCATGAACATCACAACAAAATAACAGAATCACTGATCTGAGAAGATAATAATATAGACGAAAATGTCGGAGGTGCATTCTCCAGCCAAGCATAAATCACATCCTACCTCATATCATTACCTCAAGTACAAAGTACTCCTGGAAATCATGGAAATCATTTGGCCTACAAACAATTAGAAATGAAAATCTGTTTTAGTAATTTCTTGTTGACATCATTTTATATACTACAAAGCACATAAGAGGCTCACTTGGGGAGACCAATATTAGAATCAAATCTGCGGCTTTTGTAAAATTTGATCAGATGAGATAAGCCTGCCCAATCAGTTTCCTAGCATAGAAGATAAACAGCAAATCAGTATCATGGAAGAAAAGCCCATAAGTCTACAAACACACTACACATTAACCGAGCAAAAATAGTAAATAAAACTACAGAAACCTCCAAACTGAAACCGAAAATTGAGGTTCTTTATCTAGTGAGGAGAAAGGGTCCACTAAATCTCGAAATAAATGCATATCTCAACCACCATATATGTTTTGATGCAACAACAAGATCTTATTTGTAAAAAGTAGTTTTTTTGGTTGGTAAACTAAGAGTCTTCTTTTAAAGCAAATCTAGCTAAGTCTTTTGCTAACTTTACCCCTTATCGTTTCTAAGAACTAAACCAAATAACATTATGCATTGTCACCCAAGATAGGCTATTGAAATGGGATAAGCTCTGAACTAATAAGTGCCTCCTATGTTGTTAACTCATTGAAACTCGTGAAGAACTTATTCTTCACACGTCCTTATTGAAAGAGGTTTCTGAGGAAGGCGGGGGCATAGTTCCATAAATTGAGTGAAGTATATCTCTATCAATGACATGAAGTCCCTAGTACTCAATGATAAGTGGAAGAGTACATTCAAGAAGGAGCCGGTTCTGTTAAGAATCTGAGCAGCTGATTATTCACTAAGCAGGAGAGAAATTTCAGAATATATGTTTCCAGGGAAAAAGAGCTGTGGATGTGAGGCAAAAGTCATGAACCAATGAGCCTTTATGCAAGCACATAAAAGAAGATGAGGAAAACTAGAACCAACTGGGAGATATCTGTTAATTGTTGTATATCTCACTGTTTTCTTGTGAAGATCAGAAAATGTATAATCTTCTCTTTTCAATGTAAATAGTAAGTCCTGTACACTGTTGTGGCTGTAGTTGGAATATGTGAATGCTCTATCATTTTGAAATAAATCGTTGTTGCTGAGTTTTTTTCTTTAAAAAAAAAAAAAAGCATGATGGCAGGTGGATTGCGTGCCTCAAATTGTAGAATTTGATTCACATAATTATGGGAAAAGAAGTATACCTCAGAGGCAGTTTTAGCCAGTGCAAAAGCTGCCTCAACACGAATTCTCCAAAATGCCTTGGAAAACATCGAGAAAGCAAAAGAGTCATCTCATACAACAAGATACTGACATATACGAGCATACACACATCCTCGGTGCTGCGTGCCTGCTTCAGGACTAAGTATTAGATAAGTCGAGACTCACCTTAGAGTCCGTGAGAAAACTATTCAGAGCATTAACAACAGAAAATGTTAGCTGCGGCAATGCTTCTAACATTTCTATAGCTTGCGTCTGAGCAACGACATCTTTGTCCTTCTCCAGCTGATTTATCTGCTCCAAAATCAATTTCACATGACCAAATTCAGCACAAATTTTAAATAAAACCAAAAAGCATTAGTAGCAAGAGATATAGCCAGCAAATTCTTAATCTGCGCACTGCCTCTATGTTTATTAGAACTGGAGATGGTTCATAATGTTAAAGCAAAATGCAGCATGTCTTATTTTAGGTAGAATGTAGATACTGTTTCTTGGTTGCACTTTATTATTGTTGTTGTGGTTGTCGTCGTTGTTTGTTGTTGTTTGAGACTTAAATTCCTATATGTAACTCTTGGTTGTACTTTTTATCCACATGACAAATTAATAGCTTATTGACTTCTCCCCCCACCCTTTCCTGCTTTGTTGGTCGGGGATCGAATGAAGAGATTATGCCTTGTGGAAGAAGGAGAGGGGGGGGGGGCTAAGTTGGTGCATCCCTATGATCAGAAAACCTTCTTCAACCAACCCCTCCTTTTGGTGATCGACCTTAAAGACAGTTCGACTATTTAATTTACTTACTGAAACATGATCATGGACATACGAACACACCCCCACCACTCACCACCTTAAAAAGAAAAGGCAAAACCCAAGAGATGGAGAAACAAGAAAAAGAACTGTAAGAGAAGAAAACTTGCATGATTGTATTCAGATTATTGAACCAAGAACAATAAGCATACAAAAATGATTATATCTGATCTTTGAACAACATAGGCTGCCAGTAATCAATGACATAGTCTATTTTTAAAATACAACTTTAATAGAGTAGGTGAAATCATTTATAGACATGAATGGAATGCAAACCAGACTTACCCACATCTGCACGGGTTGATTGAAGTGAATTTCAGCAAGATATTCCATTTCCGGATCTGCTCTAAGCCACAACAGAGGAGAATCGGAACTGCAAATACTCCAAGTTATTACAGGGGCAGATGGCTAAAAAAATGGCCAGAAAAATAAAGAAACCCATCCAAAACATGAGAAGAAAGAAGATACCTCGAACGAGTATCTAATGCAGGCGTGGTTTCACCATTATCATCAGAGCCATCAGGCTTGGAACCTTTCTTGGCCTTTTGAAACCGTCTGGCCGCAAGTTTTGCATGACACTGTATTTCAAGCAATTGCCAAGCGTCTCCCGCCAAGGGAAGAATAGGGTGGTCATACATACCATCAAGCTCATGGACACGTATGCTCATCATACCAGGCCATCCAACATCTGCTTCTCGTTTATCCGAATCAAGATTACCATTAGAAACAGCTGCAACTGTATCTGGTGTAGCTGTGCATTCCCTTAGTACAGCCATTTCAACCATATTCTTCCTTTTGTTATACGAGAATCCCATCCTTGTAATCAGAGAAGCATGAAATTCAACGCAATATAGAAGTAAAAGAGAAGCATCAAATCTGAATAGCGTTGACAATAAGTATACTTGAGCACAGGGCAGCCTGAAGACTCCACCCAGCGAGGAAAAAACTCCTTCAGAAAGGGCCGTTCAAGGTTTCCAATTTTATTGGCGAAATGCCGAAACTGCAATGTAGTAGAATAATGGACAAATGAGGCACAGATGGAAAAATAAAGCAGGAAAAAACGAACTTCTTTGAAAACTCAACTCGATCAGAAGATTCAATTATTATAACCTTAATATAAAGGTCAACGATGGTAATGACTACAAAAATCATAATGGCAACACAACAATCACAATTAAAACAGGACAAAGGAAACATACAACTTCACAGTAAAAAGAATGAAGTTCCTATCAACCACGTAAAAATGAACCAGATACAGTATCAGCCTATGAAAGACTAGTTAAATTTGAAGCAGCTACAATGCAATTACCACCAAAAAAAAGTAGCTTCAAAGCATAAGTACTTCATGCATAATTGCCCACAACCAAGTTCTAGCAGAATAGGAAAGAGAGTAATTCAACCATTTTAATATTGTTTTGAAAGACGCAGTAGACCAAATCCAGAAAAAGAAACAAACATGGAAAAGCAAACTTGTGGCGCTTACGGTTATACATGTGCAAATAAATCTGGTCTTTCTCCGATGCTTAAGTTTACAATTCACGGACCAAATCCGGTAAATTGAGGAGCAGAAGGGATATTTTGCAGTTAAAAGATTGAGGATGAGAATTGCAGTCAAAAGACTTAGGACGAGAATCGCAGTTAAAAGTTCAATAGTTTTATTGGATCTGTTACATCGTATATTTTGCCATTAATTTAAGGTTTCTGGCAGGTTGGGAGTGTGAAATTACTTTAAATACTAAACATTGGGCATGAAGGGCGATAAATCAAAACGCTGGCACCCAACACCAAAAACCTTAAAAGGCTATGGATACCCCCCCCCCCCCAAAAAAAAAAAAAGAAAATAGAAAATATGCAATATGGTTCTTACAGCTAATCCTTAGAATATATTGATTCGATATGGATTTACTGATTATATCGGTTCTAAGTTATTCTTTAAAATATGTTCTTTAAAAAGGATTAACTGATTTAAATCGATCAAAATTTGATCTTTTCGAATGTTAATTTTATGATTATTATAAAATGTGAGACAAAAGACCAGCGATGAAAGTTCGGACGAAATAAATTCAAACTTAGATAGGTTCTGAGGTGTAAGTAAATTGAGTCAGATTGACTTAAATTTTGATTTAAATTTTCCAAGAAACGAGCCATAATGTTTTTGTGCAATTTTATCCAAAATGCTACTCAAGATACACCAGTAGAGATATTGCCGTCAACAAATTACCAAAAACGAAACTACAGGCTTTCTGTGTACTGAAAGAAAAAAGAAACAGCATTTGAAAAGAATCTATTAGGAGCACCAATGTAAGCTGGAAAAGAACGTGCAGAACCAAAGAAATGAGAGTCTGCTTTTCAGCTACTTGAGTCAATAATTCTGTTCAACGCTTACCTGTCTGGAAATTTCCTTGAAACTGCTTTTCTCAAATAAACAAATAAAAAATGCCAAAGAGTAAACATTTTGGTGCAAGTGAAAACAGACAGAGTAAAAAAAAAAGACAAAAGCATACCTCCTTGGTACTGAGGGTCCTCAAAGACCGAGATGCATCTTGGGCCCTTGAAACTATTGTTTGTAGAATCTGAGCAAATCAAAGAACTTGGCTGATTCATAATATAGCAACAAAAGGACCGCAGGATTCCGAAATATCAGCAATAAGGGGGGGGAAACCTTCCTGCAGCAGTAACATCCACTACCCCTCATCCATCAACACCCATTGCACCCCCACAAAAAAAAGGAAAAAGGAAAACAAAGGAGAAAAACATACAACAGTCAAGTACAAACCAGACAAAGAGCATGCCAAGGAGCCTGTCAATATTAATATAGCCCTCAGAAAAGGACTCTTGAGAAATATAGTTAAGGCAAAATCAACCGTCTGTTTGCTAAACGTATGTTTCCACGCGCTCTCTCCAAAAAAATTCACTCCACCTTCTCTCTAACTTATCACATCTAACGGACAAACAACGACCACAGAATTCCACTCTCCTCTCCACCCCACCTCCGCCACCAATGGTCTTCTTCTCTCTCCTTTTTCTTCCTCCAACGGTCTCATCACCACAAATTGTAATCCCTCAACATCCTTTTTCTACTCGTAATCAGCTGATACACAACCTCTAGCACCTCCCCTGGCCATTTAGGCCTTTCCGTCGCCGCGAACAAACGGTCGAAACACTTAAAGTTCGATCTTTTCCCGCTTAAGATGGCAGGGTCTTAATCAAGCTCAGATACAATCATGCAAACCATTGTTCGTTCTACTCACGCCTGATTTTTCACCAGAATCATCGTTTACCCTTTCTTTTATCCGGACTGACTAAGACAAGGGAGAGAAATTATACGCCATCAGGCCGAAAGTTGCCACGAATGACAAACTGAAATGGTTTTCATCCATTGTTGGCCAAGTAACGAAGATAATGCTTCCTTCTTCAATATAAAGAAGTTTGCTAAAGATAGTTGGAACTCTAAGGGCCTCCTTTAAGTTCAAAGGATTGAAGAGGACCTATTCATCTTCAGATTCCAATCAGAAGATTTTTAATAAAGCATCTTTAAACTCTCACCTTTGCCTTCTGGAAATAGAGTTCTTTTTCTGAGACTTTGGGGTTAGGACAAGTCAATCTAAAAACTAAAACTTGATGCTGTCTCAGTTTGGGTACATCGACGAAGATGGTGAAGAATATGCACAAGCTGTACATGAATAGATTCCAGCATATTGTTTGAAATACAATACTTACAACAAAAGAGAGAGAAATGAAATCCCTAGAGCCAAGATTGAGGATGCTCAATCTGACCCCCTCTCAGCACCTAACTACAGGACAATGTTAAAAGTTCCAGAGATACCTACTCTAGACTCCTCTCCTTTGAAGAATCTTTCTTCAAGGAAATGCCTACAATCAAATGGTTAAAAGAAGGGGGGACAAAAACACAAAAATTTTCCATAGGACTGTTAAGTGCATAATGCTAGGAACAAAATATTGAGGCCGCAAAATGATGGATTTATGATGGAGGATTATAAACAAGTTCATGAAATGGCCTCTGATTTCTTTCGGAATCTATTCTCTGTCCTCTCTCTCTCTAGTATACCTAGTCAAGAATGGTCATGTAAAGCTTTGTCTGATGCACAGAGTCTCCCTTTGACTCACCCATCTCTCTAGAATCGAAATTAAGAAAGCCCTTTTCTCTTTAAAGACTACTAGTCTCCTGATAGTTTTACTGTTGATTGAAAATTGGCCCCTCCTAGATGAGACTTTATGAGAGCCATTGAGTTCTTCAATAAAAACTTCATGTACTACCCTATAACGCCACTGCCATTTCTCTGATCCATAAAGTTGATACTCCAATCAAATTGAGGGAATTTCAACCCATCTCTTGTTGCAATGTAACATATTAAGTCATACAGTGTAAAAAAGGTAAGCCGAAAAGACATTTGCTTTAAAAAAAAAAACCTAAAAGGTGAGCCGAAAACAGATAATCCTATTATGTAAGAATGAATCAAACGTGCACAGCTCTATATGAAATTTATTATGCTCACGGAAGTGACACCATATCAAAGAAAAAGGTTATGCATTTTCAAAAGCTTACTTTACGAAAGGACTCAGGACCCATCTGCTTTTCCAGCATCTGTAAGACTGCCACCTGTAAAATATCCGTAAGACAGGCCATAACAAATGGGTGTGTGAAGCAGCAACTCTAAGTAAGAGACAAAACTATCAACTTACAGACTTCCATGATCTTATCTTTCCATAAAAGCCAATGCACTGGGTTCCATAAAGATCCTTAGAAGATGCGGAAGAGCTTAAAACAGTTGCGCCACTATCATCTGCCTTGCAAACTGCAGAGTTAGCCTGTAATTAAAGAGAAGTATCATGGACCTAGATGATTAGTCTGCCAAATATCTGTAAAACTTGTTTGCTAATGCCTGTTAAATTTTCCACGTAGAACGTTCTTTGAAGCACAAAATACTAGTAAAATATGGATAATAGATGTTAAAAATATGAAGTCCCCATACAAATGCATGAAATCTTAAAAATTTAACAGAGTACCAATGTGATATACAAACAACGAAGATTATAGATGCTCATGTTCCAGTGTTGTTCCAAGTATATTTTCAAATATTTAGCTACATGATCCGTCTTCATAGACTACTCAACCAAATACCAATACTACAAATGATATTATGCGGTCTTCCATGCACGACTAAGACACTTATACACAACCAAACATCCAACACTCAAGCCTCAGTGCTCATATCACCGATCACGACATATGCATGACTGAATTGCCAGTAGACTATTTAAAGACTAGATTCTCTTTTCATCCATCAATAGCAACAATGTTAACAAGCATATCAAAATCAACGCTATAGGAGCTAAATACAGCAATAAGTTTCATTCTATAAGCTCCTTGAAAATCTTGACTTAGCACAAACCTTATATCGCCTGTAACGTGCTTCATTGTTTCCTAAAGACCTTTTGATGAATGAATCAGTCAAAAATTGAGCAAGACCATCCAATAACCAATCTGAAAGAACCAGAAAACAAACAGAATCAGAATGCAGGAGAACAGATACAACCACGTTACCTGGAACATTCTTTTCTACCCACCACACCCATATTGATGTGACAGAGAAAACATGAATCCGTTGTTGGATCCTTTTCACCTTCTCTGACCAAATGCCCGGTGCTTTGATTAAAAGTTGGTGGACTGATGTCTAGGGTAGAAGATGAGAGGAAATATGTTTGTCTTGGATTTTTTTGGAGTATGTGATAGGTTATTAGTGTCATTTTAGATGTCCAACCACGGGGAATAGAAGTTATGAAGATAAGCAGGCAACCAGTCATAGACAAGCCTACTCTTATCTCCATATCATCTTCTGGGCATTTCATATCTTCCTTTCTTGCTGCCTTGTTAGGACAAAAGGCTGAACTAATTTCCTTCAAAGTCATGTTACAGAGCGACAATTTTAGGAAGAACATGCATTTTATTTGAGAAGACTCAGATGTGATAAGATTTTTTTTTTTTTTGTGGAAAAGCAAGAATCAAAAAGCAGCCATTATCTATTTGTATTTAATAGCAGGCATTATCTTTAGTAGTTGGATAACTCTACATTGTTCATCAGTTTTTTTTTTTTTTTTTGTAAGTCATTGTTCATCAGTTTACTTGAAAAATGACAACGACATAATAATTTTGTATATTGAGCTTAACTTGGTACAATTGCACAATAACTTTAGAAAAATACAATGAATAACAGTAAAGTTCTTTTTATCCAAAACCTTGTTACATATTATATTTATATGTATATAAATAGTTATCATTAAAAAAATACCATATCCACATATCAATACCCAAACTTTTATGTGTCCCGATATCGTAAATTTCATGAATTAAAGAACCCGACACATAAGATATGTATACCTACTAGATAATCACACATGAGTCCAGGTAACATAGGATACAACTACTGAAATAGTGCCTTGAACAATTACCATCATTGGGTGCTTCAGGGGTGATATAAACTCCAAACCACTGTCTTGCAAGAGCATATGCAAGTTTTATCCTTGTATCTATAGTCTAGTCAAGAATCAAAATAGCAATGAAAATAAAAGAATGTTAGAAGATGAATTTAGTACACGATAAAACCTATAATAAAATAGGATACTAAAAGCTATTGTCAACTTGATAGAGGCATTCATATAGCAGACGAGAGACCTTAACACCTCTTCTCATTTGCTGTTAGCTTCATACTTATGAAACCTCTATCAGACTTGACGTGTTTTGTTTATACAAAATTTAAAGACTGTTTCAGGAATTCAATAGAACTGAAAGCACCAAAAGACGAGAATACGTTCGATGAATGATTACACGATACTAAATTTCAGAGAAATTCAAAGCCACTAAAAGGGTTTCAAAACTCCAGCTTCCATCAGTTGTTCAAAGCACAAAGCATTTATGAGAAGGCAAACATTAACTTTGAGGACATCTTTGTTGTGATAACTGAAAAAGGAAATCAAAAATATTAAAGAGATGAAGGACAGAGAGACAACAAATGGCAGAACATAGTGTTCTAACTGATCATGTAATTTTTTACCTGGCAATCTTCAGTATTTACCAAAATATTCAGTAAAGTTGAGAACGAACTTGAACTGAAAATTCTCGATTAAATCACAAACTTTGTCGAGCTTATCCATATCAATGTTTTCAGAGAATAGCAATGTAAAAAACCACCGTAACTCAAAGTCATAAGAATTACAAGTCACAAAAGCAGCAGCATCTCAAGTTATTCCTTTTTTCTTTTTGTAAATTTAAATTTTCATTGATGAGAAAATTCATTCAAGTGGAGTGGCATGTTCCTCCACAAATTTCAAACTACTTCCGAAGTCAACTAGGTACCAAGACCTTAAGCAGGGTTAGAACATCAAATATCTGTGTAAGTTCTCCAAAGTCCAAACAACAGATGAAGCATGAATCGTCAAAGGCAAAATGCTAATTGGAGGAAAAAAGAAAGGCAAGCCAATATTGAGCTTTTTGGTAAGGCTATAAGTCGGCAGAGCATACCTGATCAATGACTTTCTCATCAAAGAGAAGCTGAGAACTGAAGATGCTAATGGAGGCTCCCAAACTCAACGAGGATATAGCCATTTCTGGTGCGACGAAAACTTGTGAATATGATCCAAAAGGAAAGGATGCAGAAAGATACTCCTCGTAGTGACTGTCAAGAATTGCATAAGGAAAAAAACTTAATAGCCAGTAGCGAACACACCAGCGGTATGTTATTCCAAAAGCAGAAATACCTGAAAGCACTGTGGAAAAACCCCACTGTGTTCTGCAACTTTGACAAGTTCGACAAATGACAGATGTGTGACAGCATACCATTGTGGCGGTCAGGAAGTACTTCAAATGGTGCAACAGCCAAAGATATCCATCTAGCGGCAACAGGAATACTTAGTCGGTAGACGTACGTTTTACGTGGGTGATCATCATCGCTTAGAACCTGTGAAAATACATATACCCGAAAACCTTCAAAAAGTGAGTTAAAAAAAACTTGGCCAAGATCAAAAATTGACTGCATCATATCGTCCATTATTTTAATTGGAAAAAATAAAAGAGAAATACAAAACCGCAGAGAATATCCGCAAAAGTTTCACGTATTGCATTTCTTTCAAAAGATAGTGTTTGCAGGTCTTCGGATAAGAAAAGGGAGGATGATTCTTTAAAATGTAAAAGCCAGACCTAAGATATCAAGTTGTTAAACATGTCTCAAGAATAATTTGTTATCTATAGTGAGAAAGGAAGCCAATCGTCCAAATGCAATCTTGTGCCTTTCCAACCTAAGATATTTTGATTGGATTGGTCAAATGAAACAAGATATTGCTAGAATTACCACATCCATCAACAAACAAACCATCTGCTACGACCCTCATAAACCAGCACAAAGCAAGATTTTATTATTCAAATCTGAGATTCCCTCATAAACCAGCACAAAGCAAGATTTTATTATTCAAATCTGAGTGAGAATCATACACGAGTCCAAATTTATGAGAACTGGACTTTTAAACCGGAGGCTTATACAACGAGCCAGCTTCTCCCATTCAAAACACAAAAATGCAGCACTTGCAGGTTATATCTCCTTTCTTGAAGGTGTTACTCAAGGAGACAAACCCAATCAGCTGCCTTAGATCTATAGCACAGGTCTTCAGTTGGAATTACATGGAAGATTTAATTCTAGCAAGACAAAGCCAGTTGAATTGCTCAAACACAGTTTAAAAAAAAGGAAACAAAGAAGAATTCAGACGGAAGGAATAGCAGGCAGGAACAGAATGAACAATGGTCAAAATGTTCTAAGTACCTTGGAAAACACAATAACGACCTCCTATCTCACCTGGCATAGCAAAGTTCCTGTGCTGACTGCTACAAGATTACAAGCAACTGTAAACTCCAGGTCATAGCTGGACGTATTCAGCAGGAGAGAAAAGCATAAACACAAGTTCTTTGATTAGACAGTCAAAAAGGGTATGAAAAATAAATAAATAAAAGAGCCTGACACTTAAACAAACAAATGCACCAAACTCAAACAAAGAAGTAGTAACCAAACAAAACCAGATGTTCATGACCACCCCTACCTACAATACTGAAAATTCTCATCCATGCATGGGAACCAACACCTTGAGCGTCTCATCTGGTTATCAGTGATTAGAACATTCCCATCAAAATGAATTCCAGTTTCTGCCTTCTCCACCCAATACTCAATACGAACCATTCTCACATTCTGCATTTAACATAACCTACATAAGAAATTAATAAAAAGTAAACTTCATAATTGAAATAGGGAGCAACATGTAAAAAAGCAATAAGAAAATTTTATTTTTAAAAAAAAACGGCATCCTCCAGATTGTTTGTAATTTAGCCATCAAATTCCTAGATGCACATCTATACAACGCAATGTTTTAGGCACTTTAAAAGAAAACATATTCCACTCAAGCATAGATGCAATAATGAAAAAGATTTTCGGGTCGGTTCAGTAGCTGCATTAATCTCGTCATGAGTATATTTTACCCTATAAGCACCCAAAACACATATGAAACCTCCAACAATGTATAGAGGAAGAAAACCAAGGCCTTCGAATTTCTGGTCTAAACTCAAACAGTGGAAGTGCAATTTATGAAGAGTGGTCTCTGAGGGTCACATAATGAGAGCAAACCAAAATAATTTCACTAAGATCCAACTCTGCAAGGTTAACTTACAACTAAAGCATAGTTGATACAACCACAATACTGATGATTTTGAATCATTGGATAGCACACACCTGCCCACCCCCCACCTCCCGACAGAAAGAGACCCAGATTTCAAGAACTGTAAACTTCATACAAAAGCAAACAGATGACCTAGAATTATAAGTCTTCTCTTGCAACACTGAAGAAAATTCGCACCCCGTTGGCATTATACTCCGAAAACAAGTGAGTTCAGTAAGTGATAGCAAGCAGTCCTTTCTAGACACAAAGACCTTGAAACATTTCCTCAGCAAAGACGTTCAAAGGATCAGATTAAGCTTCCCACAGAACACCACGGATTTCAGAAAATGGGAGATGCCAATAATAATCATAAATATCCAAGTTCCCTGGACCAATCTCATATGCGTGCAACGCATGAAGCGGAAAAGAGAAGACACTCTGTAAAAATCCTCAGATGGAGGTCATTCCCAATAATCTACTTAAAAAGGAAAAATCTGAAGAGAATAAACTGCCCACCAAGGTTCATAAATAACATACTAACCTTATCAGTTAAATATTCACGTTAAGTCCAATCCCCTGACCCAGATATTTACAAAAGTTTTTAAGAGCTCATACCAAGCACACCCCAGTAGCACAGAGAAAGTAATCATAAACCTGCTTAACGTCAGACTGCGGTTGCAGACCATTATCCATTTCCAACTCCTGTTGTCCTGCTTCTGATTTTTCAGACTTGCTACACATTATAAGAAGATTTGGGACCAACTCCCTCTCAAGAGAAGACAGATAAACTGATCCTGCAGCATCAGCTGCTGAAGTAGCCGTCGAGACAGAGCACCATCTATCTCCATTATCCAAATTTACATAGTGTGGGAAAACTTCAAATTCTGCTGGTTCTTCATCAACTGTGACACTCTCAATGGCCAAATTATCTGCATGCAAGCCCACTATTCCATTCTCTGGTATTACTATCTCAAGTACTGTGTAACTGGACAAGCAAAAGAGAACAGATCGCATAATTATTCTTCCAGTCATGCTATACAAAAAAAAAGTACCAAAGATTAGAAAAACTAAAAAAAAACAACAAGATCTATACTTTACATTTCATGCACACGCAAATCTAACAGGAGAGGACAAAGACTAAAACAAACAGCAACTTTTCTTTTAGGATTGGCAATCCGAACCAACAAATAAATCCATGCAACAGCCTTGCAATTTGGCTCGCCTGTTTTGTATGTGAATTAAGGCTACCTGACTATACATCACCAATTCACCGAAATAAAATGTCCTACGAAATTGTTTGCTAATACTATAAAGATATTCCAAAACCTATGCCTTTTACTCCTTCCACTGACTCTCAATAGTCCAACCACACATCTGAGACACTTCCTGTACAGCTTCAGAGCAAAATGCTACTACTTTATTCTAAAGAACCAACATATCAGACGAATTCTAGCACCTCAGAACTTGAACTGCAAGAACAAATTTAGTTCAACCCAGCAGACGAACATACTCAATTCAATTCAACAAGCTCATGAATTTGAGTTCCAAATACCGAACCCAATAAATGAACATAAATTTACAAGGCAAAACGCGCAACTTAGTGTAGATGTGAGATTCGCAAAAATCACGGGGAAAAAGTGATAACTGTGAATCCGGAAAGTGAACTTGAACTGCAAGAACAAATTTAGTTCAACCCAGCAGACGAACATACTCAATTCAATTCACCAAGCTCACGAATTTGAGTTCCAAATACCAAACCCGGTAAATGAACATAAATTTACAAGGCAAAACGTTCAACTTAGTGTAGATGTGAGATTCGCAAAATCACGGGGGAAAGTGATAACTGTGAATGGGGGAAGGGAATTAGGTTGAAATGATATACTAAATACCCGTAAATACGACGCTTCTCCATATCTATTGAAAGACAAAGCTTCTGATGCTTGACCACTGCCTCTGAATTATCCGACTTCTGCTCTTCATTCTTTCCCTTTCGAGCTTTTGCCATTCAAAGATGTAATTATAAATTCAATTAAGCGCTATAAATCTCCAAAATCTGATCCTTAAATCCCAAATAAGGCCAAAAAAACCCGAAGAAAGAGAAAAACAGCGTCCCGAGCCTTTTTCTCTCTCTTCGTCCATGCGAATTGAATCAGAGATTTGTGAGGGTTTTATAGAAGATGATAAGGAGGGATTGTTCATCAAAGAAAAGAGATAAGCAGGGATTGTCTATGATTCGGATCAGGGGTGACACCGTGGGGGTGCCCTAGATCATTGATTTGATCGTAGCCGTTCGTGCCCGCGAGTAACCGACTGGACGGTCCATTTTAGATTCCGCGTCAGATTTGTGTATAATATACTCCTGTGCTGCATGGTGTAAAATTTTCCTTTTATTATGAAATGAAATTGAACAAATACAAATAAATAAAGCATTTGTTTTCAATGAATATATTATAAATTCAAATTCTGATCCAAAATGCAATGACGTTTTTGGAAGAATTGGATCATTTTATTCATCTACTGGACAAAAATTTGTTATACATGTGAAGCTAACACTATCATTCTACTTGTACAAATCAGTCACGATGACTACATATTTTATGTCAAGCTAGTCTAATATTCTGCACTTATTCAAATATCATCTGTATTGCTCGATACGCACTTAGGTGTTCAAATTCTTTTTCGTGTAAGCTCTTATTTCTTGATGTCCATATATGAAAAAATGCTTTCAAGAAAATATAAAGTCATGGTTCTTCTTGGAGCTCCTCGCCTTAGCAGGTATGATAGTCTATCATTTAGCATAATGATAGTCTATCCTACTTTTAATCATGTTTAACTCCCCTAATTATGCACATTGTAGGTATGAGTCTATCATTTAGCATAATAAAATATCGTTAAAGTTGATGATATATTATATCATTGTACTTTCTGAAGTTTTATTTGAAACGATCATACTAATAACTTCTCTTAATATTTTATTGAAAATTGTTTCAGACATAACCACTTATTTGTGATATATGTTGTTTAGTGTTAAATTTTTCTTAGAAAATAAGGTTCCTTTGATCTTACAAGTTTTTTGTTTTGACATCAAATCAAATGTAACATAAGATATGTTATAGAGATCGTTAGGTCAAAGATTACCCTGAACACCAAACTCATGTAATTTACCGACGGAACTTTTCTAATATTTTTCTTGAAGATTTATTATATTGACACATGTTGTCTCATAGTATTTCCTAATACTACATTGTATATTTTTATTGCATCAATAAAATCATAAGAAAAATAAAAGCTTCATAAAATAATATTTTAGCCGGTCTCTGAAAAGATTTGGATAGTGAGTTAAAATCATCTGTTACGTAAATTTACGAGTTATTATACAACTTCTTAAGTTCCATCTTTTCTATTTGTATATAAAAGAGGTCCACCAACTTGCTATTTTATACACCATATATATATATAGGCACGTATATATGTATATGTATTTATGCATATATAAAGTACGTTAAAAGTACTTCAAAATGTGTTCCAAACTTATATAAACATGTAAGATGTTGTTTGGAAGATTGAAAGATGATTTGAACACTTTAAACTTGAAAGAAATCGCTTAGATCGATCGTTGTGTGAGTTGGATCGACCCAAGTGAAAGCTGAAATGAAGTTGAGTATTCTGTTGGACATAAATCGATGACATCGATCAATCGAAGTCACTTGATCGATCACATCGATCGATCTATGTGGCATGATGCAAAGTTAGAACTTTTTGTCCAACATAGATCGATGACATCGATAGATCGATATGTGGTCAGGAAGCAAAGCTGAAAGTTTGTGTCCAACATCGATCGATCGATGTGTCAAAAGACAGAACTCTTCACTTTGAATTGCATCTTTTGATCTAAGAATCATCTCCCCTCATTTGTGAACGTTATGCAACTGACATGGAGGTTTAGTAAACTGCTGAAATAGGTTTCAAAGTGTGTATTCATCTAACTCTAAGCCTACAAATACAAGGCTTGGCTATTTTAATCGAAAATTGTGTAGTTTTCATCAATTTGCTCTCTTCTTCTCCTCTACTATATATGTGTGTGTGTGTGTGTCATTAAGGCATTGATTAAGGGTGTGCAGGCTGCAGAGGACAAGTGTCATAGGCTAACCAGAAATCAAATTCATCAGTCCAAATTACTCGACAGCTTGCGGTGTTTCGCCGGCCATATTTGTCATCGGCGAAAACAACTTACTTTGAGTTCTGGACGGTTAACCGGTAAAATTATTCATCACATCTAATTAAGTGGAAGTTTATATCTAAAGAAAATATTGATATTTAACAACTGAAACAATTATAGAGTTTTTACTGGTATCTAATTTATGTGGCGATGTGATTTGATAGATTAGTGAAGCTCCCGGTTTGGGCATTTTAATTTTTACGATGACGCATCTCTTAACAGAGATTATTAGCCCAAGTATGGAAGGAGTGGTAATAGAGGAATTGCCATATCCGTTCTCGACTCTGTACAAATACGAAATTCTAATGCATCGAGAACGTCATTTATTCTCGTGAGAGTAAAAGAATCCTTTATATTCACAGCCCAATTTCATAACTTTTACGTTGGTCATTTGAATTTGAACTTATGGAGCAAAAGAAACTACAGACGAATATGACTCAATTAATAAATTCCCATTGATGTCCAGGTCAAAGCTCGGAGACAGAACTCATTGACTAAAGCCCAGATGTACATTCGTCTATAGTTAAATGCAAAGTAATGGACACCGTATTACTTCTCTTTCTTTTTTCCTCCTTAAGTCAAATACTTGTGGAATCAGCTATTGTGGAACCTTGAAAAAGATTCCATCTTGCTCTAAGAAATAGGAACACTGTTAATGGAAACGACCGATCACCAACAACAATACATATCCAGTATATTCGTATATCCCAACAATACCAAAAACTATTGATAGGGTATAGGGATGGTGAGAGACAGGCAAAGTTTGCTTCCAACAAGACTCACGGCTTTATATGTACGTGTATTGAGACATAATGAATGCAAGACAAAATTGCCATCAGCAAGCTTCTTGGCGATATCGTTTTCTGCTGAAGGGATATCATCTAGACAATTTTCAGGGCAAATTGATAAACCAATTCGTGGCCATTCTTTGAATCACGATCAGAAGTATGACAGAGAGAAGTGAGAGTAGTCAAATGTAGAAATTGCAGGGTCTTTCTTTTATAATAGTGTGATTTGAACTTTAAACAAATGCTGTTTTCCCCACATAAAAAAAAGCCATTTAGATTATATATTGCAGCGAAACATTATACGGATCATAAGTGTCTTGAGCTTGAAGGCCCAATCATCTGCTAATTAGGGAAATTATACTATGCCGCAACGAATGTTGTCATTCGTACCATTAGGTTATCTCTTGTCTTGCATCAGCCATATGATCATGTAGTTTTGAATGCTGACGGCATTTTTCATTCGCTATTGCTGTAGTATTTTCTAAACTAACTATGCCATTGCTTCCATTTTGAGTCATCCTCCATAATATTTTTGATATAAGATTGTTGCCTAACTCGATTATAGATTTGGGTACATAACGACATATGGTGCCAACTTGATATATGAGGAATCACATGTTGTTTGGTAGCCATATCAACTCAAGGTTGATTTTAATATTGTTGAAAATTTAGGCAAAATATGGTGACCAAACAGAGTGAAATGAAAACAAATGAGAAATCCATAGAAAATGAAAGAAAACTTCAAGCAAATAATTCTCAAGAATCTTTAAATTTTCTTTGTGGAATTATGAGAAAGTACAAAATATCACAATGATCTGATAATCAAATATAAAGGATATGTAAGAAGAAGAAAGAAAATAGCCGAGACAAAAAAAATATTACACCGTTCTTAAAAACAATTTCGCCTCTACTGGTTAGCAAGCTAGATTATGCGACAAATGCTTCTCATGATATAATGTCTTCTACAAAAGAAATATTGAACTTGTCTATTTTAAGTGTTTAGTACCAGTCAAAAAAAGAAACACAAGGACGAAACTCTGCAGATTTTCACAAAAAGTTAAAAAGGTTTTTCAATTATCATTTCAAAGTATATCAAATACCATTTCAAAGTATTTCAAAATTATATCCAAAATGTGTTTAAAACTTTTTGATCCTTATATTTATAGACTTCAATTCGCAAGAAAGGAGTTAACATGACACATCTGCAGAATTTAACTTTTAAATGCAGTTTATGACCGTTCAATATTGAAAGAAGGTGTCCTAAATTGCAAAAGTTGCATCATTTTATCAAAAAACAGCATAAATTTTATGCTATATATACCGACGGAACATTTGGTCACTTTTACCGATTGTTGGTTTTGAAATTTTTGAACGTTGTAGCTCAAAACTCGTCATTCAACTCTGTACCGAACGTTTAGTAAGCTGCTTTACCAAACGTGAAATATTCATTGACAAGAAAGAAACTTTAGAACTTGACCAAACTCAGACATTCAGCGTTGAATTCAGAGTTCGGTTTGATTCTGAAAGTTTTTGTTTTGTGACCAAATGAAGCATCGAATGTTTGGCAATCGAGTTTGCTAAATGTCAGGTCTTTAGTTTGGCGTCAAGTGTTCCTTTGCAACTTTCAAAAATTTCGAAATTCTGAGTTAGGCTAAATTGGCCGAATGTTCGGCCCCTTTAGAGACAGTCAAATTTTTTTGATATCTTTTGATGAAATGATACAACTTTTGTAACTTGGAATACCTCCTTTCAACAATGAATGAGATCATAAACTAATTTTGGAAGTTAAATTCTACATAGAAGTGTTAGATTAACTTTTTCTATGAATAAAAAGTCTATAAATACAAGGATTCTAAGACTTTTTAGTATACTTTTGAAAAACCTGTAAAATTTTTATTCTTCTACTTTCTTCTTCTATCGCTGTTGTTAAATATTTCAATACACAAGTTCATATTTCTCTTGTACAGCAAACGAAAGAAAAAAGTCATTATATCTTGGGAGGTGTTTGCCGTGTAGTCTATCTTTATCAATGGTGGAGGCAATTTTGTGTTAAGGACAGTAACTTTGTTACGTCTCGGCTATTTCTCATTCTTCTCTCATACATCTCTTACCTTTGTTTTTCATATCTTTGTAACTCTCTTCTACAATCTAGTGTATGTACAAGTGAAACTTCATCTCTATAGAATTACTCATGTGATTTGTTCTCCATTTCCTTGTATTTCTACTTATGTTGATATTTTTTCGTTAGTTCATCATCTTCTCTATGACCAAGGCTAAATGTCTAACATTTATGATGATGCCAAACTATCCTTGATTTCTCTTCTTTACACTTATAATATGCAAGTAGATCTTGGTCTTGCTGTTTTTCCTATTTGCCGTTTTTCTTTCTGTTTTACTTTCCAAGCATCTCTTTTGGTTTGTGGAAAATTATTATCCTTTCCTGTGACTTTGGCATCCTAATAAGCGAGTTGTTCGCTATTGTGGTATATTGATTTTAAGCTACGACCTATAATTCCAGACTGTAGATTCTTCGAGTTAAGTAAAGAAAACTAGCTGCTTTATTATCACACTTGTAGCATGTACCTGTAGAGGTGGTTGTTTTGAATTGTTAAATGGAGAGGACAAGTTACAAGTGGGAATGTGATTTATCTTTTGCCAACAATTATTGCAAGATGGTGGGTTGATCCTTGGCAGGTTGAAGTTGCATTTTCTGGCGTCCAAGAACAAGGAGCGAATATCAGCTCTCTAAGTTGCCAATTCCCCTGTTCAAGTGTTGCCTCTGTGGATGATCAAGCAAGGAATGAATCTCAGGCAAGAACAATGTGGAGAGGTCAAGGACGAGGCTAAGATGGATGATTCTTCACAGATACTCTGGGATCATTTGATGAGGAAAAGTATGTGTCTGGAAAAGATGAGAAGAGTTTGCAGGTCACATCACTTCGACAAGCTTTTGTTGCACATTTATTGGGGGGTTTGCCAGCAAAGTCAATAAAAACTTTGATATCCAACCCCCCCTCCTCCTTCAGGCATGTTATGCTGCTTTAATTCAAAGACAACGCGAACAAGAGAGGGACCACGAGAATCTTCCCCCTAGAATGAATAGTACTGAGCGCCATGTGAGGCTGAATGGGAAAAGGCCCCGGCAGGTAAACATCGTGTTTCAAACCCCTCATCCTCTTTAAGTGGGCATAATTTCTATCTTTTGAGTCAATCGGAGGAGCGGGACTTGAGATTGCAGCTTTGGTTTCACTTATATGTTGTTAGTTCTGCTTAAAGGGCACCGTATGACAAAAAGCTGACTCTTTTTTCCCGGCAAGAAAGCAAACATTTTAGGGTTAATGACTTAAATGACGAAGCAGATCCTCAAATGATAACGAGGATGAGAGCATGTGGGAGAAATGTCGAAATTATCGTTCCTTTCAAGGCGAGATTTGCATTTTTTGTAGGTAGAAGTTGCAATCCCTGCACTGGGCATTCAGCCCTTCTGGTAGGACTTGCAAGTGTACCGTGCGGCCATATACTCCATTACTACTTGGAGCAAAAGACGAAATCCCCGGTTTCACCGTCCCATCCCCAAAAAGCATATGCGGAGGATGTAAATCAGTAGTTCAGCGACCTCTTAGGTTGTGTGAGATCTTACGCAGTGACCCACACAAGGTGTTCCCCACAAACCAGGCCTTCAACCTAGCAACATAGGAACACTCACCCTATGCGTGTCCCTAGAATCAAACTCTTGACCTCTTGAAACAAATCTCAATCCAATTACCAATTATACTCCTTTACTAAGAATACACTGCTGTTTGCCTTGTCTGACATGGTGTACCTAGCTTCTTTGTCCTCAGGTTAATTCTGAAGAGATGAAAAATGAAAAGGTCAGTTAAAGAACAGGATTAATATGAATTAATATTCTGACAGATTTGATGTCAGGTCTTGGATCAACTGATAAAATTGATGTTTTGTGATCTTGAAGTCACAGTTCGAGCCGTGGAAACAGCCTCTTGCACAAAGTGTAAAGTAAGGCTATATATATCAGATCACGAAGCGATCCGGCCCCTCACCAGACCATGCGCAAACGCGAGAGTCTAGTACACCGGAACATACTTTACCATTCCGACGGATTTCCGGGTTTACTGTTAGGAGATTTCTCTGTTTGTATTTTATGTCTGTTACCTTTGTTGGCTTCTGTGGCGGAGTCATATGAAAAGGACATATTTTTGACGTTCTTGTTTGATTATGAAAAGAACCTATTTGTTTCTACTGTTTGCCTGGTTCCATTTGTTAGTTTCGTAAGGAGTCAAACGAAAAGGACCTCTTCTCTTTTGTATCGTTACAAAAGAGATTCTTTTGTTGTCACATGTCTATCTCAAATGCTTGCTCTTGTCCGTCTCATTTCTAAAGATACGTGCAACCCAAAAACTTACCTTTCCATGGTGAAATGGGTAGAAAAAGATGGAGGTTTCATAATATAAGTGACTAGTAATTTTTGTTAGGAAATTAGGATGAAAAGATACCTCTCTTTAAACGTGCAACATTGTGTCAACCCCACCTCCCCACCCCCCAACAAAAAGAAAAAAAAAGGAAAAATAAAAGAAAAGCTTGCAACATCAGCTTTAACCGTCTTTTTTCAACTTTTGAAGCTTATGGTTAAGATGATATCAATTAATCCAGGTCTACCATCAGCCGACAATGTTTCTATACAAATGGAGCAACATGTAAAATTAACTTACCAAACAAAATCATAAGCAATATATGGGAAAACAAACTAGATTTTCTTTCTGGTTAAACAATCTAGATTTCACTCTCATCTGAAAGAGCTTGAGAAGATATCAAATTGGATTGTTTTAGCTGTCAATTAAAGGGAGAAGTTGTTCTTATCTTGAAACAGTTCTTGTCTACAGGTTATGTTTATAACTTCACTTCACAAGAAAATTTCGCTATTTTATTTTAGAACACACACACATAAGGGTGTATTGTATGATAGTCTACCTATAATATATCTTCTGATATGTGTTTTCTTGAGTAAAATACAAAAATTATATATTTTAACGGTAACCGCAGACATTTTGAAAAATAACATCGAAGATATATATTATAAGTTGAAAGACACTTTTATTTCAACCCCACTATGCTATTGATAGGTGTAGGGTAGTGTTTACTTATAGCCTCTAGGATAAACAAGTGAATGGAGCCGGTGCCTGGTTTGGAATGTTTCATCAAGCCACTACATGGCCTATGTGTGGAACAATTCAAAAGAGAAGATATGTGGAGAAGATCTCATCTAATGTGGGATGATCAGATTATGCTTGACTTACTAAAAGGTTGAACCTCAACCAGTAAGGGTCCCTGCTACACCCAGTCCCAAAGGTAGTGTAGGGATGTAAATCAGGTACCTAACAGCCCGCTAGTATGAGCTTGGTCATTTACACAGTAGTCTGCATAAGGAGCCCACAACACTACAGGCAAGCCCACAGGCCAAGGAGCTCCCACACTATGCACTTGCTTGGAAGGGGCTCTCTTGCCATTGACAAGAATTGAACCCCTGACCTCCCTTTTGAGAACCCCTGCCCGGAACCAGTTGAGCTATGTCCTGGAGACCTAGGCATGACTTACTAGAGTTGTACCTTTTTGAGGACATGGTCCAGGATAGTAGTTCATGGAGGCAAAGGATTAGGGTTAAGGAGAGGCAGACAGGATATAGGACACCTTAGAACAAACTTAGAGGATTAGATAATCTCTACACATTAGGTTGACTTTGCACTTTTTTGTTTGGGTCTTTGTCTTTCAACTATTTGTGTATATCCACGGTTGGCTATTTTAATATCGGAAGCTTTTTATTTATGTTTAATAAAATCCTTTCACTAGTACATATTTCTATTTTTATACTATCTATGCAGATACACCTAGAGTCGGGGGTCTCACTAGAATCAAAATCTCTATCCCTTGGGATGAAGGTATTGTTTGTCTGTCTCTCACCCTCCCCAGACCCTAGCGATAGATTTTGATGTCGTTGGGATATACTGACTATGATTGTGGTTATTGTATATATAACTTTACAACAAGATAGTGAATGCACGTATTTTCGTTTCAAACTATAAGTCTATTTTAATTTTAATATGTCATTTTAAAAAGACAAAATAAATTTATATTTTGATAACTTAGAAGAGAGCTTTTCTTTCTTCCTTGTTGCAATTGGAGCAAAGGAGTCAACGTAAAAGAGATATACGACAAAAGCAATTGGACAGGTTTTGAGAGCGAGGGGAGGACAAAAAGATATGGCAAATTTGAAAGGTAATCAATGAAAAACTAAAGCATGCAATGTTTTCATGACCAAGTAAATTGAACCAATACCCATTTTCCATATAATAAATCCCGGAAGATATATAATATATATATGTATAAAAATATGCATATATATGTATGTGTGTGTGTGTGTATATATATATGTATATATGTGTTTGTGTGTGTTCTTGGCTGGCCTCTTTGCGTGATGAACTTTCTTGTTCTTTCGTTTAGGGAGAGTGTTTGCCTTTAATTACATAATATTGGTAAAGAGCGTTTATAAAATTACAAGTGATAAAACATTGGTCTCCTTGTTATAAATCTTCACGTATTCTGTTTTATAGGGAGAGAACCTTTTGATAAAAATTTATGACGTTCTTCCAAAATTATACCTCCAATTTCGGAGGGAAGAGAAAATTTTATTGTTAAAATGATTTTATAAAAAAATAAATCTCAATTATCTTTTGTTTTAAATAAAACTCGTATTGAAGCTAAGTGATGCGAAGGTGCTTTTGGATTAATATGTCTATATATACTCTGACAAGGCTGACTTTGGAATAACTGGTAAGATTGCTGTTTTATAACTTTGAGTTCATCGGTGGGGTAAGACTACGTACATCATATCACAAAACGATCCGGCCTCTCATTAGACTCTACGCAAACGCGGAAGCTAAGCGCACCGAGAACACCCTTTTATGTATATGTACTCTGAAAAATATATATATATTTTTCTCATTTAAGCACCTATTATTTTCCTATAATTGCAATTTTATTATTGTATTTCATGAAGCAACACCAATATAATTTATTTTGATAACATATATATAATTCTTTTCTAATTTTGTCATCTTAAAAACCATTCACGAATTAAATAAACAATAGTAAACTGTAGGAGAAATAGACTGGGAGGACATGTAATCGTTCTTTCTACATTCTATTCATAACAAACAGCTAGAGACAGTCAGACAGCTATAAGGAGATAAAAAGTTTGCTTTACTATAATTATTATAGTAACTATAAGTCAAATGACATATATTAGGATATTCGCTCTTTGAAAACTAAAATTTTATAATGGGAAGGGTGAAGCTGCAACAAAATAATGAGTCCAAAAAAATTTTTATTTTTAATTTTTGCTTTCCTCCTCTAAGAAACAGGTGCAATCGAGTCAGTATGTGGAACATGTATGACAAAAGCAATAGGACAACATTTGAGAGTTGGAGACAAGAAGATAATAAAATTAAAATGGCGTGGTCAAGTTGTAAAGAATTACATAATAGAAAAAGGACATTCCCTATGTATTAGACATCTGCGTTTGTGTAAGATTTAGAAAAATGTCGGATCGTTTTATGATCTGATATATACAGTCTTATCATACACTTTGTAAAAGAGTTGTTTCCACGACCGGATCAAACGAATCAGTATGGCGATCTTGTTTTAACACGACATGGTAAAAAGATTCTTCCGATGAAATCTGTATGCATCTAATTTACACTTTGGCTATAAGTTTGAACATTTTTTTTTTCAGTGCGTAAAATTTACTCATTTACTACTATAAATTTTTTTATTTGGCTATTTCTTTTTGGTCTTACTAGTCTCCGTTATATACGGGAAATTGAAATGACATCTGAAAAAAAAAAAAAGAACTACAGAGAATATTATGCTTGGTTGATTCTATACAACTAAAGATAGTATTTCCCAAACTAGCTATTGTTTACACATAGACATGCATTTGACATAGTAAACTTACCTTATATATAAGATAATAATAAACATAATATTATACTCGTTTTAATCCTCTAAATGTCTTTCTTAATATAATCTAAACGGATTCTTTAGAATAGTTCGATTATTTTGTTTAACAGTTATTTCTTCATTATGGTAAAAAAATAAAAGAGAAAAAGTGATTTAAAACATCATTGTAACTTAAAATTTTCATTCCACTCCGACTTTAGAATATGATGTAATAAATCAAAATAACTCACTAAATTGGCTACGTTTCATATATTGTGAATTAGCAGTTGATCGACATAGCTTGACTAATTTTCATTATGAGTCATTAGGAAACAATCTCTGTGTGATTCTTCCATACTTTGCCATAGGAGGAAGACTCTAAGAATATAGGGTAATGTTGTTGCATCGTAACTTAAAAGTTTCATTCCAAACAACTCCAGAAAGCTGACGGATGCCTTCTTTTTTTTCTTCCCAATGAATGAACACCACTAAATTTCTCTTTTCTATGTGAAGAATTGTCACGTAAAATGCAAATGCACAAAAGCAAACAACAGCTCTTTCACCAGAAGCAAGATTCATTTGGCTAAAAAGATGGAAAATTTGTGAAGAATTCATAACTTTGTATGACAATTTGTCATAAGCTAGCAGAAAAGCAATCCTAATTTTGATGACTAGGGGGATACTCTTTTCTGATCCAACCTAGCACAGAAGAAACATATTAGGATCAAATTTGGTATTAACCCCACCATTCCAATTGGTGTTATCATATGGCAAAGTCCCTGAGTATAATCCACTCATCTGACACAAAACTGGATGCACCTGTGAAATGTTCACACTCCCACCACTGTTGAGTATGTGATCAACTGTATCCCCCTGATAATACCCCGATTGATCAACACTTGATGATGAGATCGGCCACGCGTTCGAGGTGTTTATGTGCGTAAAAGGTGTTAACAACACCTTCTCCTGCACATGATTCATATGAGAGGTCGCAGATGTCTGCCACGAGACATCTGCGACATTCTCACCCGTCTGCCATGTGATGGGAGACGTATTTCCTGTGGCACGCCACTGATCGCCGTCAATTCTTTCATTGTGTTCATAAGCATGATCTAAGGCCAAACGTTTTATCGATCCCAAACAGTTCGATTCTTGATTGCTTCCCACTTCTGAAATTGCTCGTGATTTATTTGAGTTTTCGTTGAGAGGAAAAGGTGAGAGATGGAAATTGAGATAAAGATGAGAGGAGGAATCAGCCGGTGAAACTGATATTTTTCCATCAAATAAGATAATTCTCAAAGCATCCACAAGGCTATTAGGCTCTTCTTTCCGGCAGGCTTCTTCGAAAGAAAACTGAGCTCGGATTTCCATGTCGTCATCGGAGGTGATTTCCGGCAATTGAAAATTGGTTCTAGCATTTGACCCTCTAAGAGCACGCGCGGCATCATCATAAGCCCTAGCTGCATCTTCTGCCGTGTCGAAAGTTCCTAACCAAAGCCTCACTTTTTGTAATGAGTTTTTTATCTCCGCCACCCACCGCCCAGATGGACGTTGCCGGACTCCGACGTACCGGTGGTGGCCTCGAGAGGTGGATTTCTTCTTGCTGCTTAATCCTTCATCCTTAGGTGCTGTTGGCTTCATTTCGTTACGCTCTTCAAACGCATCTGATAAGTGTTCGATATGTATATATTGATGAATGTATATATAGATATATGGTTATGTTTGATGTTATAATAGAAAATGTAAACCGACGGGAACGTAGAAAACAACACATATCCAGTATATCATAACGACAACAAAATCTATAGCTAGGGTCTGGAGACGGTGAGAGATAGATAAACAATACATTCATCCCAAAAAATAGAGAGTTCGCTTCCGACAAGACCCCGGTTTTATATGTATCTACATAGACAAATAATAAAAGACAAATAATGAATGACATAGATAAACATAAAAAAAATGCAAAGTCAATCTAACGTTGATAGTAAATATCTAATTCTCTAAATATACTCTGACGTGTCCGATATCATGCCTAAACCTCGTTAGCCTTAATCCTCTGTCTCCATCCTATCGTGACTTATCTCCTCAAAGAGGTGCAAATCTAGTAGGTCATGACTAATATGCTCCTCCCAAGTTAATTTCGGTCTGTCTTTACTTCTTTTCCCCTCTACAATGAAGTTTTCAACTGTTCTGACGGACGACGTTCTCTGGCTCCGTTTGACATGCCAAACCATCTCGGTCTCTCCTCTCTTATCTTATCTGCTATACTAGCCACCCATAACATTTCTCTAAATACATTATTTCTGATCCGATCTAGTCTTCTATGTCTACACATCCACCTCAGCATCTTCATCTCTGCTACTTCCATCTTATGCGACTGTGTCATCTTGATAGCAATCAGTATGTTCCATATTATATATATATATATATATATATATATATATATATATATATATATATATATATATTGAGAACTATTGGGAAGATGATTAAACGGGGCTTGATGATCCACATATATTCAGACAAAAGAAAAAGGGTAAAGGAAACGAATAAAGTAATAAATAATGCCAAGTTGATTGTGTCGAAGCAAAATCCTGAAATGTGCATATATTACGAGGAAACATTTCTAATATTATAAATCTAGTTGTTATCTTTATGTTTGTGTAGGAAAGAGTCGATTTATTAGATATTTTCAACTAATCATTTCTTTTAAAATTTAACCCAGGGACCAGATAAAATTCAAATCCTATTCTTACCAGGGAAAAAATTAAAACGATATTTAACACCAAGGCGACTAGAATTCTTATTTTTTAGATGTTTGGTTCGATTCTTATATTGTGAAGTTGTAGTTGATCCACATATTTTGACGCAATTTTTATTATGGGTGATCAAGGAATAACCTCTGTGTGTTTCTAACACATGAGTGTGGTTGCGTAAATCTGACCCTTCATACTCCGCTATAAGTAGGGAGCCTGCAAGACAATTGGAGAGTGTTAGTTGTTTTTGTTGTATTAAAGACAAGTTTTACCTCTAATAACCATGAGAGTCAATTACTTTATATACAACACGAATTTATTTAAATATAAAGTTCCTTAATGTAGATTACTCTTTTCATCATAAAATATTGTTCTAGATATAAAGTTCCTTAATGTAGATTACTCTTTTCATCATAAAATATTGTTCTAGTTGACTTTTCACATATGATAAATTCTATGTTCCGTTAGCTTAAAAATTTTATATAGCAGAAAGTTGGAAGAGGAAGATACTGAATCACACTGTTCTATAGGCCGATACTCTAGTCAAAACTTATGGGGAATGACTAAAACACGTCTAACTAATTTCATAACTCTCTATTTATGTTTTCTAATATACCAATTAAATTGAAAATTTTCCTTTTGTAATACATATATATGTACCTTCATCTACCGAACTCAACATCTATCTTTTATCTTCGAAGACTTCGGCGAGTTGGCAATTGTCATTTGCATGTCATTATTTTTATTATTGTTGTTATTATTACTATCATTATCATCATCAGTATGATTAACCAATTGTTTACTTGTGTATGGATTTTTTGGTGATTAACTAATACTCGTATAATATTTGTCTTGTATGATTGCTAAGAGATAAAAAAGCAAGTAAAATAGCTGTTTAGGACGATTTTTTCGGAAGCATGATAAAAGGGTAAAAAAAAAGTTAAGTAGCCGATTAGGAATGATCTCAGATTCCCTTGGTAAATTCAATTTACCTCTAATAGTAAGTGCTTTTGGACAATTTTAAAATTTGTGTGTTTACCTGTACACGAGGAAAGATCCTTACAAATGAACGGGATGAGATCTCCTCATCTCATCCCTACCGTCCGATACGTGGCAGTCACCTCCCTCGTACACCTCTTCAACCCGATCTTCTCATCTAGTCTCACCACCTTTCATACTGCCACGTATCGGACGGTAGAGATAGAGTGAATGATTTGGGGTGAGAAGATCCCATGCCAAATGCACATATCGTTTACCGTATCAGTTGCATTATAAGACATGTTTTGATTTTTTATATATTAAGGTTACATAAGGTAGTATGATAATTTTTACTATATTTCCCACGCCTTTTACTTGTCATTTAAAACTCATCCACGTCTGTCGTTCTTCTTAGACAATGAAAATTTCAAACCCCAAAGATGCACGAATTCAAGAATCATCAGATTTCCTCATAGAAAAAGGGATCGGCGCAATCAAAAAATAAAAAAGGAAGGGATATAAGTCATGTTTGATGCTTCCCCCCCCCCCCCCTCCCCCCTAACTATATGATAATAGTTGAGGTAATTAAGAAGACCATTTTAATTAAGGATTTTAAAGTTGGTGGTATGTCTTGATGATCTGTGGTTTCGATAGAACATATGCTTGTTTATCAAAATAATGGACCCATTTGATGACACACACGTATATATATATATTGGTTTTCCTTCTTATATTGAAGTATCAGTTAACAATACAGCTTGACGCAATTTTCATTATGGGTCATCGAGAAACAACCTTTGTGTGTTTCTAACATATGAGTATGGTTACGTATATCCCCATATCCAGTCATAAGCAGAAGCCTCTAAGATAATATGATAATGTTTTTGTTGTCGTTCCGAGACCCTTTTGAAAGATCTTTTATTGTCCTCCTGGAGATTATGTCTATTCATTTATTTATGTGCAAATATAATAGATGTAATGTTATCTGATGTGAGATGATACGCATCATATGCGTACAGATGGGCTTTCAATATTATATACCTATGTTTTCTTTACTTTGAAACACGATGGAATAAAACAAAATGACTCATTAAATTAGCTGCGCTTCTTATATTGTGAAGTGACAGTTGATCGACACAGCTTGACGCAATTTTCATTATGAGTCATCGGAAAACAAACTCTGTGTGTTTCAAACACATATGTATGATTACGTATATACGACCTTCTATACCCTTACCATAAACGGGAACCTCTAAGGCAATGCAATAATGTTGTTGTATTTATATGCATGTGTGTGTACAGATGATGGACATGTTATATGAGAAAAGGATCAAGTGAAGGTACGGTGTTAAACATTCAACCTAAATTGACAAAAAGGATATACTTTATATTATTTAATATGGTTTACGCCTGTTAGAACCTCAACTACGTACTGTCTTTACCATATCGTGGTTCGAGTATATGATTTGTCATGACAAATTGACTATTTTTTTAGTGGTTTCCGAAGTCAAACATGTTGGAAAAGTACGTTAAATTACTTTACCGTGTGCTCTAAACTTATATAGAACATATGATGTTTGGAACACTTTTAACTTGAAATAGGTTACTTGAATCGATCCATGTATAGACTGGATCGAACCAAGTGAAAGCTGGAATAAAGTTGAGTGTTCTGGAGGACTTCGATCGATCCATGTAAGGGACATCGATCGATCGACGTACACATCGATCGATGGATGTGGTATGTTGCAAATCCGGAAGCATTCTGTCCAACATAGATCGATCACATCGATCGATCGATGTGATCAATCGATGTAGGACAAAATAGAAGCTGAAGGTTCTGTCCGACTTCGATCGATCACATCTATCGATCGAAGTGACATCGATCGATTGATGTGATCGATCGATGTGCCAACGGACAGAACTTTTCACTTTGAATTGCAGCTTTTGGTCCAAGTATCATCTTCCTTCGCCTATGAACGGTAAACAACTGCCATTAGAGGTTGAAACCAGGTTGAGACAAGTTTTAAAAGTGGCTCTTAACACACCCCAAGGTATATATATAGTAGACGTTGGTATCTTCAACATGAACACTACAATCTTGAAAAGTCTTAAGAAAAATTCTCAGCATTCTTTCTTTCCAACTCTCCTTCATCTTTCACTTCTACAACAAGTTCATTCTTCTTCTCCTAGAGCAAAGGACAAGAATAAAGCCGTTATATCTTGGGAAACATTAGTCTTGTTGTTTACCTTGCTCATTTGGTAGAGACTTAATTTCTTTAAGGACAGATTCATCTTGAGACTCGTCTTGTGTTTGATTATATTACAAACTAAGAGAACCAAGTAGATTAGAAGGATGTAACGTTAAACATAGATATTAAATATAAACCTAACATTTAATGACAAACACTACACCTTATTTAATATAGTTTATGCATCTTAAAACTTCAATTACATACGTCTTTTTATCTATTCTTTTTGGCTTTGGTGGTAGTGTTTGCTTAAAATACAAAAGCTAAAATACATCTTTAAAACGATCCCTGCTCTTTTATTGGTGAGGAAGCTCGTCAAACATAAGATATATACATTCATATATATATATATATATATATATATGTATATATATATATATGTATGTATGTATGTATGCATACACACACACATAATATAAGGACAGAGTTATATTATTTCATTTGTGAAGTCAACGATTTTCAATGAAAGATGGCGTTAATTGGTAGACTTTGCGATAGATTTTCCATTTTAACCTAGCAAACAGCTTGCACTATGGAGTAAGAAACACATATAATATATACGTATATATATATATATATATATATATATATATATATATATGTATCTTGTGTTTGACCAGCTTCCTCACCGATAAAAGAAAGGATCGCATCAAAGATGTATTTACTTTTTGTATTTTATACAAGCACTATAACTAAAGCCAAAAAGAATAAACAAGAAGACTTGCGTAATTGAAGTTTTATCGACACAAACTATATATTTTGTGTGTGTATATATATGTATATGACTGTCTTGCATTCTTACATTAAAGAAGAGTATCCATAAATTTGATTTTATATGTAAGTTTTTGTTAGTTTGTAGAAGTATCCTTCCATTTGTTATCTTGAGAACATGATACGACTTTTTGAAGGAGGAATTATTTGTTTGGCCTAATTTATGTGGCCAGCTAGGATACGGCTTAGAGAAAATTAAAGTATAATATGATATAAGGACAGAGTTATATTATTTCATTTATGAAGTCAACGGTTTTCAATGAAAGATGACGTTAAATGGTAGGCTTTGCGATGGATTTTCCATTGTAACCTAGCAAACAGCTTGCACTATGGAGTAAGAAATATAGCAGATGAAAAGTCCAAGTACCTTAAAATTTATTTGTGTGTTTGTCTGCTATTGTCACAAAATTGAACGTGTCAAAAAATTAATTAGACAATCAAATAACGACGTCTTAAACGACGTTTTTAGTGCACTAGATTTCCGCGTTTGTGCAGAGTTTAAGGAAAAGCCAAATCGCTTCGCGATATGATGCACGTAGTCTTACTCTACACTATGTGCAAGAGGCTGTTTGTGCGGCTTGAATCCGTAACCTCAAGGTCACAAAACAACTATCTTACCAGTTGCTGTAAGACTCGTCTTCTAAGTATAAAACTCCAAACTACAAGTTAGAGCATCTAGTGAAATTTGATACCAAAATCTTGGCAAATATTTGCTTTATCGTCTGGACCTTCAAATCAGACTTTAAAAACAGCTGCAGCAACATGCAAAAGTGAACTTTCTGAAAATTACAAAGAATAGTTTCGTTTACATATAGACATACGTATATACGCGTCTCTCACACATGAATGGGTACATCTATATGAAAAAATTCCTAGACCCAACTTTTGATTGCTAAACAACGTAACGTTTGCTATATTAGTTAGGTTTAAATTACTGTGTAGTATTTATGTTTGATTTACACATTCTTTATTCTAGATTAAGTAAAGAGTTAATTGTTTTAAAAAAGTTTTCATGGTCTTTAATGTAATTTCAAAACAAAGATCTTAGTTATGTTAAATCTCACACTGTAATTAAAGTAAGAATATTTGCGTGGCATCCATGTTTGTATATAGATATGTATGTATATACATGCACAACTACTTTAAAATACACACACACACACGCACACACATACATAATATCTATCTATATATACATACATATAAACATATGTATATGCATATGTATGTATATATACATGAATTTGTACATGTATGTATATGTATATGTACATATGGTTCTTTTCAATATATTAATACTCTATACATCTTAGTTTCATAGTCTGCTCTATGTTTCTTGACAGTCTTATAATGTTGTTCGCTACAATTACTCATGTAATCAACTAATAAAGATAATGCATTTATGACGATTAAGAAACTAATAAAGACAAAAGAAAAAGCCAAAAATATTATAGTTTTGCTGAGAAAACTTACAAATGTCATACATTTTTGAAAAATTCCATTTTTATCGTACACAGTTTTGACAAAACGGAGGGCTTACTCTTGCACAGTTTTGAAAAAACCATATGACCTTACACATACTTTTATGAAAATCGTGTAGGCATATATTGAAATATAGACGAATAGAAAATGCTTACAGAACCCACTAATGCTAAACACCTCCATTTGGCAGATGTTAAATTTTTTTACTAAAAACAAAAATGGAGAGTAACAAAGCAGCACAAGGAAGGATTAAAACAGCATAAGCTATCGCCTATCAAGGGCGACGTAGGCGAAAGCTCTCAGCGGCAATTGCGATTGTTTATTGAGAAACGTTAGGCTTAAACGAGCCGAGCATCGCGTTGTTCAAACTCGGTTCATTTAACTTAGCAAATGAGCATAGCTTGCTCGTTTATTAAACAAACATATTTAATTGTTCAAGCCCGGTTCATTTAACTCATGAACAACATTAACGAGCTGAACACCTTAAACGAACATTGTCACTTATCGAGTTCGAATAAAAATAGTGATTCAAGCTCAGTTCATTAACCTTTTAGCCGAGCCAAGCTTGATCCGGACGAGCCAAACATACCGAACGGCTCAGTTCATTTAGAGGCATGCCGATATTCTTTATGGTGGAGGGGATAGTGGAGGAGATGGAGAAAAATTCTCAAGATGCGACCTTGAATTTACGATTTCAAAAAGTATCAATTTCTGATCATACAATACCGGATTGAAATTGGAAACATACTAAAACAGTGACAGAATAAATGCTATAAAAAAAAACTAACATTGGATTGCATATTTTACAATTTCCAACTCGTTCAAACATGATATATTTAAGGAAGCATTTACTAAGAAGATAAAGTGAAGGAAATCTGTTGATTAATGAACACCAAAAGAATGTCATGTCTGTTGCAGATTTAGCCACATCAAACATCACGGTTTTGTCGTGTAAGGCTTCAAAAATACTGCAGTCTACTAAAGTAAAACACAGTTTTGATAAAATTGTATGAAAATCAGTCTTACGGTTTTGTCAAAATTGTATAAGATAGAAATAGAGGTATCTGAAAATATATAACATTTATGATTTTTTTATTAAACCTATAATATTTTTAGCTCTTTTTTTTCATAAATACAATGTTTTGATGAACATATTGACTTTTTCCCCCGTAACCGAAAGGATATTTCAGGAAGAAAATATGCATTGGATAACGTATTACATATGCAATGTAGCCATGCATGTGCTTCTCGAGAATAGTCAAAAGAAAAGTACAAGTTGTTCAGTTGGCTTTTGATATTTTGCAAATCCACTTCATTTTCTTAGAGCAAAAGTTGAAATCTCTCATCTCGAAAGTCTCTTACTGCCCCAGTCTCAAGAAGCATATGTGAAAGATGTAAATCAAGAGTCCAGCGGCCTTCTAAGTTGGGTGAGATCTTACATAGTTATCCACCTTCCTTTTCTTCTTTTGGGTTGAGATCTTCTTCACCCAAAAATACCTCACCCTTCTTTTTCACCGTGCGGCGCGTGTCTTTTGCCCCCTTCATACATCCACCACCCTCTCATCTAGCTTCATCATCCTCCTCTGCTGCCACGTGGCATGCAGTGGAAAGTGGGTGAGAGATTTGTGGGTGAGAAGATCTCAACACTCTTCTTTTCAACATTAAGTTCTCGTGGAAACTGAAAATGACGTTTTCGGTGTATTAGACTTCTATGTTTGCGTAAGGTCCGAGAAATGATCGATGTATACAGTCTTATCTTATAATTTGTGTAAGAGACTATTTTCGCACCTCGAACTTACAACCTCAAAATCATAAAACAGAAACTAAAAAACACTTGTAGAGATTTTGATTTTCCCTTTTGTCCCTCCCCCCCCCCCCCCCCCCCTCCCCAGTCTCTTCATAAATTCCCCAGAAGAAAGAGAATTTTGCATTCATGAGTGTGAAAGTTGTCAAAAGAAAATAAAATAAAAATAAAAAAGGAAGGTTGCACATATTTGGCAGAATGCTCTTATCTAAATTCAAAACCATCACATCTTGTATAATAAATGTAATCTATTCTCAAGTCTTCACAAATTAAAATTCATATTCTACAAATAAATGCAGTAATCATCACAATATGTGGATACAGTCGCACCCAATTCCAAATCAGAGAAGTACTACTCCCTTTTATAAATGGAAAGACCTTTCTTTCTTATTAATGTAAGTTCACGTTGACTGATCTTCGCCATGACATATCTTTTTGATGTCATTGTGATATACTGAGTATGTATTCTTGTTGTATATCAGACGGTTGTATAAATGTGTTGATCATCACAAACGAAAGAACGAAAATTACATAACTTCTATAAATCATACTTGTATTGTTTTAATTAATAATACTTGTTTTATTTTGGCTCATATTTTAGGTATGTTGTCATTCAACGAATTTTAAGGTTTTGCTAATGTTGTGTAGCAACTTCAAAACCCTTAGGATTTCACCGACTTACTAGCACACTAAACCGTAATAGTTTTTTTCCCCATTGATTTTTGACAATTTTTAACTTCAAATCAATATACCAATATCACATGACAAAGTTGTCCACAAAACATGATTATAGAGCCACTATACAAATAAGCTCATGATACATTGTTAAGCGAACCGAACAGTTCGTGAACTGTTTGAGTTTGATTCGCATTCGATTTGAATTTGTTCGTTAATTTTACTTAAACGAGCCGAATTCGAACACCTATTTTCATTCGTTTACTAAAATGAGCCAAACCGTTCACGAACTGTTTGGCTCGTTTAAAGAGTTATAGTGTTATTGAGCTGAACTTGAACCAATTTTAAAACTCGTTACAGTAAATGAAACCGAGTCGAACAGTTCATTTAGCTAACGAATCTAAATTCTTCGGTTCGGCTCGGTTCGTTAACATGTGAGTTGACATAAGATCAAAACTCATCACACGTCTTCTAAACTATAATGCTTCTTAAAGATGCCAAGATTCCAAAATAGATTTTCTGATTTGTGTAGGTTGTGCACATACAATAGCAATTAATTGCATAAGAAAATACTTAGAATTTTCAATAACTTGGGCTTTGACGGTTATCCTTTTAAGCTTTTCAAGTGGTAATAACGTATAGGTAAGCTGTTTGACCCTTTGGGTATTCAAATGTCATTTTTTCCACCGCTTTGTTGGACGATCTCCAAATATGTACTCGATATATTTAAATTTATTGTTTTGTTTTTATTTTGATTTCTTCCAAAAATATTGTTAACTTTGTAAAAATTAAGATATATTAGTATTCAAAATTTTTTATACTAGCTTACATAATTTACAGTCAAAATAAACTGATGACTCTTGAAATTCTGGATCTTGAAAAATCCTTTCGCCACATACTCCTCACCAAAACACCCTATTTATGCTCTTCATGACGGAAGAGTCCTTATAAGTTAAAGAACAATAATTAATTAGGCATCAAAGGATAAGTTTATAAGGTTTAAATAATAGTCCAACAAAGTCAAACAATATGAGGAAAAACTAATACCAAATAGTCAAACAATTTGCTTCAGCTATCAATAATGAGTCACGGGTTTAAACAAGTAATCGATAATCTGACATAAAAAGAAACAATTTGAGGTCAATTGTGAAGTAAGAACACAGTTATAAATACACATTGAACTATATGATCATACCTAGTATTAGACTTTTGTATGCTCTAGCTCAGTTTTTATTTCCAATAGAGTGAAACACACACACTTTCTTTATTTTGGGATATGATGGAATAAAACAAAATGACTCACTAAATTGGTGTCTTCTTATATTGTGAAGTAGCAGTTGATCGACACAGATTGATGTAATTTTTATTATGTGTCATCGGAAAACAGCATTTATATGTTTCTAACACATGTGTATGATTGTGTACATCCGACCCTCTCATACCTTGCCATCGACAAGAGGCTATAAGACAATAGGGTAATGTTGCTGTTGTATGCTCTAGCTATGGAAAAAATAAAGAAAAAACAAGACTACTTACATATATATGCATTCAATGCGGATGAGATCCTAGGAGGCTAAAACTGAGGTAGAATATGAGACATCCAATCACGTGCTGCCAATGTATACTTATATATTCTTTTAATCGCAAATAATTAAACGAGCAAGGATATACACATAAATATTCTGATCAACGTGCAACAAACCACTCACTCTATATTTTCGAAACAACAATACATACACAACACAGTATCTCAACCACATCAAAAGATATCGCATATTTTCGAAACAACCATCGATTCAATCACTATGGACCTCAGTACTTTACCGAAACTAGAAGATAGAATAACATTCCTAGAGAACATCGTATGAGTAAACACAATAATCTTTGATTAGCTTTATGGTGCACCTGTAGCAGCAAAGTGTTGTATCAAACAAACAAATATTCAGAAGCAACTTGCTACTACTTTACATAGTATTGATTCAGATGCATGAACTAATATTAATCTCCATACTCCGTTATAAACAGAAGCCTCTAAGTCAATCGAGTAATATATTAGTTTCATACTCCGTTATAAACAGAAGCTTCTAATTCAATGTAGTAATGTTGTTGTTGTATTTACCTTTGATAGAAAATTAGGTAAAGGGTTTTTTTTTATACCTAAAACTACACAATCCAACTCATGACTATATATGTATTTGTCCAATAATTAATCTTGGTATATCCAAGAACTTTCCACACCGTCCTTAACCATTGCATGCAAACGTATCTATCATTACACTTTTTCCTTGCATCATGTGACCTTCCGAGATGTAATAACAAACCCTTTGACTTTTTAGTTGGAGTGTAGTCCTAACATATCTTCACCGTAACGCATGTTTTTATTGGAGAATTCAAGAGTGGGCAGACAAGTATAACTTTGCTCCTTTTTTTCATCCATAAAATTTGGTATAAACCCTTTGTTTTTAAGCCCCCCTCCCCCCACCCCCACCCTACAAAACCATATCTGACTTCTTATAGCCCATTTAAAAACAGTTGAAAACTCATCTTGTGGAAGCAAACATATCCCCATATCAACTTCTTCTACAATTCCACACCATTCAAACCCTCAAGTTTCTTGTATGCAAATCCAAACCATACATTTTTGGCAATCTCTTGGAGGATTCTCATGAGCTTTATGTCTTCTTTCCTTCTACATTATGGTCTTGTCATTAAAGAATGTGGCAAATTTCTTGATCATTATTCTTGTACTCTACGTTTTCTTGGTAATTCTAAGTGGCGGTGACCGTGCAAACACATTCAACAGCTTGGATCGCAATAGGAAAGTACTATTGGCTAGCAATTTCGATTTTACACCGTTCATACATCGAAATCAAAGGCGAAATAAGTTTCCTGTGCAGTCTGGATCCCCTGTTAGTGACTCTGATTTAATCTATGGTGCTGAGAAAAGATATGTCCCAACTGGTCCAAACCCCTTGCACCACTAGTGTGTTCGTAAGAACAGCTGAACTAAGACATCATCGACATCATTTTCTGGAGTCACCGTTGATCTAAGACATCATCGACATATCTGAAGGTGTTGTTGTTGAATCATATGACATGTGAAAGGTTTTTTTCTTCTTCATTCTAAGATTCTATTATATTTATGTTAATTTCTTGAAATTATAGAAATTAAAGCTTCTTTGTTGAAAGTTTGTAGTGAATGAGCCATTTGTACTTGATTATTTTTGCATCTTTGAGATCGGTGCTAGTAGGATCAATGAGGAATTTCATGGATAATGCAAGCTTTGGGATCATTTATCTATTTATTTTCGTTACCAAAAGTGCTAGATTTTCGCGCAGATTTTTTCGCATTGCTTTTTGGGGTTTCGGGGTTCCGTGCGGACTGATTGACATAATATTGTACTAAAACCGTTTTCAAACATGATAAATTATATATAATGTGTGCTTTAATTTTTATACATTTAATAACGTGGAAGAGTTGTTACGGCACGGGGAAAAGATTATGATACCTTTTGGTGGTTTAAGGTTGGATAAAATAAATACTAGGAATTCAATCAATATTCTACCCACAAAAGGGGGGAAAAAAGCAACTCAATTAATATACTCGTTTTAAAGATCGATGTTTAATTTTCACTTGGTACATATATATGTGTGTGAGAGAGAGTGTATATATATATACACACACACACACATACACACATATATATATATACACACACATACATACATATATATATATATATATATATATATATATAATGTGTGTGTGCGCGTGTGTAAGTGTGCTTGTGTATGTGGGTGGGTGAGTGTGGACGTGTGTGTGAGTTACCACGGTGTCCACAGATGTTGTAACCGTAACTTTTTTTTAAAAAAAAAGGGTTTAATTAATTAATTACATTTAAAAACCTAAATCCTATCCTAATTCTAACCAACCTCCAATCCCCTCCCATGATCTCCTTGATTTCCGCCCCCTATCCAAATTAAATCCCCTCAATTTCTCCCATCCCCCACACACAAACAGCCATCATAACTGCAAAAGGAAAAAAAATAAACTACAGAAAG
>AP025070.1:3149059-3174811 GCA_036186865.1 Eustoma russellianum
CCAGCAAGCCACAAAGTCAGTGGGCCAGAGGGCCTCTGTGCAGGCTAGTGCGTGGGCTGAGTAGAAAAAGGCCCCAATTTAGAAAAAGGGCTGCTGGTTGTTAAAAATAAAGGGGTTAAAAATATATATGAATAATAGTATTAATAAAGTAAATAGAAAAAAGGGGGGAGGGAATTCACGTCAGTAGCGGAAGTGGGAAAAAAAAAACAATATATAATAATAATAAAAAAAAATAATAATAATAATCTAATTGATACATAAAAAAAAAGAAAATTATGAACGTAGCAAATAAATAAATAAAAAAAGAAAAAAAAGGGCCACGGCCGAAAAAAAGAAAAATAAAAATATTAATAAAATAAAAAAATTGATAAAATATAGATAAATATATATATAGTTGATTAATTTAACATTATTAATGTTTTATAAATAAGAAAATTTAGAAACCCATTAAATAAATTAAAATACAAGAAATAAAAATAGTAGGGGAAGATAAAAATAATTAAATAAAATATTTAAGTGTTTGAAAGCCTAGGAAAAATAAAATAAAGTGTAGAAACCTAAAATAAAGTCTAGAAAGATAAAATAACAGTAGAAGATAAAATACAGTAATGAACCCCACGCAACATAGGGTAACTACGCAATATAGGTAATACGCAACATAGAACGGAGCATGCAACATAGGACAAACGGAAGTGTGCAAGTGTGACGCATTCATGGCACGAGCATTGCATTTGGCCTATGAGCCGTGTGGCCTGACGAGGCGTGTGATGGGTGTTGGTAATAATGGTTACCTTCACTCGATAGGACCCGAGACATGCATAGCATATCATGGAAAAAGAAGAGCATAGCATGCGATACTAAGTGACTGCGTGTGACACGTTGATAGAAGTGCATGCATCATGATGTTGTGCATTGCATTGTTATTGTTGAGATTATCGTTTATCTTGTTATTAACTGTTTTCAGTGCTATGTGTTGGGATACGGATCGGGTCGGGTATGTGTTATTTCATTATTTATGCTTTATTTGCTTTATTATTTATTTGTTTATGCTTCATTGCTTTATTTATCTGTTCCATGCTTTATGTGCTTTATGTGTTACCCGACTCAGTATGTGACAGTCCCTTTTCGGGAGAGACGGGTAACCTACGAGTGACTGCCATCATCACCCCCCATCACCCCTCCACAGGTGAGCAGGATTACGAGTATATATAATTAACGAGGGTGGGACAGATTACACAAGCTGAGACTAGTGAGCTGGACTCAAGAAGGGATCTTGTTGACCGGGAGCTTGTTACTTGGGATAGTCGGATAGACCTCCATATAGGTTATTATTTTGATTTTAGTATTTCATATTTGACTTAGCGGGTTTCGTCAACCCTTGTACTTGATCTTATTTTGATGGATTTAATTGACTCAAGACGTTTATTTCTTTAATTATCGTTTCCGCGAAAAAAAAAATTTCCACGTCAGTTCTGACGTGTAGAGAAGTTTGAACGACGCTTTGTAGTCCTCTTAGTAGGCTACGGCGGGTGCACTGTTCCCGAAGCTAGGGCTCGGGAGCGGGGCGCTACAACAGAATTACATCATCATATACAACACTCGAAGGCTGATACAAAAATAAATTTTTTTTATCAAGTATCAAAAAAAATTAAAGAAAAAAGAATAAAAGGGTTTATCATTCTTGACGAGTTGTCAGACTAAATTCAAATATAGATAGAATCTAAATAAAAGCTTTATTTGATGTATTGTAGCGGAATGTTGTGACGTTTTTCGTGCATTAAAAAAAAAGAAGATAACTATAACCATAATGATAATATTCATTTAATATGAATTCATGTTTATTAACATGATGCACTATATAAAATAATCGTTTTATCATTTATGACGAAATATGAGAGTTATGTTTCATGGGAAAAGATCATCTCTTAGTCTCATTTTTTCAAACTCATTTTTTAGACGTAAAACACAATTTAAATTCCATACACTTACTCCTTAGTTGCACCCATACACAACATTTCAAGTGTATATGTTTCTATATTGTATTTTCATATTAGAACAGAACTTTTGAAAGGCCAGAATAGGAGGACACGCGAAGCCGATACGTAGTCCAGTTGGTACTCAGATTAAAAATTGCTACTAAGAAGATAATGATTCGAATCCAGGGACACGTACAGTGTGGGTGTTCTACTTCTGCTAGTCTGTAGGAGGCAATTGATCCACTTCTGCTAGTTTGTAGGGGGCTCCTTGTGTGGGTCACCGTATACAACTTCACTGACATAGGAGTCCGTTAGCTACTTGATTTGCATCATCCACAAAACTTCATAGGGTTGGGCCAGTAAGGACCTGTGGGCAAGAGATTCGCCTTTTTGCTACCAAGAATAGGAGGACATGCCTTCCCATGTTTAAGTGGTTATCCTACGGCCCAATACCAAAAAAAGAAAATTTTATTCTCTTCTTTTCCTTTTTCATTTGTACAACACAAGATGACACGAAGAATTGAGTTGATGACCTTATAAACTATTCCAATCTTGTAAGTGGATATTCCTTCAAAAAAATTTTTTTTTGTTGTAACTGGATATTTATGGACCAAACATATAAT
Source organism: Eustoma russellianum (assembly GCA_036186865.1). Classification (NCBI taxonomy): domain Eukaryota; kingdom Viridiplantae; phylum Streptophyta; class Magnoliopsida; order Gentianales; family Gentianaceae; genus Eustoma; species Eustoma russellianum. The sequence goes on from AP025070.1 coordinate 3,151,659, forward strand.
TGTTAGACGGCCACACCTATCATTATTTATGGATATTACTTGCACGAAAATCCTATATTGTCATCATCGAAACTATACATATCATAGTCATCTCTAAAACCGTTAGATCATGTAAAATTCGATACCATTTTATCAATTTAGAATGTGATGTAATAAAATAAAATGACTCACTAAATTGTCTACGTTTCTTATATTATAAAGTAACAGTTGATCGGCACAACTTGACGCAATTTTTATTATGTGTCATCGAGAAACAACATCGATGTATTTCTAATACATGAGTATGGTTGTGTACACTCGACCATTTCATATCCCGCCATAGACGGAAGCTTCTAAGACAATGGGTAATATTGTTGTTGTTCACGTTAGACTTTATATCATAATACATAACTTAACGACCGAAAACAGAGTTTATTTTTTCACAGATCAAATTGCTAATCATGGGTAGGAATATACGACGATAGCTTTGACTGCGTTCTCAAATAAAGAAAGAAAGGAAACTGTAGCTCTACTTCAAGCCCAAAGAGAAAAAAATCATATCTAGTAAAACGATGAGCCCATTGCAACGAAAAAGCACATATTGCGCCTATCGAAGCACAATTACAGCAACATAAGCCTATATATAAATTTACAGTCAAAAAAAAGTGAAAGTTGTATTTTATAAATTTACAGTTCAACTGAAGTGAAGGTCGTAAATTTAAATCTTCTAGTTGACGTAGACAATACTTCTTATACTGTCTAAAAAATTAGTTGATGTTTCGACACGCACGTGTGTGTGTATATATACACATATATATATATATATCAATTAATTTCTACTTACTAAATATTTAGAAACAAGAAATAAAAGATGCCGCAGATAATGCCATAGAGAAATTTAACATTTCCCTGCCAGTTATTTCATATTTGTAATTAGCTTCGAGTTGGAAAACACCTTTTCTTAATTGGACAAATTTCCTGTTGCAATACTTGGCGTTCCAAACCTTTTAACCCCCCCCCCCCCCCCCCCCAAAATACAAGGATAAGATAGCATGCAATTTAAAAATCATTTATGATGTCCAATAGGGGGTTCATGTGTGGCAATTAAGTACAAAACTGAATAAATCATACATGATGACCAATATAAGGTTCATGTATGACAATTAAATACAAAGCAACTTACTTTTGTTAAAAATATACGTTGAAAGGTATAATACTCGTTTTTTTAACATGCATCGAGCTTCATATTTGTATTTACTGAATTTTCTCACTAACACACTAGCAAATCATACCTTTATTATTATTTCATTTATGCAGGTACATATAGAGCTGGAGACTCGTGAAAATCAAACGCTCTATCTTTTGGGATATATGTATTTTTTGTCTGCCGTTCACTCTCCCCAGACCCTAACGATAGCTTTTGATGTCGTTAAAATATATTGGGTATGAATTGATTGATTTTTAACATGCATGGAATGCTCCTCTGAAACTTATAAAAATAAGGTGAAGTTTACATAGGAGATCTTATACCGTTAGTGCTTGCCTCCAATTGGCAACAACGATCACTCGCATCATGATTTCAATCGGCGACATGATCACAAGGTCAGGCCCATATTCATCAAAATGAAAACATCTTTTTTTTTTTTGGATACAATGAAAAGGTTATGATTTGACTGTGTAATTATAATGTGTAGGCTATGATTTGTCTGTGTAATTATAATGTGTGACACTTGGTAATTGACTTCATATAATCCGTCCTCTTTTCAAATCCTACGCAAATACATGAGCTTAATAAATTCGAAATGTCTTTTCAGACTTTATTCGAGTTGGCCAGTATCCTTTTCCCAAGAATGTAACGCTAACCTATTAAGTGGAGAGGGGTCTTTTGGCAACCACGTTTGATGCTAAAATAAAGTATCTTTGACCAAATAAACACTTGTAGATCGCGTTATAAGGATGTCTATAAAGTATCCCCGCCCAAATGGACAGGTGTACGAGGTAAGAAAATCCCACTTTATATTCCACGAAAATGAATCTTTTAATTAACACTACTAATACACAGTTGGTGGCAAAGAGCATTATTAAGGGTTCGTTTTATTTCTGTTCGTTAAGAATAACTTTTATTAGTAAAGGATTAAAATAATTAATCTTTATAGTTTAGAAACTTGGCTTCAATTATTGTAACAGAATGAAGTATTCTTTAAAAAGAAAATACATAAATTAATTCTTACCTACATAAATTAATATTTTAAGTAGCATCAAACTTATACACACATCATTATCTTACCTAGTGTATTTAGTTGTACTTTATATTTACAATTATGGCTTGCTAAACATACCTTATAGCTTAATGAATGAGTACTGCGCCCTTTTTTCTTAGGCGACCCGAGCTTTTGTGTTCTTTTGTTTTTGTAATTTATTTTGTTTTAAAATATTGTTATAGTTAATTTTGTAACGTAATATAAAAATCAACCTTAACAATATATTTTATAACAAAATAAACATACGGTTAGATCCGGGCCCACTTACTTTCAATCACATGATTTTACAACAAAGGCATTACGTGACATGATTCTGTGGCAAATCCACATTACCAGGTCCTCTATTTTGTTCTCCACTATAAATGGTTGACAGCACATACACGTGTCTCTATCTCACATCCCAGAGCTGAATTTTAAAAAAAAATGTTTATGACCGAAAACCCCAACCGGACCTATATAAACCTATCTCAGAGTGCGACAGAGATGAAAGTTAGATGTATAAAGTCCGTTATGGCAGAGTTTGGACTTCTCAGACATCTACACAAGGAATGCACTGCAAGCAGCAGAAATCTAATATTATGCGATTGCATGGAATGAGAGTCGAAAATCTTGCTTAAAACAAGAATCGGATTCTCGTCACTCTCTCAAACTTTCGTCATTGAAACCATTGGGCATGTCCTGCAGACCTAGAGTTGAATTTAGGTTTAACTACATTTGTGCAATAAATGTGAATAAATCAACAGTCGTATTCGGTGTGTTTAATCCTCAATAATACATCATCCTTGGACTGATTGAATTTATAAACATTCTATTTTTGAGATAAGTGTTACTAAACATAAATCTATTTAAAACAATACTTTAGAATTCATCTTAGGTAGATTAATAATAAGAAAAGAAAATATATGAAAACATATATTTTTTTATACATTTTCTCATCTTTTTATTGATACATTTAATGTGTGTTCTAAAGTAACATTTTAAACGAATTGTTCTGAAATATTACTCTTGAGAGATTCGTGTATGTCATTGCGTTTTTTTTTTTTTTGCTTCAAAATTACCCAGGTAATACTTTTTATTTCAAATAAAAGATACAATAAGAAAATGCGTCAGACTTGTAGGAATGTAGAGGTGTCATATTTAAATGTGATCCTTTTGCATAGTTACATATAGAGCTGGAGTCTTACTGGAATCAAACTCTTTATCTCTTGAGATAGATGTACCTCAGACTCCAGTGGAAGCTATTGATGTCATTGGAATATACCGAGTATGTTTGTTGTTGTATCCTTTTGATTCTATTAAACCTATCATATATAATTTCTTTTTTGAGAAAAGAGCACGTATAAGTTTGATAGCTTATATGAAATTTTCAGTTTTTTGGTAATTCATAAACAAAAACTAAAAACTAAAAATCCTCCCTTAAATTTTCATCCGCATATAACCGTATAAGATCTCAACCAAAACTTTTTCATTTTCTAAACGTCAAGTGAACCACTCATCTGAAAATATGTGCGTGGACGTGCACGTGCTCATGTGTGTGTGTTATCTAGATACACATTGATCATCATGAAATGTTTATCGTCTTCGTTATGCAACAAGCATATGCATACTATATATAAATTCTTGAGTTCCCCATATATGTGTGTGTATATATTATGTATGCGTGTGTTTGTGCGCGCGCACTCAATGCTGAGTAATTATGGTGGAACTCGTGGCTTTTGTGTACAATAATTAAAAACGCATATAAGAGCATCTCAACAATAAAATTCAAACAATTACAGCCACAATAACAAGTGCACTAAGTAATTGAGGTAACTAAGAGATGAGCAGAGTGTTGTTGGTGGAACAGCAAAGTTAGGTTATAAGAAGATAAATACTAATCGGAAAGTAATTAAAAAAAGATGCATGTGGGTATACGTTTAGTTGGTGGGTCTATTTAAGGATAAGAATTATTAATTTTGAAGTTGCCCAACTTGAATACTATTACACTTTATTTTACTCAACTTCCAACTTGCGTTGACCATACCATTTTCCACCTTTATCTTCGTTTCACTCCTTTAAATGAAACCTCTTTTGTTTCATATATCTATGTTTTATTAGATCGTTAAAAAAAATTTCGTTATTTGGTAGCAATTTTAGAACAACTGGTAATATTACTGTTTGTTACCTTGAGGTCACGTGTTCGAGCTGCAGAAACAGCCTTTTGAATAAAGTGTAGGATATGACCGCGTACATCTAATCGTGAAACGATCCGATCCCTCCTGAAACCCTATGTAAATACGGGAGTCTACTAGAAGAGAAACGTTTTTTAGCATCAACATAATACTTCTTTGTAAAAACAATTCTTAAAACCTCTATTGGCTATAGTACATATCATTCACCGTTATGCATACACATCGTATTAGCCACGTCACTACCAACTTTCAAGGCCTAGTAGACTCGACATTTGTTCTATATATTTATAGTTGGAAAATCAATTATGTACATTAAAAGTTCAAGGACCAGAGTTAAAGGCCCAATATGTCAGTAAGAAATAGCATAATAATAATAATAATAATAATAATAATAATAATAATAATAATAATAATAATAATAATAATAATAATAATAATAATAATAATAATAATAATAACAACAACAAGAAGAAGAAGCAAAAAATAATTTGGTGGTGTCTGCTCGCCTTTACGCTTGGTGGTAGTAGATGTTTGGTTTAATGAATTTCTTATGATACATTGATATGTATTATTCTTGGGTTATAAAATGATTTCTGTTTACGAATTCATTTAAATTTAAAAGGTTTACATATATTAGTAGAAGAATCCAACGTCAACTTGCCTATAACTGCGGTCAACTTGTAAACTAGTAGTTCCTTTCAAACCTACTCCAAAGTCTCTATTATCTTGCTCATACATTTTTTTTAAGACGATGTAATTTAAAATAAGTTTCTCAGTTAATAATTTTAGTAACTATCAGCAAACGAATAAAAAATAAGATATTAATCTAAGTTATTAATAGAATTTAATATTACATCGTAGACTTCTTGTAACTATATTTTGTAATTCGATATTTTGCTACTAAACTATGTACATAAAAATAACTTTATTGGGTATAATGGTTTATTCCGAAGTGTGTAACATGGTTCAAATCGAAGGTGTTAGAAATCCTTCAATATGTTCTGTTGTCCATTAAGGCTACCGACTTACTATGTATACTAAGGAATCTTTCACTCAGTGGTCGTGATGGTATATAATAATGTTCAAATTGTATGACTTAATGAATACAATAAGTTACCAACAATGATACAAATTCTTATATATCATAGACATTTATATTATTTAATTTATTTTCTATATAAGATAGTAGATTTTATAAATTTTATCATGTTTTCGGCGATTTTATTTATTTTTTATGGTGAAAAAAAAAAGATGATGAGTTAAAAGGTTTATAGGATAAAGCATATTTATTATGTCTTAAAAATATTGCCGCATATTATCAAAGTAGTTGATCGAACAAATTTTTAGTATTCAGTAGAATGGTTTGTCAAAATATTTTGACATCGTCAGAATCAAATTCTAATAAATAAATTATAAAATATTTAGTAATTTAGTTTAAATGGTGTTTGATCGATTACGTATAATCATGTGTGACAATATTTTATGACGTAAAAATCATGATAGTGTTTCGTTAATTTTTTTTAATTGTTTTATCCATTACAAATTATTTTTTAACATTCTTTTTTTAGTTTTCGGCCATTACCAAATGGTCATGATTATCCAATGAAGACCATATTTTAGTTTCTACCTCATAATCATACAATTTAAATTTCAAACCTTCACGAAATTTCACGAAAAACAAAGTCACCCGAAAAATAATGTAAAAATCTTTGAACAAGTCAACCTAACGCATCGCACTCTCATAACTCACCTGCACCTTCCCTACCCTATATATACTCCTCCACATCCACCTCAACCACCTCCGCCAATCAATTCCGTCGCCACCCGATTTCTAGAACGGAAATAACCGCTGCCTTAAACCTTATCATGGCCTGTCTTCTCCCTGCACCAACCTACACCACCACCGGCGCTCGTCCTCGGAAGAATCTCGCCTTTAATTTCATCAAAAACATCAATTCCTGCTGGACTAGGTTGACCAAATCACACCTCGCCGGAGGGAGGAAGAAGCTGGCGCTGACCCTGCCGAAATCGCCTGTGATTAAGCGCCCGAAGCATCTGTTCGTGTCGCTGAGCAATAATCTCAGGCATAAGAAGAAAGTTGAGGAGGATGAACTGGAGCATGATTTTGGAGATGGTGGACTTTGGCAGAGGGGTATTTTGATGGGGGATAAATGTCAGCCGTTGGATTTCTCCGGCGTGATTTATTATGATAACAGTGGGAAGCGGACGCTGGAGCTGCCGATGAAGTCGCCTCGCGCTAGTCCTCTTCCGAGCCATTACTATGCTGCATAGATCAAACGGTGTCGTTTAGCACTGTCACCAGAGATATATGTCATTATTGTCAGCCATGCATGTGAGTTATTATTATTATTATTACTATTATTATAGACTTTGTTATGTGTGATAAGAGTGGAAAATCACTCATGATGATGGATCATGAAAGAAACTATAATTCTCAATTTTTTCTTGCTGGAAACTCAAAATTTTGATGTGTGTATATATCATGGGATTCAGAGTTTTGAGTTTTGAATTTTATCGAGTGCGTCTTTCGAATATCTTTACTTGTATTCTTTAGTAGCAGCAACAACAACATAATCTCGTTGTCTTACAGGCTCTCGTCTATGGTAGTATACAGGAGGTCGGATGTATGCAACCATACCTGTGTTAGAAACACACGGATATTAGTTTCCCGATGATCCATAATGATGCGTCAAGCTGAATCGATCAACTCTTATTTCACAATATAAAAAGTGTGGTCAATTTAGTGATTCATTTTATTTTATTTCATCATATTATAAAGTCAATAAAGTCAATGAAGAAACTTATTTTCTTTAGCAATGACGTATAATACTAACACCAATATGTGGTTGCGATAAAATATCCTCATAATCTTAACTAGAAGACTCAAAAAGATAATGACTAGACTTTTGCAGAATCATGAGTACAGGGATTAATGGAAAATTCTAAATATCAAAATGTCAGGAGTAATTTAAAAAATTAGAGTGAACACTTGAAAACAAATTGTAACTAAAGTATATTATTCCTTTTCACATCCGAAGTTTAAAATAAATAAAAGAAAGCATGTTATATAACGAGTCGAGAAAGTTGATGGACTCATACATCGAGTTTTGTGCGAATACTAAATGAATCTAAGATATTATAAAATGATATCATAAAGTTTATACTTAGACTATTAGTCGAACTAAAGATCACATCATGAGAGTCATCTCTTAAAGTAACACCACAAAATATTACCATATGGAATTATCTCTACATTCATGTATTGAGTCTCCAGGGGATGGTTCAATTGTTAGAGTGGCGAGATGATGGTTCAATGTTTAGAGTGGCGAGAGTTCGATTCTTGTCTCAAACAAGATTTTCAACTCTCTTTCCAGGTAAACGCATGATATTGGAACTCCACTGCTTGGATCCTTGTGGCTGTCTGAGCAGTCTAAACTCTGACATAGCAGGGCTTGAGCACCTAACTTTCATCCCTATTGCGCCGTGGGACAGGCTGATAAAAGTCCGGTTAGGGTTTCCGGTCATAAATCTTTTTTACAATCATCTATTGAATATTAATGTTCAAAAACGTGTTTCCGGTGCACTAAGCTTTTGCTTTTCCGACGAGTACGGTAAGGGTCGGATTGCTTTCTACAGCTTGAATCCGTGATTTTAAAGTCTCTATTGAATATTATGTGATCTGCCGAACTCGAGTTTCGTGTGCCAATACGAGACGCTAAACTAAAGCTTTTTAATTTATTAACGTTTAAATAACTGCACTGGGTAGTGAAATTCGAGAAAAGAAGAAGATAGAAGGTCAATAATAAAAATTTGAGGGGCCAACAGCTTAAATAACGTCAAAGAGGACGAAGTTTAAATAAAACCAATTGGCCTTATGTAGTCGATCAGGAAAGTGGTAGCAAGGTCATTTCCCATTATTAATCAGTGTTTTCCCCATATTCTTCACATTATTTTACTTCATATCCTTTTCTGAAAATGTAAGTTTCTGTGGATTATTTACACAAAAAGAAAAAAAAGAAGTTTATTAAGTTTACTAGAAAATTTGTACAAGTAACCGTAGTATGAACCTTGACTCTATCACCTTATAAATGTACAGCACATCAAACCTTGAAGACTTTCTATTAAATCGTCTTAATTATGTCACTAACCACTCCGATTTTACACGATTAAAAAAAATGCCAATTGTGAAGAAAACGGCGTGAAACATCACAGAGAGTTAAGGACGCTGTCGTCAAGAGCATTATCCAATTCTTGCATTCTCCACATTAGTATGACAGTATTATGAGGTATTAGTTGATTCAACACAGTTTAATGCATTTTTTATATAGGTCATAATATCGGTGTGTTTTTAATATATGAGTATGATTGCGTACATCCGACCTTTCTATACTCCTATAAGTGGGAGCCTCTAATGTAATGGGTAATGTTGTATTGTTGTTGTTTTATAGAAATATGTGTTTTACTTGTAAAGTGGTTTTAGAAAAAGTTAATAATTTTTCAGTTTTTAACTCATAAAGCCAATTCTATTCAGCCACTATATTGAACAATGTTTTGCAAATAGGTGTTAATATAGTTGTTTTAGCATGGTTAAGATCCCTCACCCCAAATTCTTCACCTCATGCGTCACCGTACGACACGTGGCAGCAGGGGATGTGTGGTGTGGCTAGATGCGGGTCACCTTCATCTAGCCTCACCACCCATCTCTGCTGCCACGTGTCGTGCGGTGACGCATGGGATGAGGAGAAAGTGGGTGAGGTGATCTCATCCCTCTTTAGCAATATATTAAGGGCTATTGAAAGCCTTTCTGATAAAAGTTAATCTAGACAATTGATAAAATCATACATCAAATTGATAAAGATACGACCATCTTTCTCGATTGATGGAGAAGAGTGATCATAAGATGAGAATCAATAGTTTTAAAATAAAGAATATATATTTTCTTTATCAACTTAGAATGCGTATGTATCAATTTTCTTTATCTTATAATCTTGTAATGTTGGAAAGTCAACAACTTCAACGTTTGCAAGCCATTCGGAGAGGTACAAGCTTCAGTGCTTCACCTCATTGAAGAGTTGTTAAAAACGCATATTTCGGAGAAATATTAATGAATTCTTGCACTAACACACTAGTACATCATATCTCTATTATTGTGTCATATATGCAGTTATATATAGAGTCAGGGTCTTACTGAAAGCAACATCTCTACCCTTTGAGATAGAGATATTGTTTGACTGCTGCTCACCCTCTCCAGACCCTAACAGTAGATTTTGATGCCGTTGGAATATATTGAGTATGATTATAAAGATATACATACATACCTACAGCATACATACAAACATACGTACACACACATATATATACATACATATATATATGTATATGTATATATATATATATGTATATATATATATATATGTGTGTGTGTGTGTGTGTGTGTGTGTGTATATATATATATATATATATATATAGAACTAACAAAATGTTCTTACGAGAAAGCTATCCAGTCATCCCATGAGGTATTTTCCTCCTTGAAGTTTTAAATGTCCATGATTGCAAGAACATCTTCAGTGTTCAAGAATTAGGGAAACTGCAATTCTTATGATGATATATGCTATAATTCAAATAATATTACTGCTTTGATTCCACGGGAAACCATATTTGTAATAATTTTAATCTTGGTGGATGTTTACCGAAAACCAAAGTTTTTTTTAAAAAACTTTAACAATTTTTTTTAAAAAAAAAACAACTTTACATAACTTTATAAAAAGCTATGTAACACACCTATAAGTTCCGAAAGTGTCACTAATTAAAGAAAAATACAACTTTAGCAGTCATGTTGCACGTCCGCCTATAAGTTTTGTTTGTCTCTAAAGTACGAATACGTATTCTTTTGGGTAGATAGTTGGGGTCACAAGGTCTACTGTGCTAAAGTCTATATACGACTTGGTCTTACAAAATATCCAACAAGAAAGGACAGAAGAGTAATTCTCATATCCATAGGTTACCTTACTAAATAAATGAGCTCTTTTCTTAAGGTAAATGATCTTATTCTTTTTCTGCACATTGGAATATATTTTGATACTCTACTACTTGACCATCGAAGAGCCTCTGGGACAACTAACCCTCTCGGTGCTGTCGAATGTGTAGATAATTAGAATATTCGTTCACAGGCATAGCTCACTTAGTTTCACAGGAGCAGATTTACTAACAAGTTAAAAGGTTCGAATCCTGCAGCCTGTATTGTGTGTGCTTTGTCTTCAGACTCCAATGTCAGGCTGGAGGGTAGGCCCATAGTATGGTTCTGCGTGTTCTGTACCTCCCTTTTAGCGGACCGCAGAGTACCTGATTTACATCATCTCATCTGCTTCATGTGGGACCCTTGGGGTTGGGGTTTGATGAGACCAAAATCTGACCTGCTCGGATAAAGACAAAAGCTCAGGTTAGTCAATAGCGGTCAACGTAACCTCCACTCAGGTAGTTGACTGGTCAACCTCGGCTCCTGTCATTCCTGGCCAGAGGCTGAAATCCCCCACAGTTGGTCTCGGCCAGGCCTCAGCCCGGCCGCAGAGGGGCTGAGGCCAGGCCTCAGCTCGGCCTCAGCACCTCGGCCAAAAGAAGAGCTGCGCAAATTCAAGCTGGGACCCAATTAACCAACGTGAAGTGCACAACACTTGTCATGAATTGCCAATGGGAAAAATGAGGCCTAAATGTTTGCATTTCAGTCACTGGCATTTCGGCCATCATTGAGCTCGGCCACTTTGGGCTCTTTGGCCATTTATTCTCGGCCAACATTAATCTCAGCCAGCCTTGCTTCTCGGCTAGGCTTCATCTCGGCCCTTGGTTCTCAGCCAAGGGTCCTCAGCAGTTCATCTCGGCCATGGGTCTTCGACTGTTCATCTCGGCCAGGGCATAACTCAGCCACAATATCCCTTGCTACGTGGCCTTCATGCCACCTTATGTCTCCAGCTGTCAACCATGCAAGGCAGAGTTGCCAGCACAGCAACCCCCAGCTGCCACATGGCTATCATACAAGCCAGTCAGGTGTCGTCATCTCATCCATTTGGGACACACAGCTCCCAGCTTCGCCAACTATAAAAGAGCTTCCTTAACAGTAAGAAGCTCAAGTCTCTGGTGAGCCACCAGCAGACTCCATCTCGGCTCGGCCTACACCTTGGCCGACCCCAAACAGGTTTTATACAGCCTTTATTCCAGCTTAAGCTCTACGCTAAAAAACCCAGGACTGACTTAAGCGTTGGAGGGTTTTCCCGGGGCAGCGCCCTGGGACCTCTAACGTTACTCTTCCCTCTCAGGTTCCAGCGACGGAGTTAGACGGAAGATTAACGGCACTCTACCCGGATCGTCTCCGATCCACCCGACGAGCAAATCCGGTCTCGTCATTTGGCGCTAGAAGGAGGGCCTGAACCTCCGCTGAGATGAGTTGAAATTCACTAATCTTAGCAGAGAAGCAACTCGCCTTGTCCCTAAGCTGGCTATTTTCTACAGCAAGATATGTTGCTTTTGAGAGGCTTTGATAAAGCCACAACCTCACTAAGCGTTGCAGAATTTCCTCAGTGTACTCTGCCTCCATAAAAGATGGCACTCCATCTTGTTCACTTCGCTGTCCAGCAGAAAAAGGGGGTACCACATCGGCCAGTATGATACTTGGCCAAAATGGTTTTCGGCCACCATGGGATAAGGCTTTGAACATTTCTCAAATTGTTAGAATTAAAGGTTTCAACATTTTTATCAACTTTCTGGCCTCATTAAATTGTCATCGGCCACCTTAATATTCCGGACACACTGGTATTCTGGCATCGTCAAGACATTATGGCACCTCGGCTATCAGTTCTCGGCCATCAGTGGGTCAAACAGCTTCTCTCCAAGGCATTCATCTCGGCCACTATGGGATCCCGGCCAGCCCTTGGCTCTGCCATAGTGATCTCGGCCTTATATTATCAAAAGGCCCATCTCTGGACAGATCTCTGGCTCATCTCAGCTAGGCCTCATATTATCCGAAGGTCGATCTCATCCAGACTTCATGGGACAGGTTTCCCTATAAAGACCTCGCAGGTCCGAGGCAAAAGACCTCGCAGGTTCGAGGCAAATGCCCGCTAAAGGGTAGATCAAGACCTCGGCAGGTCCGAGGCAAATGCCCGCTAAAGGGTACATTAAGACCTCGGCAGGTCCGAGGCAAAAGACCTCGCAGGTTCGAGGCAAATGCCCGCTAAAGGGTAGATCAAGACCTCGGCAGGTCCGAGGCAAATACCCGCTAAAGGGTAGATCAAGACCTCGGCAGGTCCGAGGCAAATGCCCGCCATAGGGTAAATCAAGACCTCGGCAGGTCCAAGGCAAAAACCCGCCAGAGGGTAAACTTATATGAGCAGACTTTCATAAATCCTCCAACACAGGGGGCAGAGATAAAGCGTCACAGCGTACACGCTCTTCTTTAGACCTAGCAGGACTAGGCAGAACTGCACTCAAGTACAAAACTTCAAGCTTTTTGAAGCTCAGCTAAAGCAGTGCAGGATTCATGCTTTATCTATTTTGATTCACCTCGGCAGAATAACAGGTTTATTCTACATTTTAAAGCTTACAGTTTATTTTTATTAAAAACTGTTTGCAGGCATAAAAATTGTCAAGTACAAAGCTGACTTCAAACCTCGGTTAGAGTAAGTCTCAGCCAGGCTTCAACCTGGCCAAAGTAGAGCTCGGCCAGGCCAAAGTATCTAGGCTTCGGATAGCCCTTAAAGCCTCATAAGGCCTTATTTTCAACAATCAAAATAAGGCAACATTTTCTTACGGTTCATGACCAAGAAATCAGTCTCGGCCACTTTGGAATTTTTGCCAAATGAATCTCGGCCACAGATGGCCACATACCTTTCGGTTAAATGATTCTCAGCCACTGTTTATTTTCTGGACTTCTGGGTTTTCTTCCGAGCTATGGTCTCAGCAACCACAGAATACCGCAATACTGAATAGATTAGTCTGCCCTTCCTGTTCAGCTCGGCCAGACTAATCTGGGGGCATACTGATGAGACCAAAATCTGACCTGCTCGGATAAAGACAAAAGCTCAGGTTAGTCAATAGCGGTCAACGTAACCTCCACTCAGGTAGTTGACTGGTCAACCTCGGCTCCTGTCATTCCTGGCCAGAGGCTGAAATCCCCCACAGTTGGTCTCGGCCAGGCCTCAGCCCGGCCGCAGAGGGGCTGAGGCCAGGCCTCAGCTCGGCCTCAGCACCTCGGCCAAAAGAAGAGCTGCGCAAATTCAAGCTGGGACCCAATTAACCAACGTGAAGTGCACAACACTTGTCATGAATTGCCAATGGGAAAAATGAGGCCTAAATGTTTGCATTTCAGTCACTGGCATTTCGGCCATCATTGAGCTCGGCCACTTTGGGCTCTTTGGCCATTTATTCTCGGCCAACATTAATCTCAGCCAGCCTTGCTTCTCGGCTAGGCTTCATCTCGGCCCTTGGTTCTCAGCCAAGGGTCCTCAGCAGTTCATCTCGGCCATGGGTCTTCGACTGTTCATCTCGGCCAGGGCATAACTCAGCCACAATATCCCTTGCTACGTGGCCTTCATGCCACCTTATGTCTCCAGCTGTCAACCATGCAAGGCAGAGTTGCCAGCACAGCAACCCCCAGCTGCCACATGGCTATCATACAAGCCAGTCAGGTGTCGTCATCTCATCCATTTGGGACACACAGCTCCCAGCTTCGCCAACTATAAAAGAGCTTCCTTAACAGTAAGAAGCTCAAGTCTCTGGTGAGCCACCAGCAGACTCCATCTCGGCTCGGCCTACACCTTGGCCGACCCCAAACAGGTTTTATACAGCCTTTATTCCAGCTTAAGCTCTACGCTAAAAAACCCAGGACTGACTTAAGCGTCGGAGGGTTTTCCCGGGGCAGCGCCCTGGGACCTCTAACGTTACTCTTCCCTCTCAGGTTCCAGCGACGGAGTTAGACGGAAGATTAACGGCACTCTACCCGGATCGTCTCCGATCCACCCGACGAGCAAATCCGGTCTCGTCAGGGTTCAACCTTTTTCTAACAAGATAATTAGAATATTCTCTTGGTGATGTATACACGTTTGTTCTAGCGGATTGTACACAACACTAACCAAGGATATTGTCTTAGTATGTTTTATGTAGGGGTGTTAAGAAGCGAATACTAGGTTTTCGAATTCGGATTTGTTTAGATAAACAAGTTGTTTGGCTTGATTCGTTTAGCTAAACGAACTTTAAAATTGGTTAGAGTTCGGCTCGATAATCCTTTAACTGTTTAAACGAGACAAACAATTCGTAAATAGTTCGATTCATTTTAGTAACCAAACCCAAACAGCCGTTCGGATTCGGTTCGTTTATGGACCATTGCTGAACGAACATGAACCCAACTCGAACAGCCCTAGTTTTATGTTCATATGACATCCATAAAAATCGTAGCTAGGTAAACTAAACTGGTGGACTTGTGCAATCTCGATATCATTATTTACGCACCAGACTTTCTGTACCTATCTTACGAAATACCTTATTGCTTTTTTTACACTGAAAGTGACTTATCCAGACCTGTAAAATGGGTTTGGTACATGTCAAAGTATTCATTCACAAAACAAATCCCGTCATTTGGAACTGGACGTGATTTTGGGGGGGTGGGGACATCGAAGAAATTTATGTGCAATTTCGATATAATCACTATTCTTCAGTCCATGTCCACGCTACACAACAAAAATAAACGGTTTCTTCCAACAAAATAAAAAAAGACTTGGTCCTAGTGGCCATTGTCCTTTAAGGCGTCAGAATTTTAATCAGTCAATTGAGCCGCAATACTATCGAATTTTAGTAGGACATGACCAATTCCAAGGTCAAAGTCTACGGATGAATGTTTATAAAAGAAGTCAGTCCAATTGGTTCCTCTTTCTCGAGGGTTATATACATCATCATACCCGTATTCAGAGAGTGAATCTTAGGGTAACTAGTAAAAGTTATTGTTTTGTGATTTTGAGGTAGCGGGTTCGAGCCGCGGAAACAATTTATTGCACAAAGTGAAGGCGACGTGGCCTCTTCCCGAACCATGTGCAAATGGCTGTGGGAAATTTATTTAATAATTGATCTTTTTTTTTATTAAATATTAACTGTGTTGATTAAGGGGTACTGGTAGAATAACCTTTCGGGGATTGCAAGGTTGTTTTTCTCCTTCAGAACTCCTAGAGTTTAGGAAGGGAAGTACTAAGAAAGCGAGGGCAACCACGCAAGGGGCACGGGTATCTTTTTTGTTTTCCTCTTCTTTTTCATAGTTGATCAAATTCATATAATCCACTAACGACGGATTTCTAAATTTTTTTTTCAAACATTACCGGTGTTAAATCATTTGTTCCGTTGAATTTAAACCAAAATCAAACCAATTAACTTTAAGACCATTTGTGCGGTTTGATTTCATTTAGGTTTAATTTTGGTTTTACGTGCCATTTTTTATTTGTTCTTTTGGCCAACAAATGTGATACGCAAGACAGCCGTAGGTAACTTAAAACATTTAGAGAAAAATTACAAAAAAAAAAAAGGAGCTATCGAAGTTGGATGCCTATTTGGATTTCCAAGTCAAAACTATGTATTTTTAGTATAAAAAATTTTCATCGATAGGTCTTGATAAAACAGACGGCCACATGTTCAAAAGATTTTTTTTTTTTTGTTTCCTAAAAATATACACCACCAACATTATTGAGTAATACTTCTCATTCTCTTACATAAAACATAAAGAAACAGCTTCAAAGGAAGTCGGAACAACAGTATGGATTTATCTTTGCAAATTGGATTTTGGACTTTAGTTTAACACACGGCAGGCCTTGGAAAGAAATTCAGAAATTTAGTTTTAGGTTTTATATTTACATCTGGAATTTAAAAAAAAAAAAAGGAGACAAAAAATTTCCAGTTGAAAGCAAAGAAACATATCCTTCTAGACAACAGTTTCTGAATATCCAAAACTAGTGCCTCTTCCTAAATTCAAATTATGTGCATACATAATTCTAAATACGTCATATTTATTTCCTGCAATCTCTAAAGGAACCTCTAGACTTTTTGTAAGCAAGAGACATTTTTAATATAGTGAAAACAAAACTTTAATATAGTGATAAATCATCTTTAGAAAAGTGTTTCGTTTGGCGCTTGCTAGTAAAAAGCATTTTCGGTCCACTATGTTCATGCGTTTACATGCAGTTTAGGAGGGGTTGGTGTTTCGCGATATAATATATGCAGTCTTGCAATACACTTTATGCAAGAGAATGTTTCCGCGGCTTAAACCCGTAGCCTCAAAGTCACAAAGCAGCAAGCTTACCAGTTGTTCCAAGGTCCGCCCTCAGTAGCAAAAGTAAAATGGGTTCCGCGAAACAGGGATGGATGCCCATTAGACGAGATACAACAACAACAACGTTACCCTATTACCTTAGAGGCTCCCGTCTATGGTGGGGTATGGCGGATCGAATGTAATACAACCGTACCTATATGTTAGAAACACAGAGGTTGTTTCCAGATGATCCATAATAAAAATTGCGTCAAGCTGTGTCGATCAACTGCTACTTCACAATACAAGAAGCGCATCCAATTTAACGAGTCATTTTGTTTTATTTCATCATATTTCAAAATTAAAGAATAGTGTGTTTTTAAATCCATTAGACGAAATAATTTATTCAAATCTAACCCAAGTAATTGTAGAGAGATTTGGATCTAACCACGTCATTTACAAATGAAACTCCTTATTACTGATCAACGAGGACGTATACATTGAGAAATCGTTAGAAACTTAAAATGGATCCATTTTTGTGTAATGTTTTTGCTTTTATATGGGTCAGTTATAAAAAGATTTTATGCTACGACCATCGTAGCCGTTGTTAGATCAAACTCAGAGATGAGATATAATCAACCTCGTAAATGTTTGTAAGTAACAGTTGATCATCATCATCATCCGGTTGATACAACATATCTACAACAGCTGTATCATAAAATTTAGTGTAAGCTATTGATTGTATTCGCATGCAGTTAACTTATAAGCAAGAAAATTTAAGATAAACAGAAAAACAAAGGGGGGAAAAAAGATTCATCAAGCTCAAGCTAATCACATCCTCCCCTGCGAGGCCTTCTTGACTTTCCCGATTTCCATATTATAGCGTATGGGTCTGGACAAATCTGATAAGGAATTTTGGTCGCAGAAACTTCAGGGTAACTGCAAAAACAATTTTGGACATCAAAAGGAAATATATAATCTAATTTTATTCATGAAATAATACAAAAGTACATGACTACACGGTGGCAGACAGAGATGCTGCACCTTAATTTTTTAGAGCTAAAGGTAAAATCTCTCACGAGGGGATCTCCTCCGCCCTAACCCCAAGGAACATGTGTGGAGGATGCAAATCAAGAACTCAACAATCTCCTAAATTGGATGAGATCTTTCGTATTGACCTACACTAGGTGTTCCTCCGCAAACCAGACTTTCGGCCTAGCATCATAAAATATATTTACTTGATAGTCTATTGTTTGGTGACGTATTCACAATTATAATAACGTCACTAACTAAGATATGCGGTCTCAGGTGTGGCATCTATTTTATCTTCCTTAGTCATTGTTTTGGTACAACTAAAGAAACTGTAATCTTTTAAACAAAAAGTGCCCTTATTGTCATACCCCTCCTACTCACATTCATAACTACCCAAGTCATATAATTTAATAGTGCAAACAATGTGCTTAGGACCCCAGCTCCTAAACATTATGATGGGATTGAATCAAAAGAGATTCAAAATCAGGTTCGAATTCATATTCAAGATCATGTTTGACCAAGAACCCTTCTTTGATGGATGGAAAATCGAGCAAAAACAGCAAAACATCGGAGAGATTTCCATTGACGAGCATTGTGGAGAGAGAAATTTGTACGAGGTAAAGTCTGTGGAAATGGAGAAATATGATGGATTGGAGGAAGCTGCAAGGAACATGTTATGGAGTTACAAGAAAAGGGTAGAGAGGGATTCTGTAGGAGAGTCCTAAAGAGTAACAATCAAAGATTTATCGAGTTGATGATGAAGAAGAAGAGGAAGAGGATGATGATGCAGCAAGTTATGCAAGTTCTTATCTTTTTGAGCTTGATAATGTCTTTGCTGTTGGGAAGGGGATGGAGGACACCGTCAAGAATTGCCTGTTTATGAAACTACTCGCCTTAGTTCTCATGTTGTTGAGCTTAAATGAGGTGAAGCTCATATCCACTTACAACTTTAAGACTATGGATGGTGATACATCGTTCTCATATGACCCCAAAGTGGTCGATGTAGGACCATATTCTTAATACCTCATATAATCCATGACGATATGGGAAGATATTCTCAATACAAGGCAACGTGGCTTGACATACACATGCGCCCTAGAACCCGTCCTCAATCACAAAGCACAAGCCAGACATAAATATTTTTTCTCAAAGTGGCCGATGTGGGACAATATTCTCAATATCCGCCCTCACGTGGCAACGTGGCTTGACATACACACGCGCCTTAGATCCCGCCTTCAATCACAAAACACAAGCCAAACATGAACATTCTGGACTTGGTTATAAATGGTCAATCATGGGTCAGGTAAGGTGTGAGTACACATCTTAAACCTGCTCTGATAATAAGGTTATGGGTAGCGTTACCTCATTATCAAATTACTATATTTTTTTCTCAAATTATGTGATGTGAGACAATATTCTCAATATATGCCGCCACGATCTGCAAGTTGGTAGCCAATCTTTGTGAATGAAACAGACTGACTGGAAAAGTTCTACCCGTTTTCACTTTCTCAATACATGCCGCCATGATCTACAAATTTACGTTGTTATTATAAACCAGTCTGGTGTTAGTATATATGTTAGTATTACGCTAATAATACATGCTTTTGAATTTTGCTTTTTGAAGTTTCGACTGTCTATTGGGAAAAAGAATGAAAATACGATAGCCGCAAAATCTTGATAGCAATCTCTCGTCTTTATTTATATCTCCAACTATCTGTTAAAGTATTTTCTAACAAGCTATTGGACCCGTATCATCGACTTTCACCTATACTCCCACTCAGATTAAAGGATCTTGTGACATTGTTGGCAGACCTTATAGGGACACTCAAGACTCCACCCTCTAACATATTGGACATTAGTGACTATGAAATATTGTCTCTTAAAGTGTCCCAATCAAGTAGCTTTATACAAATTTAACGTACAAAATGTCATTATGGTTTGAAAATTCACATGGAACATGTAAATATAACATGAGAAGAAAAAAACCAGACTCAGAGGGGAAGGAGAAGAGTGTGCTTTGAAATCTTACCTTAAGGCAGAAATCTCAATTTGTGAGAAGTCCATGTTGGTTGAACTTATGGGTACAGAAATTGCCTTTGTTGTCAATGGTGTTGGGTCCCTAACTGCAAGTACCTTGCAGTTCAAATTTCTTGCAACGTCATCGTGGGACATTGCAAACCTACAACAACATAAAAATTAATTGTTAATTTTATCATCTTCATCCTATACAACAACCTTAATTAGCTAACCTTCAATTCTTAAGGACAGTTAGGACACGAAATTATCACTAATCACTAGACATTTGCCTTTGAAGTTGCACACGAGACAATCTAATGGCTAATAATGCAAAATAAAGATCATGTCAAAAAACTTTTTACCGGTGAATGTCATGGGTCTCAAAGCTTAAAACGGCACTTAAGAAACAACTAATGACACAAAACAGTCAACTCAAGCACGTCATACACGCATCATCAACTAGAACATGAGAACTTTTCTTGGAACAAAAGGTGAAATCCCTCACTCCAGAGGCCCCACCGTCCCAGCCCCAAGGAACATGTGTGAATGATGCAAATCAGAAGCTCAGCGGCTTCCTAGGTTGGATGAGATCTTACGCAGTGACCCACACAAGGTGTCCCCTCACAAACCAGGCATTCGGCCTAGTAGCAGAGGAACAACCACACTGTGCGCATTCTTGGAATCGAATTCTTGATCTCTTGGACCAAATCAAAACCCAAGTACCAACTGGGGCAACATGAGAACTTTTCTATTTCTATTACTTCTAGTATGTCTTGGCTCTTGCTATGACAACTTAGGTGGGATACTGATCCTCTATTCGAGCATTTTTGTCAATTGTCTTTGGGTACACTTGCACTTCAACCCTCAAAAGAGCTCTTCTGCCAATAAGGACTCTTTTGAGATTGTGACCTTGCAACCACCTCCTCCCCCACGACTTTTATGGTGGGGAAGTTTCCATTAACATTGAGGGCCAAATATGGGTTATCCTACCTAGGTGCCATGATGATCTAGATTTAGCCAACTTGACCGAAAAGCAATCTACAATTGGACTTACACGGCAAAGATGTCCTAAGAGCGTCAAGGGAGGAATTGAATTTAAGGGAAATTTCAATGAGCTTCTGTGAACAATAAAAGAAACGAACAAAAAGCAGGTCTTTTTCATACAGAACCTCCTAATACATTATATGGGCCTATAGGGATTCGTTTTGTCCGGAGTAGGTCCTGTAGGACAAACGAACAGTAAGTGAAGTACAATCCCTCTTGGCCTTGGCATTGAGTTCAGGCTTCAAAGACTCCCAGTAAAATGCTCATCAATTAACATGGTTCCCCCCCCCCCCCCCCCCCCCAAAACAAAAAAAAAAAAAAGACATTCTTTAATCTTCTAAAAAGCTTAAAACAAATGCCTTTTTTTTCCACACAAGCTGTAGTTGAAGGCATTAGCACAACTGTGTCTGATTTATTTGAGCTCATATAGCATCTATATGGTAGTTGATAAGTATTATATGAGGTTACAATGGTCACACACACACACGCAGATGTCAAATTACTCTGTATAAGATTAACGTGTCCAAAAGAATTGATAAAGCTCACAATCACGTTAGATAAACTTAAGCTGGAGCAACTGAATTCCCTTCATCACCTGACCTACTAAACAAAGACGCCAAGTCCTACGGTTGATACACAGGCCAAATATTTTGAAGCGCTATTCAAGCCAATGTGGATCAGAAAACAGGGAGTGTTCTAAGTTCAGGGCTTTCATATTTCAGCTAATATTGTTGGCAAATAAATGGTTGAGCAGAAGAAATCATCCAACCTAGATAAAAGCTTATGTGCTTAACTTTCAGAGAGTGTCAAAGCCAGCATCTTCTCTTTGACAGGACCAGGCTTCAAATTTCATGAACACTATATATGAACTAAAATGTATGCTACACATATACTACCTACTAAAATTTTAAAATTTTAGGGAGCTACATCCTCCCTATAGATTAATATGGTTCAGTGTTATGCAGCTCTCCTACTGTTTCCAGACAACCTTACTTTTATTTTAATGACAAAAGCTCGTAGAGGACCCTAGTTATGTGTTTTTTTTCCCTTAAAAAAAGAAAAGAACTTTTCAAATCTCCTTTATTTTTTAATAAAAACTAGTTATGTTATTTATTGTGGCCGGTTACTAGCGTGCCAAAGCTTGACAGAAGCACGTGGAGGTGTTTAGACAAGGACGTTGACCAACCATGTCCAAGCTCTCAAATAGTTTTCCACCATTCATCCATCAATCGTAAGAAAAACTATTTATCATCATCAAATCAGACTCCTGAGCTTTCATCAATTGACCAATCATTGAACTGATTCAAACTCCAAAAATGATTTCCCCCACTAAAAATGGTGGTAAAAGAGATGAAAAAGAAAATAACTCACTTGTAGAAAAAGCTCCGATCATGAAGACCAAGAACAAGAGTAGAAGCTCCAATTTCTCTAACCATGGTGGCAATTCTCCCTCCTTCTTGATCCCCTTCTGTCACCACAATCTCTGTCTTGGTCTGCAAAAACAAACCTATATAGCTCGTATCAAAATTGAGTTACTAAAAAGGATTGCAACTTTAACACATTTACACCATAAAATAAAAGTAAAAAGTCAAAAATTTCCATATTCTTTATGATCAGACCATCCTAATCATGCACTAAATGCATTATAACGATTTCAGAAAGGCCCACCAGCTAAAAACGCACGGATCATCCCTTTGGACTTGGTCTTTGACAGTAAAATCATGCACAATAAAATCCCAGGAAGAGGGGGAGAAACCCATGAGAAGGAAGAAAGAAAAAGCAGAGACGATTCGGAGCTATTTGCTCTTACATTAGGGAAGCTATTGCAAATATCCTTAAAGGAAAGAGCTAACTGGAAGCCCTTTAATCTGAGAAGTCTGAACTTCTTCTTGCTTTTTGATCTTGTAGAAGGAAAAACATGGAGGAGAGTGATCAAATCCCCATAACGAAGGAGATTATGCAGCGTCCAACGAAGGGCTGTTCTTGCTATCTGCACATCTTCCACAATCACTACTATTTTTCTTGCATCCATCTAGGAAAAAGAAAAAAGAAAAGAAAATCCCTTCTAATATATTTGCCGAAATTGGCAATATTGAATGAAAAGAACGGATTTTGATTTGTGGGATTTGTGTGAAATGGGTTATTTCTCTCTCAGATTACTGGTGAATTGCAGTTGCAGAACAAGGTAGAAGAATAAGTGTAGTTAGGATTGATGCGTGTATATATGGATATATTGGGTGATTGATGAGTCATGGAAACTGAAATATATTGAGAAAGAATTTCACTTTCACTGTCTATAGAACACAACGAAGAGGAATGTAGGTTTGATCTTCCTTCCTTTTTTTTTTTTTTTTT
>AP025070.1:3174821-3246660 GCA_036186865.1 Eustoma russellianum
TTTTTTTTTTTTTTTTTTCTCCTTTGGCTTTGTGTGGGGGCATCGGGTTGATCTCTCCAAAGATTGGGACTTTGTTATTTTGGAGGAAAAAACCAATACATCGTCTTCTCTATCCTATACAAATCAGAAATTCAGCGGTCTCTTAGATTGGATGAGGATTGGACTTAGACAGTGATCTGCATAAGGTGTATTTCTATAAACCAGACCTTCGGCCTAGCATCAGCGGAACACTCACACTGTGTGCGTCTTTGAATTCGAACTCTTGACTACTTAAAGCAAATTTTAACGCGAGTACCAACTGACCTATGCAATGAAGGGAATTTGTTATTTTGCTTTTTTTTCCATGAAAGGATCGAATATATTAAGTAGTCAACTTGATCAAAATTACAAGAGTCATCCCTATCTGCCAGCTATGTGTTATTTACAACAAGATTATCATCCTCAAAACCAGCCGCTATAAGGGTTAATATGGTTTGTCTCAAAATGTGCGAAGCAAAGGGCTGGGGTGGTGCCCTTGCTCGTCTTCGTCCGTGTACTACTTCATTCCAACTCCACCAAATACAGTAGGCCGCTTCTCTGAACACATATTGCCACCTTGTATATCTCAAGTGCTGCCCCGCCTGTGGTGCAAGATTTAAATCAACCCATGCCTTAGGTGATGAGCAACCAAAGAAATCCTCCCAGTACTGGCGCCCAAATAGGCTAATCCATACCTCCTTTATCCATTGACAATCCCTGATCTCATGGAGTTCCCCACAGCTTGGTAACTGACATAACACACACGTGCTTTCGGCTGCAATTCTTCTCCTTCGTAAGAAGGCCAATGTAGGGAGAGCGTTATGTATGAGTTTCCACAGAAAGAGGTTTAAGCGCCCAGGTCCCTTAAGCTTCCATATGCGGTGCCAAGCTTGGGATTCTCTATCTTCCGAAGCTGAGGTCATCATGTCATAGGCACTTGCTACACAGAATTTATCGGAACTACCCGGGCACCACCGAAACATCATCCATCTGCGTGTGAGGTCTCCATATGCAGTCCCATAAGAAACTGAGGGACACATTTCCGGATGATGCGCCATATAAATGACGTATTAGATTTAGCAACTTCCGCTATGGGGGATCCATATTTGGCACGTAATAGTTGTGCCCATAAGTGTTTCTCCCCTGTGATTAATGACCAGCATAATTTCATTAGTAAGGCTAAGTTCATTGCTTCCAGCCGCCTAATGCCAAGTCCCCCAGCCTCCTTCGACTGACATATCGTATGCCAGGACAGGGAGTACAGATACCGCTTTCCATCGTGCTCATTCCAGAAAAAAACGCCGAATAATACGCTCCAGCTCAGCCAACGTACCGGAAGGTATCTTCGTTGTTTGCATTGCATAGGCTGGCAACGCATTGAGGACTGATTTAATGAGAATCATCCTTGAAGCTTGCGACATCATGCAAGATTTCCAGTTTGCTAACTTACCCCTCACTCGCTCCACTAAAAACTCATAAGTTCGGGTAGTTACCTTGCTATGTAGTATAGGCATCTCCAAGTAGCATCCTAAATCACTTGTAGCTTTCATCTTCATCGTGTTGCTTAGATCCAGCAAGACTTGTGGTCCAGTATTTTTAGAGGCAAAAAATTGGGACTTTCTAAATCTGATTACTTATCCTGATATGGCGTAGAAATGAGATAGAATGCCTTCCATGGCACGAGCCTGACTCACCGAAGCTTCCCCAAATAAAATAAGGTCGTCCGCGAAGAATATATGAGACATGGCAGGACCAACCCGTGAGGCTCTAACAGGGATCCAACTTCGTCTTTGTACCGCGTTATGAATTTCCCTACTAAGCACATCCATGCATAGCAAGAACATATAGGGTGCCAGTGGGTCTCCTTGTCTAATGCCACGTGTGGGTTGAAAGCCATCCAGACGTTCCCCATTCCAGATGATAGATAGGGAAGTAGATCTAACCGTGAACATGATTAAATCAACGATCTCCGGACAGAATCCTGCAGCCAGAAGAACCCTTTCTAGGAAATGCCAGTCGACTCGATCATACGCCTTCTCGAGATCAATTTTGGCTACCATGGCGCCTTTCTTCCCTGTCTTGTTCCGCATAGTGTGCAATAGCTCCTACGCAATAATGATGTTCTCTGCCGTAGTCCTTCCCGGTGTGAATGCAGCTTGTTCTGAGGAGACTTATTTGGGAATGACCAATTTGAGGCGGTTGGCCAGTATCTTGGAAATTAATTTAGCCAGGACATTAGTCAAGGCAAAGGGCCGAAATTGACTAATGTCCTCAAGATGTGCACTCTTCGGTATCAGCACAAGTATCGTGTCATTCATCGAAGAAGGGAAACTCTTCTTCCGGAAAGCTTCAATGACA
The DNA here is from genome assembly GCA_036186865.1 of Eustoma russellianum. Taxonomy (NCBI): domain Eukaryota; kingdom Viridiplantae; phylum Streptophyta; class Magnoliopsida; order Gentianales; family Gentianaceae; genus Eustoma; species Eustoma russellianum. The sequence goes on from AP025070.1 coordinate 3,177,198, forward strand.
AAGTCAATAATAGCTCCCTTGCAGACCTCCCAGTTTTGTTGAAAGAATCCCAGTGTAAACCCATCCGGGCCGGGAGCTTTATCTGGCCCCATCTGAAAGAGTGCTGTCTCTATTTCCTTCGAGGTAACCGGGCGGTTGAGCATATTTTTATCTGAATGTGACAGCTCCGGAGTGGCAAATTCTGGCGCAGGCCGCGCCACTAATATTGGGTCAAAAATAGCATCTGAAAATATTGTCTGACTGATCGTTTGAGGGTGCCAAGGTCCTCAATCCACTGCTCTGAGCCACATCTAAGGGTAGAGACGTAACTTTGTGCCCGACGGCTCGCAAATACCTTGTGAAAGAAATGTGTATTTTGTTCTCCTTCTCCTAGCCAATCCAGCTTAGCCTTCGACCTCCAGTGCTGATCCTCAAGTACAGAGAGTGAATGAAATTCTCTTATCAAGGTTTCTTCAAGCCTAGCCAAGAACCTGGAAGGCCAGGCAGATAGAGCCTGCTGGATTCCTTTTAGCCGTGCTACACACCGCCGTTTCTGATGGGCAGATAGAGCCTGCTAGAATTTGTTATTTTGCTTTGCCCTGCATATGTTGTCATAATAAATTTGGAAAAGAAAAATTCAAATTAGAAACCCTTTAAACGTTTGACGTAATGTTCAGACTACAATTGTTTACATTATACAATGGTATGGTAAGTTATCAATAATGGTATTATAACATATTTAATTTGATGCTTATTCTAAATGGTGATACGTTTTCTAGCATAAAGCAATTGTTTTTTTAATACAAATATCATTAGCATTTTGTGCAATTATAATAAACTTTGTAAGTTAAAGGTATGAAAACAATGTGAGTCAAAAATTGTTGGAGATGTACAATAAGAAAATGTCAATGAAATACACACTCTTGTTAATTTTAAACTATTGATTTTATCTCATCATCCATTATTGATTATTGATCAATCAAAAAAGATGTGTATTTATTATTGACCTAAGAAATTTATAATTATAATTATAACCATTAAACCAAATACAACCGAAATGTTTTACAAATTTGAAACAAAGTGAGTTAAAAAATTGTTGGAAATACATAATAAGAAAAATATGATTATAATCATTAAACCAACACAATCGGATTCTTTTTTTTTCTTCTTTTTTTAGACAAATTTGGTGGATATGAGATCGACTTTACGTATACATGTTACGTGAACACATGAGAAGTTAATCATACAAAATTGTAAAATTGGTTATCTTTTGGGGGATTGCTCGAGATTTATCATTTAATAAAACAACCAACATAAGAACTCAATATTTTCTGGTGGATTGGTTGTCAGAGGAACACTTTTTTTTCTTTTTACCCTTTTTCCTGGGGGAGATATAGTGGGGTAAGAGACTTTATTTTATTTAATACTCCGCCATACATCGACATAGACATAAACTTCTAAGTCAATGAAGTAATGTTGTTGCTGTAGTATACTTTATTCAAGTTGATGTATAATTACAAAAGCTTCGTGTGAAGTTTTCAAATTTGTATGTACCCTTTTGTTCGTTAATTGGACACGTTTGACCGGCAAAGTCACACATTAAAATACGCAAATTATTTCACAATCAATCAACATTAGGAGACATAGTTTCTACATCTTCAATAAGGTTAAAGCAAGATTGTGTCTTATTATTTGTTTCGTTTATTATACAACACACAGGTGATTTTTTGAAAAGTGTGAACAACTAGAACTTGTCTAATACTAAATAGATCATCTCATTGTTTTCTTCTAGAAAGTAATATTGCGTAATTCCATTAAAAAGTATGTTTAATAAAATCATGTATTTTTATATTTTAGAAGAGGACTAGGATGGAGTATTCTTAAGAGATGATCTAATCTAATGAACCCATATATGTTTATATCATCATTGTACTCTTATGTATTAGTATTGTAGTATTGAGAATAGTGTCTTATATCGGTCACTTTGAGATAAGACATGTGTGTTATAGAAAGATGAAGTATCACCCCTATTACCTTAAGGTTTTGAGTAGATATATGTATCATATCATGTAACCTCAAATTTCAACATGTTATCATATCAGATTTAAGATGTGTACTCACACCTTGTTTGGCCGTTAGATCATTTATTGTCTCTCCTCACCAATTCCAGATTTCCATGCCTGTCTTGTGGTTTGTGATTGAATGCGTGTTCTAAAGCGCGTATGTATGTCAAGCCACGTTGTTAAGGAAGGCGGGTATTGAAAATATTGTCACACACTGACCACTTTAAGATAAAATACATGGGTTATACAAGGATGAGATACCACCATCTATTACCTTAAAGTTTTCAATGGATATGACATCATATCATGTAAGCCTAAGTTTCAACATGTAGTGTACCAAAAGTGAATACCGCATAACTAGTATTACCTAAATTTGGACTTACTAGCTCTTTTCCATCCGTGTCTATTAACATATTAAGCCTTAAATTCTAAATTTTTATTATTATTATTATTACTTATCAAATACAATATATGAAAAATGTTATGTTTAAATTAGTTATTTTTGTAGGATTAATATAGGGGAAAAACACTTATGATGCTGTCTCTCACAAGTTTACCGCAGCCTTTTTATATAGGAATATGAATGCTCTGATTGTTTTGTTTACACACACATTTCACCTTTCTTCGTTTGCTTTATATCTTGTCTTTTGATCAATTAATGTAGCATAAAGGTTGTTACAACCCCAAGCGCCCTCACACCCTGGTCTGACGAGACAACTGGAAAAATGTAAATTAGATATTCAGCAGCCTGCTAAAAGAGAAGCACAGTGTCCACAGACGTACAAGGAGCCCAACCTCGAACCCCCATCAATTATTGTAAGTGGAGTGGGAAATTCACATTTCTAAATTCAAGTAATTTCCTATTATACCACCACCATTTTAGGAAACATGTATTACTCCATTAAAATACTAACTAACCTCTTAAATTAGGTGTGCCAAAAAAAATACATTCAACTAGTCAATATAGTTTTCCAAAGTATTACTACCCAATTATTTCTTAACGCATGTCTCAAAAAGTTAGATTCCGTAGTCTTTAGAAAAAGTTAGTTACTTATGACTTACCACAACACCTGATCCATCTAAAAAGTAACTATGAATACCATTTTAAACGGTTGAAGATCCACTTTTAAATTTCTTCCTTTAATCTTTTTTCTAAACAAAATATTCTGTGAAAATTATGCAATTTGGTGCGTAATAAATTGAGACCAAATGTCTATGCATTGGCCTACATGTACTACACACTCAAATCTGCGATTTTTGTGGATCATTTTTTTAAAAAATAAATAATTTAAAAAGAAATACTTTACGAGGTTCTCTCTTTCCAATTTCCATTCTAAACATGCATTCTCAGTAAATCAGAAAAGTAATGTTCCATTACCATGAAGACGGTAATGAACTTTTTTTTTTTTAAAAAAAAAACATTTCTTTTTCTGATCATTTTTTTATGTGGGTGTACATCACATATGTATTCCTACACACATATGTAGTTATATCTCAAAGAAACAAATAAAAAGAATTAGTCTCATAACATATTTAAGTATCCTTGTTTTACGGCATCATGTTGATGAACTTTGAAAATATCCAATCATAGTAGACCGGATCAAATCTTTTCCATTTTCAATAGAGTCAAAAACACAATAGTTTTTTACTTTGGAATATGATGGAATAAAGCAAAATGATTCACTAAATTAGTTACGCTTCTTATATTATGAAGTAGCAGTTGGTCGACACAGCTCGACACAATTTTCATTATGGGTCATCGGAAAACAGCATCTATGTGTTTTCAACACATGTGTATGGCTGCGTGCATCCGACTCCTTCATACTCTGTCTTAGACGAAAGTCTCTAAAACAATGAGGTAATGTTGTTTTAGTTTCCAAACGAAGGATCTTTTACAAAACAAATACCAACCGAGTTTACATGGACAGTATCCAGAAGTCGTGCAGAGTGATGACGAAGTGATGAGCACGATGCAAAAAAGTCATCCATTTTTATATTCGTGGAGTGGCCAAAGGTACCGTCACAAGATGATGGTATAAAGCAACATTTGGTACATGGAGGAGAATTATGTCATAGTCCTTTATTAATTTTTAAGAAAAAATGCTTTAATTATGGTGTTTTGTCGGTATTTGTTTATTTACTGGTTTTAAGATTCTGCTGCATCATAGACAAAAGGAACATTTAAATTCTGCCTATTCACAGATTTGATGTGCTTGTTGTTGGATGTATGTTCTTCGACAATTGCTGTTCGATATTCACAATAGAATTGCATTAATTACTCCAAAAATAAACGTCAACTTCAATGAAATTGGAGACAAAAAACTTTTCCCTTTTTCCCTTAAGGAACAGTACTGACATACCCTTAAAACATTTGTATGTTCTGACAGCTTTTTTCTTCTTTTTTCCTTTGATGAGGGGTGTTCTCCCCCACCTGTACCAGAGGCCCCTTAGCCAGGTGGGATGTAAATCGAGGGATGTGCTCCACCGGCAGCCTTGCAAAGGGAGAGGACACACGAGACTCAGTCAGCCCAGAGGCAACCCTTGTAATATTTCAACAAAGATTGTCTCCACACGGACTCGAACTCGGGACGTCGGGGTTCTAGCACCAATCACCTGTGTGTCCATATATATATATATATATATATATATATATATATATATATATATATATATATATATATATATATATATATATATATATATATATATGCAAACATAATGCGTCCCCGCTTTGTCTATTGGAAATCTTTTAGTAAAGTTTCATTTTATCATCATCTTTGGTTTCTATTTTATTAATTGATACAGACTAGCCACTTCTGTAGTTAAGAATTTCATCGTCAATTTTATTTCTAGACTTATGGGATCTCCTATATGTACTCAAATTTCATGTAATGATTTTGTAAATTCCAACTTTTCAAAAAGAAAACTGTAAATACTAAAAAAAAGATGAAAGATATATGCATTTATTAGTTAACGACTTTTCTGTTCCCATTTTCAAAATGTTCTTAGAATTTTCATCGAACTGTAACAGTGTCTCTTGGACGCTTGGAGTTGTTGATCTTCTAATCGTTTATAATTCCAGAACGTAAGGCTTCCCCCACCCCCAACCCTGCTGCTCCAAAACCTGCTACTAAAAAAAGAAACTTGTCTTCAGGACATAGCCCAACTGATTCCGTGCATAAGTTCTCGAAAGGGAGGTCATGAGTTCAATTCTTCTCAAAGACAAGAGAGTCCCTTCCCAGCAAATACATAGTGTGGAAACTTCCTTGGCCTGTAGGCTTGCCTACAGTGCTGAGGAGCTCCTTATGCAGACTACTGTCTAAATGACAAAGCTCTTACTAGTGGACCGTTGGGTATCTGATTTACATCCCTACACTACCTTTGGGACTGGATGTGGCAGGAACCCTTGCTGATTGGGATTTAACCTAAAAAAAAGAAACTTGAAAAGACGAACTCATCTAGCTCACTCTATTTTGATAGCTGGATTCTACTTTGATCAGACGTCGGGAAACTCCAATGTTTCAAATATTTGAGAAGTTCAGTGATAAAAAAATAAAAATAGCCTTAAATTTCAGGATAATGAGATTAGATTTAGAACATGAGCAACCTTTCTACACTGCAAGTTAACTTCTCGTCTTCCCCTCAAAACATATCACAAATGGAAACCCCAATCAGCAGGAAATAATCTCTAAAGATTCGAACCTATTTCAGAACATACTACAATAATCAAGTAAGAGACAATACATCAAAGCTTCCAACATCTCTTGTCCTAAATTTGCTCAAAAATAACCAGCACGTCTCATATCCTTCTCTGATGCTCCCAGATCACCACTTGTCTTCCCTAGAAACACTAACCTACCTGCAAGTAACACATAACCAAGGTCCATAAATCCGTTGCACAGTGTTATAGAACATTAAGTACCCAAGAGAAGGAAATTCAGACAAATCTAAAACTATATGTGATTTCACCACCTATGCTTTCCTTTTTTTTTTCTTTTTTCTTTCCTTTTTTTTTTTTTTTTGTTTTGAGGAGAATGAATCAGTATAAGAGGATCAAAGGAAGCATGTACAATCATTTGGGGGTGCGAGGGTAGAACCCTGTTTCATGGAGCCCAAAAACGAAGTGTCTTAGAACTTCAAGATCACATGTTAAGTTATTACTGTTAATACTGCAGGGTGAAAAACTTTTAGTTGTCAAAAGATCATCCGGGAATAAACTCAAATTTTGTCCAACAGAAATACAGGAAGTCGTTGATTGTATTTCATATCTTGAAACAGGTTTGCTCTTCTAGGGTGGTTTCCTAACGAGAATGCAAGCACTCGTTCATTTAGAAGACTCAAAAACCTAATGGACGTTCCTCTCCTCTTATGCACACAAAAGTTTTAGCAATTTGCACTTTACCTCGTAAAATTAGTACATGAACAAAATGCATTTACAACTTCATAGAGAGCTCGAAATAACATAAGAGAAAAAGAACGAAAGAAACAATTGAAAGTATTTTAGTACTTTAAAGCAGAAAAGTGAAAATTATGTTGAAGATTAAATTAGGCACACAAGCATACCGTTTCTCCGTATGGCAATTTCTCGTACACGGCGGACAAGACCAGTGATCTGATCACTAAATACCTTAGTTTCCAGATTTCCCTCCAAATACAAGATTGACCTAGAAGGAAGCATCAACAATTTCAGCCAAACAGGAGAAAATTGCAATGCTCAGCATACCATACTCAAAACACCCTAGCAGGTAAAAAGTTTGTGCAAGTATCAACACATATAACCATTAGGAATGACCAACTATTAGCAGTCCCAATCTCTTCTAATAGAATAACTTAATTAATGCAGGAAGACAAGTAACAATATCATTTTAGTTCTATGAAGGAGTACTCTTATATAAACTGTTAGTTATTCTTATCTATCTTCAAATGCTTAGAACACTGATTAAGGCAGCAACAATATCAGAAAATGAACAGTTCGAAACCAAGATACACTAGACTATGATCCAAACACTCAGGACAAGACCATGCACAAGCTGTCATCTCAATGACAATAGGGTTCAGGGGACAACATTAGATAGCACAGATTGAGCGCTAAAGAACCTCAAATCTTCAAATTCTAGTCAGCAGTATCCGTTTCATGAAGACTGGGCACCTAAGTTAATCTCATGGTAAGGCCTCAACTCAGCAGGGAACAAATTACTCTCAAATTGGAATAAAAGACACACATTCACCTTCTACAAAATGCCAGTAAGTCCTAAGTCTTCTTACAATACTATTAGAACTAGGAACATGCGACGTGTGCTTCAAAAATTGTTGAGGATTCAACAATATGACGATAGAGTTGTCTAAGGGACCTTGGCTCCTCATCAGCAAGGAGAGAAATATTTCACAACTTTGCTTTGAGATATTGAATGAGATACATAACAAAATTTATTAAAGTAAGAAAACCATGAATTCTGATGTTATGCCTTCTGTCTTCACTTATCCCAGTTGTAGCACAACCACCCTATTTTGTATAAACTGATGTTAAACATAGCAAATTCGAGAGTTGAAAAAAAAAAATGAAATCGCTCGACCAAGTTAAAAATATTTACAACCACTCCATATCAAAGAAAAAAGGTTAAGCTAGCTCACCCTGGAACCATATTCTTCGCTACAAGCCTCCCCAACCTCTCGGGATAAATTACGACTCTGTGATACTGAACCGCGCACCGATTTGCATATTCCTTTGGATCCTCATTATCCAACGGCCTTCTATTATTTCGAATCCCTCCTGTCCCCACTACCAACATAGTCACTGTATTCCCAGACCTCAACTTCTTCACAATAGGATTCTGCCCAACCTGTCCAACTAGTATAGCCTGATACACCATCAAAAAATTTCGCAAAAATCAGTACCCCAAATCATTATCTATCAAGCATAAAGAAACAACTCCCCACCCACCCCCACAACCAACCCAAATAAATAAAATAAAACGCAAGGGCTGCTAAGCGCACAAGAGCATCGCTCATGAAGTGTCTCGGGAACGTATAATCCAGACAATGAAAAAAGGGGGGAAAAGAATTGATCAGATTGGGTCATATGGCCACAGTTTTAAGCCTACATTCCCCGGATCTACAAGAATAAAAAAGGAAACCAATAACAAAAATGAAAATACAAAGAAATGTAGCACATATCCTCAAATCAACCTTATAAATGCCGACATCCAAGCCGTCTTCGAGGGGGCGATTAACTAATGACCGCATTTTGTCAGTGGTACCTGAAGGAGAAGATACAAATGAGACGGGTTCAGTCTCGGACTCGGGTTCGGATATCGGGAGTTCAGGCTCAGATAAAATATCTGAATCGGAGGAGCTTCCAGAAGAAGATAGACTCTTTGAACAGAAAGAATAGAACTTTGAAGGTTTTGAAGTTTGCAGAAAATTACGGTAGAGAGCTCTTGAAAGTGAAGACGCCATTGAAATTTTTTAGGAAAAGTCTGCTTCTTCGCTTAAACCCTTTCTAGTATAAAAACCCTAATTCTAATTGATGAGGAAATGAAGGCCATTGAAGAGAAGAGCAGGATAAGTCGTGTGGCGGTGGGGACCCTTCAACGCTTTATGAACTATGTTATTCTGAGGCCTATAGTCCATACAGGCCCACGCGACACAGTCTGCCGTATATTTTGTACAAAGTGGCAATCTCAGACACGACACGCCAACACGACCTGAACTTTCCTGAACTTGACACGCTCCTCGCAAGTATGTATATAGTCTTGACAGGTTTTGTGTACAAAATAGATAAGACCGAAACTTACCCGCTAAAAACAAGTCGTATCCAGATATACCTGCATGTTATGCATTTATATCTATCATACCCGATTTTTTAAAATATATTTTAAACATAAAATATAAATTATTAAAATAAAAGTTATAAAATAAAAAAGAAAATCTTAAAACCCAAAAATATAATCCCTTCCTACTTACCCTCTGCAATTGCCCCCCGCCGCAGTGTCGCCCCTACCCCATAACCATTCATTGTCCATTTTTTCTTTTTTCACTCAATCTTCTCACTTTTCACTTCGCCTGGCCATCCGCCCCTACCCATAGACCATTGGTTCTAGACCTATTGTTGTTTCAATGGTACATTGTAACAATAGTCGGTTTAAATACATGAAACCTGAAAAATACACGAAACTTGAAAATACATGAGAAATACACGAAATGACTTGTACACGACCTGAAATATTTCTACTTGTCAAGTTTGTGGGAATAATTGATACCCGACACAAAACCTGACATGTACATGTTTGAGTATCTACTTCTATACACGAGAAGAAAATGAGTCTACTTTGATACCCGAAATCCGAAAAACGCGAAACACGACCTGTTTGTCATCTCTAGTTTCGTAAACAAGACATTGTGACGTATGTTTTTACAAATCTCATGTGTTTGTCTTACGACTTACAGCATTAGTTTATCTATAGTACATAGGTTAGTGGAAAAGTATTATGGTAAAAAAAATCTAAAAGGTTGTCAACTATTGGTCAATCTTAGAGTGATAGTTACGAACAATATTATCAGTTCCGACCATCATTTAGATAGATTGGAGTTCAAAATCGTAAGAAGACGCAGAAAGCGGATGCGGGAGGAAGGCTGTGTATGTAGTCCTTAAGCAGAATCCACTACTTCATGAGGCAGTATTCCCCTTTCCATATTTTCGGTTGCTGATTGTGTATGAACATTTTTTTTTTTTTTTGTAGTTAATACTTTGTTTTCCGGTTCGAACAGTAACAGCTATACCGTTTATCCGAAAACTTTTTGCCTAATATTTTGGTAGTCTATGATCTTCAGGATCTCATGGTTCGTGGAGACCGGAAAATACCATTGTATAGGTTGGTCTACTACGTATACTTTAATTTAGTCCAAAAACATATAGAGTCCAAAAGCTAAATAAAAAGAAACACTAAAAAGTCTCTAATTAGCCAAGTCACAAAGGTGAAAAGATAATTTTTCCTTCTTTAAACGCCATTGGATACGCCATTCATCTATCGTTGATAATGAAGGCACATCTTCTTTTTCTTATTTGGAATATTAAGCAAAATTTGACCAGAGGTTTCATATTGTTTCAAATATAACAAGCATGTCAACAAAATAAAATAAAAAAAAAGAATCTCACAATAGTTAGCCAAATGGATCTGATATAACGGGATGATGAGTTCTCTAAGATAATCGTTTTTTCCCCATTGCTTACAATGGACTGTCTTCTACTCAAACGCTAGCACAGGTAGCACACAACGGTTTTTAACAAACCGAGCCAGGCCAGACCAGATCGAATATTAGATTTTTGAATTCAGATTCGTTTAGTTAAACGATCTGTTTGACTCGGTTCGTTTACTGTAACGAACTTTAAATTTTGTTCAAATTCGGCTCCATAACGATATAACTGTTTAAACGAGTGGAATAGTTCACGAACACTTCGACTCGTAACGAACCTAACAAAGTGTTTGAATTCGACTCGTTTAAATAAAATTACCGAACAAGCTCGAATCAAATATGAATCGAACTCGAACAGTTTGCGAAATGTTCGGTTTGCTTAAGACATACATATAAAACAGCTTAAATTAAATTGAATACATTAATAATAATAAACCACCGTTTTTTTTTTATACATATTTTCTAATTGTTGGTGAGTGGTGACGAGAGGGCGGGCAGGGAAGGGTTATCATCCTTCACTCCAAATCTCTCACCCCATGCATCATCGCGCGACACATGGCAGTAGAGGTGAATTGTGAGGCTAGATGAGGGTGACCCGCATCTAGCTTCACCACCCACCCCCTTGCTGCCACGTGTCGCGTTGTGACGCATGGGGTGAGAAGAAAGTGAGTGAGGTGATCTCATCCCGGCAGGGAATGGGTGGAAGTGAAGAGGAATACGCAGCAACTCAAATGAGAGCTTCTCAAAAGCCAGCAAAGGTAGCATACAAGTTGAGTACAAAGTCCAAGGACTATGCTTGCCTAAAAAAAGTTATGTAGTTCTTTAACTTCAGATGCCACCTGATCATAATTTGACTGCAGCTTTTCTTGTTCCTCTTGCTTAATGTCCCCTTTGTTAGGTTTTGTCGTCACCAGAACGCAGCAGGTAGGTCTCTTGGTAGCTCCTGCATTCGCCAGGTCCTGAAACAATTCATTCACTTGTCTGTTATTTTTGGCTAAGCATATGAACTGAACGTACATTCGCAAATGCATCTTAAATATACAGGTGATGAAAGAGCAGGGCCACTTAATAGGGGATTTTTGTTCGTCATTTGACCTTGTGACATCAGATTAGATGGCAAAAACCTTCGCTATTGTGCCAGCATTATCCCTGGGAGATAAAAGGGGAAACACCTTATGCATTCTGCAATAATTATAAGCTGCTGGTGCAGGAGGCCTGATGGGTTACATTGAAATATTAAAAAATTCTTACATATACCAATAAAACCATCCATAGATACACACCGTCATAAGGTGTCATTTTTTCTTCTGCTTTTTTTCCCTTCTCCGCCCTACCCCCACCCAACACCCCTTCCGCAGAAAAAAGAGGGTTTGCTTTGGGTTGTGACCCATGCAGCAAAATGGAATGCGAACACTACATAAGCAGTCCAAAGGTCAATGAAACAAGAATGAGGTTAATGATGCCAAATACTATCCAACCCCCTAACACATCACCAACAACAAAATAGTAATTGGAGCTCCTACAAAAAATTTAAAAAATATATTATTTTCGATTTTATATAATCAAAAAATGCCACGGGAGGAAGACCGTTATTTTGGTGAATCACAGCACCAACTTCTTAGGACCAAAAAGCCACATTTCAAAACGATACTTCAAACAACAGAAAGGTGACTGCTGGACATGGTTAAAGTGTTAGATAGTCATCTCTCTTGAAGATTACATATAAGGAGGAATTGACATAAGCAGCAGTTGTACCAATGCAACTTCACTTCACATATTTACAACGTACAGTTTCCTCTTGGGAAGCTAATTTATGGTGGACAACATAATCACTTTGGAAATTTCACCGTTGTTCTCTATTGTCCTTTCTCCATTAGAGGAAAAACATTAAAACAAAGCTTACCCAGCATCTGGCTAGCTAAAGTCCCGGTACAGATAGGTTTTTGGTGGGCATGCCAGTTAATAAGCTGAGCAGTCTGTCTTAAAGTATCATAAAACTGAGGTTATTGGTGAAATGCAACAAATATGCTCAACTTTGCCTTTGGTTCTTAATTTCTTTAACTTGGTTGGGAGATGCCAAGGAAGTATGTTTAAATCAAATGGCAGAGAGCTTCATTTCCAATCCACCAACATAGCAAAACATCAGATAACTACATGCTCTACATGGTTACAACCAACAGAATTTTCCAAAACTACAAAAGACAGATACAGACCCAAGGAAAAGCAGCAAAAACAATCAGATGACTATGAATAGAAGGAAGTGAAAAATGAAGCTTACTTCTTTTGAGGTAACATAGATGTAGGGAATGTCATTCTCTTCGCATAGCACTGGAACATGTGTAATTACATCTACCGGGGATATATTTCCGGCTATAACACACAATCTGCAATGAAAAATGAGCAACTTAAAACTTTGCTTATTATATCAACATGAGACATGCAAAGAGATCACCCTCATACAAATTATGACTTCACCTAAAAGTCGGAATCCCAGTTCACACCTCTCATCATCAGATATTCGGAAAGCTAATGCTTTTTATATTTTTAAACTTATAATGAATACACATACACCTCACAACCAAGACCCCCATTACAACAGAGCAGCAGATAGGCAAGAAAAAGCTCCTTTCTTCGAAAAAGTCAAGCGAACATGTAAATATCCAGCATTTGAGCCACTTTAAATCAACAGATTCCGACCAGTTAATCAGCAGGCGGGTTTTTCATATTTACGCATACTCTTTTGAGTTATTCTTGAACAATACAATCTATAAGCGCAATTGACATTTAAAATTTACACAACCTTTAGTATATTCAACTTATTCAATGCAGACCAAAGCTAAAAGATAACAAGGAAAAAAAAGGAAAAAGACTCGCCCTTTACCACCGCGACGGATACTTTTGACCACCTCCTTAACTCCCCTCTTCAAACACTTGTTTTCAGCAGCTAAAACCAGAAATGCCCAACATTTCAATTGCAAAAGAAAAAAAAAATCACAAGAAAATAAGAACAAAAATACCATAAAATTACCAAGTCTAACAAGTTTAAAAGTGCGTTTGCTTAATTTCTTTCCGGCGATAGGTTTAGCAATCGGAGCAAGTGCTAATAGCTTCTTTCTCTCCTTCTCCTTCTGCTCTGACTTTTCCATTTCACTATCGATTCCCATTTTTCACTTTCTTTTGTCTTCTTCCCGGTTATCAATATTTTCAGGAGAAGCACAAACGAACCTAGTTAGGGTTTTAGCTGTTGCACTCTTATAAGCAACTAGGGTTTACATTCTTGTATTATTATTTGTCATAAATATTATGAAATTGTGGATGTGCAAATGTGTTTTCTCAAGTTTTTGGTTAACTTGTTGGATGTGCAAATGTATTATTATTTGTCATAAATATTATATGTACGAATGTCTATGTATGTGTGGATATTTCATTTTCTTTGCCATTTTTTGTTTGTACTTGGATAAACACACATGTTGGATGGGATTACTTGTGTTCGCCTGGGCGTTTCATACAAAAACCATATACAGAATTGATAGTCTATAACTAACTGAGGATTTCTGTTTGCAGCTGAAGTTATGATACACCATCTGAGCTGACACAATACACCACCAAAGATACAGGTGAATCATGCAGCGCCAAAACATATGCACCCAACTGCTGTGGGGACCTAAATAAACCCAATTTATCATTTGGTGCAGCGTATAGATGCATGAAAATTTACTCGATCCAGAATCTCTTATCGTTGAAAATAATACTCGACTAAACTGTTACTAATACAACGTGCACTCAACTTCTCCAGCAATAACCTAAATCTGCGAACTTGTTGTAGCAGAAATGCAAAATGTGACAGCTGCTCGCTCTCTACTTTAAGCAGTAATCTGAGTGAAGAACTCAAACTTTCACTTGAGGAAGGTACAAGCTAGGAACAAGAACGTGTACACCACTAGAGATGTTAAGAGTTCCAATGTCCAAGTTGGCTGTAACAAAAATGTTGGAATTGAAGGAACCAACACAGAACCCAGCATCCACCCTACTACAAGCGCAAGAAACCTACAAGACAAAGCACCAACTGCCATCAGAAACAGAACACATAAAGATATGATCACAAGCAACAAAAGCATGACGGAAATTTTCATATCAGGAGAACTCACCCTGTGATGGCAGCCCTAGCTAAGTTCTTCATCTTGTCATTGAGGAAATAAACACATGCGGCCAAAGATATTGCAACCTGCATGTATAAGATAATATTTTTACGCATGCAATTACAAACCAAATAGTAAGAAGGCAAAAACACGCAAGAGAGTTCATTGAGATGATATTGAAAAAAAAAAATAACAGTTACATGCAACAAGCAGAAAATCCGTTGAGCATGATGTGAACCACCAAATTAAAGTGATTCAGGGGAAAATCATAGAACTCCAACATCAAGTTCTATGGCCATATGCTTATATACAATTAGAGAATCACAAAAGCAACCAACCCTTGAATAATGTTGAATATGATATAAATTACTACCCCTTCTACTGATTTTCCTTGCTTGAAGGGAGAAATAGTAATGTGAGATTTCCCACCAGCAATATTTGTGCGGTTAATCACTGGAAAAAAAAATTAGGACTGGAGTTTGCAGAGTAGTGAGGGTTCTCCAACCAATGAATGCTGATTAAACTGCTAGCTACTTATAATGATCTTTAAATGAAAAGGGTCATTCCGTCCATTTTGAAAGTCAAAGATGAAGCCCAAAGAACATGTAATTACCTGGAAAGCAGGGCCAGTTTCGGCAGAATTCATCACACTCCAGCAAGCCATGAATCCAAATAGGAACAGCCTTCTTAAGATAATGACACCAGGAGGAATCTCGAAAAAACTGATCAGATGCTTAACCCAAGGTGGAGATTCTTCCACTTTCTTCTTCAGTCTACTTTTCAAGTTTATCTTGGTCTTCTTTCTATTCTTAAAGCTGGACATCAATAATTTCTCAAACGCAGATTCAATAGATTCATAGCTAGCCTCATGCTGAGCATATTGATCCAACAAAAAGTTTCTAGCACTCCAAACTTCTTCCTCAGAAGCATCCCTAGATATACCCAGCCGTTTGTAAGGGTCCCACACAAACATACGAGGAAATCTCGACAACTCACCTGTACATTATCGCAAAAGAATTACCAATACTTGTCGACATAAAAGGAGGGGGAATATAAAAAAGGGAAAAGATATGCATCTTCTCTGCTCTAGCAATCTTTTTCAAGAGAACAAAAAATTTGAGGCTAAAATCCGAATTGGGATAGTTGCAGCAAACCTCCGTATGGCATATCCACAGCACATCTCATCCCCCTAAAAGACAAGCCTTTAGGTTTTGAACTCCTGTAATTCTTCTCTTCAACAGAGCTGGATTAATCACCAAATTAAAAAAAATAGATGAATAAACTGAACGAAAATTGATATGCTTTGTGAATTTCCAGAACAAGTAAATCTAAGAGACCAATAAATACATACAGAAATGCTATACTTACAATTTTCGACCAAGGAAAGAAGAAGAAAGGGTGAGTTTTGGAAAGACAAGCGTGGCCGCCATCGATTAAACTACTTGCTTGATTGCAGAAATTGAGTAGTAAACCCTAAATCGAGATGGTGAGTCGACGGAAAGCCATCGGATGAAAGCTTCACTTTTCTCGTGGCGGAGGGAAAGAGAAACGAACTTTACCAGTTTTCTATCCGTAGAACAATTATATATTTTTTTTTTTTCCGGAGAGGCAGAACAAGAATAAGTTAAAACAAGAAAACTGTCCAAATTGACCCGGGACTTACTATGGTTGTTACTTGATTTAAGAATTGATACCAATAAAGCATGAGTTCGATTCCAAAGACACATACGGTGTGGCTATTCCACTTCTGCTAGTTTGTATGAGGTAATTGTTCTATTTTTGTTAGTTTTTAAAGGTACCTTGTATAGGTCACCGTGTACAGCTTTACTGACTTAGGAGACTGCTGAGCAACTGATTTGTATCCTTCACAAAACCTCATAGGACTGAGTCAGTAATAACCCTGGACGAGAGATTTCACCTTTTGATACCTCGATGAATAATCAAATGGAATAGTTAGGAGAGAGTTCCAAGTTTTGATGATTCAAAAATGTTTGTGGTATTTCATGTTTGCTAAAAGTGATATGGTTCATGCTATTAGCTTTTCGTGTTTGCTAAGTCATATAGTTCATGTCTCCGTTGAAGCTGTGGTAAACAGAGGAAAATATAAATTCAGTTTGACTTTTTAATACATTATAATATATGTTATGTTTAAAAGTTAACGAGATTTATATTTAAGACCGAAAGAGTAACATACTCTTAAGATTATTAAATAATCGGTCTAATATTCAGATGTCGAATTGGAAATTCTCTTATTCTCATTAATCAAACGGTAATTAAAAAAAACATTTTGGCACTTCAATGATTAAAAGGATAGAAGAAAAAGAAAAAGAATATCACTGGTTTTTTTTAAAAAAAATTAAAGATAGTGGCTATGAATAGTCGTCAAGATTTACTTATATATTATGCAAAAGAAAGTGCAATACTAGATCAGTTTTATTAGGTAAAACCATATGTTAAAAAAGGAAGGTTACAAAATATCTTTTTTCCCCCTTTTTGACCAGTTTTAATTTGTTTGGTCAGGCGTAGGGCTGAAGGTCAATGTTCGATCTTTACGGGTAAAAGAAGTCTGAGTAGAAAGTATAAGAAGGTTAGATATAGTTTTCATCAAATCACATACAACCGAAAAAAGATTTTGGCTTGTTTTCTTGTCTTTCCTTAGTCATTACATGTAATATATTGATATATATTGTTATACATCGTATTGATTCAAGACAGCCTACTTTTTTTTTTCCGAAGAAAGAGTTTTTATTCATCAAAATTATGATATTACATCATGTACAAAACAAACACCAAGAAGCATACTTAAAAGATCCCAGTTCTATTAACATCACAAATACATTGATATGCAGCATCCTGATACTTCATTCGACTCAAGACTTCCTTCCATAAGTATGTCGAAGAGGGTAGTTGAGAGATGTTCCCATGTATGAATTGATTACGTCAGTACCAAATGTAATATACGCCTGCACGAAAAATATATCGCTATTCAAGTATAGTGGAGGCTTGCTGCCAAGAGTTGCTCAAATGGGGCCGTTTCTATAACAACAGCCCCATTTGTTTTTCCCTCCCTAATGTTGAACACCTAAAGAGGAAAAATAGTCTAAAAATTATCATAATATCTATAGGAACTTAGTACGGTGTATGTCAACATGTGTGGTGAAACTAAAAAAGAGCGGCGCCGGTGTAGTATGTTCGCACATTTAAGCAGGGTTGAAAAAGGGGTCGGATCGCTTCCTATTTGATGTATCAGCCTTATCGTACATTTTTTTGTGTAAGAAGTTGTTTTCGCGACTCAAACATGTGACTTCAAAGTCACAAACGTATGTTGCTTTAAAGCCCAATGCTAAAACTATCGTAATAAATTTTTGAGAGTGTAAACTAAAACAACAATAACAACATTACTCCATGTTTGAGAGGCTCGTGCCTATGGCGGAGTATGGGGGCCGGATGTACGCAACCATACCCATATATTAGAAACAAACAGATGTTGTTTTTCGATGAAACACAGATGTTGTTTTTTGATGACCCATAATGATGCGTCAAGTTATGTCGATCAACTGCTACTTTACAATAAGATGTAAATCCAAAGTTATTTTGCTTTATTCCATAATCTTCCAAAATCAACTAATAGAGATCTCTCAATTTATATTTTGTTTATGTCCTTGGCAATACGGCCTTCAAGATTAGACGTTCAAAATTTTTATTTTTTAACTTTTTTCCTAATAACAATTGAAAGCGTAAAGAAATAAAAATCTCACTTAAATAATGCAATTGATTAGTGGATCCAAAAAAATTCAGTTCCGTCAACAATCTCCAGACTCACTAGTACAGAAGAATTGCATCTTCATTAAACCACGCGAGAGAAAATTTCCGCAGGAGATCTAAGGTGAGATTCTGCAATTTCTCTGATAACAGAAGAGAAAGGGCAGAAAAGAGCAGACCCGCTTGAAGAATAAGCACCATAGCAATAAGATGGGATGCTCTTTTTCTGGGCTCAACGCTCTGTACGATGCCGTTAATGGCGGAGGCGATGTTTGGATCAATGAGAATCGTTTCAGGATCGTGAGGCAGCTCGGTGAAGGTGGATTTGCGTTTGTCTATCTTGTTAAAGAGGTCCCTTCTTCTGATCCCAGTAATCTTGGCCTTGCCAACAAACTCGAGGATTCTTCTCATTTATCTGGTAATCTAACCCTTGAATTTCCCCGCAATTCTTGTTCATTTGAATGTAAATTTCGGATCTTTTTACATTTTTATTACATTGGCTGTTATTATTGTTATAATTTAATTTTCAGCTGGGGTCTAATGTCATGTGATCCATTGATTCAAGGGAACTAGTTATTATTTGATATAATTGTTTCTGGAATATGTCATATTGCTGGATCATTTGGAATTAGCTTGTGAGCTAATGCATTGTTTCCAAGTAACATTTGATCGTGACGGGTGAATCAGTAGTTGGTCAATTGGTGTGAGGCCTTTGCACGTATTCATATACCCAAGTTCACACATTGACTTTAAATTTGTACTTACACACAAATGAATATATGACAAATGGCGCTGCCATGTTGTTATTACTCTCACCTACCTCTGAGTTCATAGATATTTGAGATTGAACCATCTCAGGAATAAACATCTGCTCTCTTTTTTTTTTTTTTTTTTTTTTTTTGCTGGCAGCAGCTATTTAGGTAGAAATTTGAAATCATTATTTCAAGCCTCATGCTTTATTTGTACTTTGAGTTCTTACATGCCAGTAGTGTTTAAGCAGAATTATGCTTTGCATTCGGGCCTTATTTATCCTTTTAGGCGTGACGAAAAACATATGAATGCATTGGAATCAACTTCTTGGATTGAAGCAGCTTAAAAAGTTATTATTATCAGGGCGCTTTTAAGTAGGTAGTTGCATGCTCTTGTTATTGAGACAGCCTTGATGTGTGTGCGTAGCAGCATTATCTATTTGTTTCAACATTATTGTCTGAAAAATTGGATTTTCGAAAATAACTACTGCAGAAATGTTTATGCTTTCGAAGCTTAAATGTTGAAACTTGGTCAAATATTCTTTCAAGATGCTAAAGACTGGAGGACTGGTGCTGGTTATTAAAGCAAATTTTAATTATGCTTATGTGGATAATTTGTCTAATTTTGTTAATGCTGGTTGTGTATCATTCAATTCTAACAGGATTTCCCCCCCCCCCCCCCCCCAGATTTATGGTCACTTCCAATCGAAGAATTTACACATTTTTTTCCTTTTCTTCAAATTAATTGATTTACTAGTAGAAATTTCGTTTATGGTACTAGTGATTGGTAAATTCTGTTTTTTTAAGTTTGATATTTCAGAGGTTGTGTGATTTGAATTCGTAGTCCTTGTAAATTTTGAAGTTGTTTAGTTCAGAAAATAGAACTCCTTTCCTTGAAGGGTTCAAGACTGAAATTTTTGTTATTAAAAATTTCACATGTAAAATAAATGGTGAAAAGATATGCATAGGTTAGATTTATCAAATATTTTTATTGGCTTGATCATCACAAGGAAATGTGATGAGGGGCCAAGCAGTGGATGAAATTGAATAAATGTTATGCCTGTGAGTGTTCCTTTTGTCATCAAGATTTCTATGTTCTAAATTGTTACTCCTTACAGTGATTGTTGCGACTTTGGTGCTTGCTAGTAATTAAGCATTTTAAAATAGTGCTTCTGGCTGGTAGAAATGACTCAGACCTCTCCTCCACCATCCCTTACATGCAATCTCGACCAGCCCTCAGAAAGATAAATAAACAGAAGGATCTCATATCTCTTTGTGATGAAGAATTTTATTTGTAGATGATGGAACTTATGCAATGAAGAAAGTCCTCATTCAGAATACTGAACAACTGGAGTTGGTGAAAGAGGAGATGCGTGTTTCGTCCCTTTTTAATCATCCGAATCTGCTTCCGCTCATTGATCATGCTATCGTGGCAGTTAAGGTGATATTTTAAGCAACTTTTTTCTTTTGATCTGTACTGATTCCCGAAATGTCATGTTCTTGTGTCGCTGGGTTCATGGAATAAAGAGCGTTTTTGTTCCCTGAGGTCGTGTGAAATTCCCCTAATATCTTCCCACACTGGAATTCATGCTCAAAAAATAGCCGGTAAGCTGTACATATGTTTGAATGGTGATGCTTTTCACTCTCTATTTGACTCTCTTTTCTAATCAGACTTCCCGAATACACAAGTATAATCACCTGTTGTATCACACATGCTTTACCTTTTATGAACGTAGTTGGAAGCTTAATTATGATATCCCCCTCTGTTCCAAAAGTCTTAGTTTTTTTTCAACATAGTGCAAATTACAGTATGTTGAAAAGTCAACTAAGACAATATTTTTGGGGAAAAAGAAGTATGATAAAGAAAGATGATGATATTTGATGTTGAACTTCTCTAAACCCTAAACCCTAAACCCTAAACCCTAAACCCTCCCCCTCTGTTCCAAAAGTCTTAGTTTTTTTTCAACATAGTGCAAATTACAGTATGTTGAAAAGTCAACTAGGACAATATTTTTGGGGAAATAGAAGTATGATAAAGAAAGATGATGATATTTGATGTTGAACTTCTCTGAATTTTTTTGCAAGATGGCACTGGACCATGGTTTAATGTTCGACATTCATGTCACTGGACATTTGGCTTTGAGATGTGTATTTCTTGCAAATTAGGATATCATTCAAGTACTAATGATCCTGTGTAGATAATAAATGATCTCTTTGGAGCTTAATCATGTAGATACATGCTCAAGGTGTTAAATTGTCATAATCATTTTCTTGCTGCAAAAAGCATTTTAAATTTGTCATGAAGTGCTTATTCATGTAAGATGCTTTCTTTTTCGTATGGGATACATATTTGTTGGGGTTAAGCAAGACCTGGTATCTTATTGCATATCTGGATTTTCAGAGGCATCCATTAACTGTATTAATGTGATCCTCATCTGGTACATTATCTGAGATTTTGTTTATATGTTAATTTTTTTTTAAAATTATCATTCTTTGTGTGGTAGGCCTCACCAGATCAGGCTTTGAAGCATGAAGCGTATCTATTATTTCCAGTCCATTTGGATGGGACATTGCTGGACAATGCAAAAACAATGAAGGCTAAAAAGGAATTCTTTTCTACTGCTGATGTTCTGCAAATATTTCGTCAGGTGGATAAGAATAGATATGTTCCCTCTGTAGCATAGTTTTCATGACTTTCTTTTGATGCGACGGCTTTGAAATTCTTGAAAAGCAACCTCTCACTATCGTATGTACTATCCGTGTTCTGAAATCTTGTTTTCAGCTTCTCATTTTGCTCCTTAAGTTATTTTTCAAAGTTGAGCATTATATCGGAGGATATGACAGTTTATTTTTTATATGTTTGTTTTTTTTATTTTTTGGGTGGGGGAAGAGAGGTCGGGGTTAAGGCCCTATGGTCTTGGATTCACATAAATGTCCCCTGATTATATAAATATATATTGAACATGAACGCTTCACATTGTCATCCGAAAATTTTCAAAAGATTTAATGGTGACTTATGCTGATTTATTTTCTGCAGCTTTGTGCAGGACTGAAGCATATGCACAACTTTGAACCTCCATATGCACATAATGATGTCAAACCTGGTAATGTTCTTCTTACACATAGAAAAGGACAAGCACCTATTGCCATACTGATGGATTTTGGAAGTGCTCGTCCTGCAAGAAAGCAGATCCGCTCTCGTTCGGAGGCTCTTCAGTTGCAGGTCCTTCATTTTTTTTGCCCCTCTTTTTGGGAGGTTCTTACTTTCTTCTCATGTTCATTGTTCTAAAAGCATACTCCTTTTGTATACTTCTGATGCCTTTGAAATCAGTTGCTCCCTGAACTGACAGTTTTGATCTCTCAGTTGCATTCTATGATATCTTTTAGTTGATTCGCCTTGTTAATGTAGGAATGGGCAGCTGAGCATTGTTCAGCACCATACAGAGCTCCCGAGTTATGGGATTGCCCAAGCCAAGTAGATATTGATGAAAGAACTGACATCTGGTCACTGGGATGCACTTTGTTTGCGATAATGTAAGTCTTCTATTTCTTCCCTGCTATTAATGAGTTTAAATTCATGTAGTTTAGTCCTCATATTCATAATGCATGTAATTGTCTTTTTCAGATGTGCACATTGTAAAACGATTGCAGTTGTTCTCTCTCGCATCCCACTGCGAATTAATTCCCTGCTTATCCCTCTTCATGTGCTTCTTAAATTTGTGTACCTTAATTATGGTGTTTGCATGGACTTCACTGCTTGTATTTCTCACTGGAACAATTGAATTGTTGCTACTGGGTTAAGAGTGGCGCTATATCAAGCTAGAAAGATAGAAATCTTTTTACTGGCTTGCAGGGCCCTTATGTCAAACTTCTTGATAAACGAATTGATCTCTGAATCACGAGTTTAGTTGAGATATAATGTCATGGTTTCCCTCATTCCGCTAGCTAAGTATCTTGGTTTGGCTGGTTTATCCAGGTACGGTGCATCTCCGTTCGAGTATGCTCTGGGGGAATCTGGTGGAAGCTTGCAGTTGGCCATTGTAAATGCACAGATAAAGTGGCCAACTGGTCCCAATCCTCCATACCCCGAAGCACTTCACCAATTTGTGACATGGATGCTTCAGCCACAAGCTACCATGCGACCACGCATAGATGACATAATAATTCATGTTGACAAGTTGATCGCAAAGTACTCTCCTGAGAAGTCTTAGACGCATGAAAAGATCTCACAGGTGCATATCCTTTGTCAGAATGGTTGAGTTTAAGGGATAGTCAGAACATATGTTATCTTTCACCTGTTTTTCTTTTAGGTTGAAATCACATAAGCAGCTTTAGTGACTTGTTACTTATTATCACATGAGGGGGTTTTTTTTGGCTGCTGGTAATCTTGATTTATTTTGTTACATAACTTGATATCAGTGATCAATGTGATGCCCTGTGGATAATATTGCTGATGCCTTGGTTGCACTTTACTGACTCCTGACCACTTCTTCTTTGTTAAATATGAAGTGGCTAGTTTTTCTTCTGTTTTATTGCTGTTATTGGCTACTAGATTAGGGATGTGCTGAGGAAAACATCATATAAACGGTTCCTCGTTTTATTGGTCGATGTGTAACAACTGATATGATCGACCAATGGAGATCTATTAACCAGCTTATAAGTTTTTCTCCGTCAAAAATGCACATGATTTTAACTTCATGCTGCATTTTTCAATTACTTTCTATTGACATCTAATGGAGTAAAGGACACAATCTTCTTTAGCTTTAAAATATGATGGAACAAAGTAAAATGACTCATCGCGCTTCTTATGTTGTGAACTAACAGTTGATCGGCGCTTGACGCAATTTTCATTATGGGTCATCGGAAAACAACCTCTTTATGTTTCTAACACATGGATATGGTTACGTACATTCGACCTCTTATACCCCGCTATAGGCAGGAGTTTCTAAGACAACGGGTAATGTTGTTGTTGATGCAGTTTTCGATATCTTTCAGTAAATTTGGTAAAATGTCATTTTCCTTCTCTTTTTTCTATTAAAAAAAATCCTACCTAATAAATTATCATCATTAAAGGATTAATTCTTAAACCTTTTTAATATTAAAGATCATAATGTCCTTTTTTATGGGAAAAACAATGTCCTTTTTAAACATGAGTTAGTGAGTTGTTCCGTTTTATTTTAGTAAATTACATCTATACATATTGTGTAAGGCAGCCCAGAAGAAAGCATGGCTCACGATATAAGTCATCACCTCAGGCCAGGAGGATCTTATGATGACGATAATGATGAGAACAACCGGCAAGCTGATGATCTAAATGAAAATATTAATGATTTTATCGTGTCTGATGCAGCTTCTGGGCCAAGTCATCAAGAACAAGTGGGACAGTTGAGAAGTGGAAGTTTTAGAGGAAAGAATTATGTGGGCAAGAGTGAGGTTAAAGGTCGCCATGGCCAGAGTTACAAAAGGGAAACTCCAGCGAAGAAGATTAGATATTTGAAGGGAAACGAATCATGAGGTTGAAATTGATACTAAAGGGAATTAGTTTTCTTGTTCATGATGTTGATCAGGTCAGGAATTCATTAATGTTCCCTTGACCGAAGACATGCATTCAAACTGTTCTTTTATTACAGTGTAGGCTTAAGTACTTATATCTCTTCTTTATCCGGATGGAATATAAACAACCTAACAGAACACCAAATTAACGGGTAGATTATTTTCAAGATAGAAGGTTTACTACTACTAAGTTAGTAATAGGTAACTATTGGCAGTGAATATTAGAGCAACTGGTAATATTGTTATTTTCTGACATTGAGGACACAAGTTCGAGCCGCAGAATTAGCCTCTTTCACAAAATATAGGGTAAGACTGCATACATCAGATCGTGAAGCGATCCGACCTCTCCCTGGACCCTGAGCAAACGCAAGAGTCTAATGCACCAAGAATGCCTTTTGGAGGCGGCCCTGGAGCAACTGGTAAAGTTGCTGCTTTGTGACCTTGAAGTCACGTGTTCGCGATTGACCCCCTCCCTGGGCCCTGCGCAAACGCGGAAAACTAATACATCAGGAATGCCCTTTTGATAACGGGCTTTGGAGCAACCGATGATGTTGCTGCTTTGTGACCTTGAGGTCACGGGTTCGAGCTGCGGAAAGAGCCTCTTGTACAAAGCATAGGATAATGCTGCATATATCACCTCCCCAAATTCTTTATAAACGCGGGAGACTAATGCATCCAGAACGGGCCTTTAGTAATTGGTAGCTATTGAAGTGGTTTATGTCGAACTATTTATTACTATTCTTTTGTTGTTTTTAGATAATATGTTAATTACTAAAGAAATGAACGACTTAAACCAACATGATTCTTAAAAAGTGTTTCTAATAGTATTCTATTTGTGGCACTTATTTGAGAAACTCCTTAGGTGAATAAACAATAAGATAAAAGTGTATTAAAATGTGTTTTTAAACTTCAAATGAGTGTCTCAAATAAACTGTTACTTAGCAATGCTCTTACAAAATACATGTTCGTTACCTCATGCTGTTTAAGTCATCTTTCTTTCTTTCTTTTTTTATTATTATATATCTCTCACATTATAATAAAATGGTAAATAAAAATACATCTTACATCTTGTGTCTTATAGAGTGTCACACGCTACAAGATGATGGTAAATGAAAATACATCTTACATCTTGTGTTTCGTAGAGTGTCACACACTACAAGATGTTCTTTGTTTCAGTTACAAAAGGACCTAATTTTACACATGTTTTAGGAAATCTTTAACAGACCGGACCTTTTTTTTACCAAAAAAAAAAAAATTTAACAGACCGGACTCGATTTTCCGATGTCTATTTTATTTTTCAAATCTGATGTCTATTTTCGACTAGTGGTAGTATTTTCTTTGACGGCGGCCAGTTGTTAACTTCTTCACTCGAATGGCTTGTCTTCTGGAAAATATTTAAACATCATTCGCCGATTCTCATTTGCCTGCAAAAATGTCGAAGCTTCTACTTCACCGAGCTTCTCTCTCCGCTCCTCGTCGTATTCCTTTTCCCCGTATTCTTTACTCCTTCCTCTCGCATCATCATGTTTACCGAACCTTCTCGACTGAACCTTCCGGTTTCAGTAAAGAATATACTGATGAAACTAGCCTGAATTTAACTGATTCCGAATCCGGTGGCTACAACGATGATAAATATCCTTCCGGCGAGTTTCAGTTCCGCCAGTACGGCGCTTGGCAAAGCTTTCTAGTTAAGTGCAAAACTCTCCTTGCCTTCCCTTGGGAGCGCGTCACGACTGGCAGCGTCTTGACTGTGAAATTGCGTGGACAGGTTTACCCATTTTTTCTTAGATATTATTATATTAAGCTTTGCTTTAGGGATGGAGTTGAAAATATTTTTATATATTTTGTTCTGGACTAAAATCTCAGATAACTGATCAGCTAAAGAGCCGTTTCTCTTCAGGATTCTCTCTGCCGCAATTATGCGAGAATTTCGTTAAAGCTGCATATGATCCTAGAATTTCGGGTGTTTATCTTCAAATTGATCGGTTAAGCTGTGGCTGGGGTAAACTTGAAGAAATTCGAAGACATGTCTTGGATTTTAAGAAATCAGGTTGAGCTATATATATTTTGTTGATTGTCGAATTACTGATATTATAAGTATCCTTCTACGGGTGATATTGAAATGTGCCTGGTTTCAGGTAAGTTTGTTCTGGGGTATGCACCTGCTTGTGGTGAAAAGGAGTACTACATTGGATGTGCTTGTGATGAGCTTTATTTTCCTCCTAGCGCGTACTTTTCGTTGTATGGATTAGTAGTTCAAGCAACGTTTCTGGGAGGTTAGTCCATTGCCCCTTTTTTGGGAAGAAAACTTTGGTGGATGATGTCTATATGAATACTGCGGGGCCCAAGGATGCTAGTGAAACTAACTAGATTTGATATTTGGTGTTCTGCAGGTATCTTTGAGAAAATTGGGGTTGAGCCTCAAGTGCAGAAGGTTGGTAAATATAAGAGTGCAGCGGATCAACTTACTAGGAAAAGTTTGTCCGATGAAAACCGTGAAATGCTAACCAGATTGCTTGATAATTTTTATGAGAATTGGGTGAACACGATTTCCACTGCAAAAGGTTGATTTGCACTTCTCTGACTGATACCTAGTTGACAGTCTGTTTGTATTTGTTTGCTTTTGTATCATCTTTTGTTTGCTCGTATAAGGAAAGAAGAGAGAAGATGTAGAAAATTTTATCAATGAAGGTGTGTATCAAGTAGAGCGGCTCAAAGAAGATGGATGGATAACAGATGTTAAGTATGATGACGAGGTAAATTCTTTTTCCAAGTATCTGGAAGTCTTGTTCTTTATCTTTGCTTGTCATTTGGATCTGAATGATATCTACTTGTCCTTTGAACTCCAAATTCTATTTTTTTTTTAAAAAAAAAAACTCCAAATTCTATGCTTTTTGAAGGGAACAATGTACGTTTTACTTTTGGAATTGCAATAAGTAGTTAGAATCTTGATTAGTTAGGGTGCTAGTTTGTGAAGGTACTGATTAAATTTGAGCAAATTTTTCTAGATATACTCTGCTATGTTCCTATAGCAAACTCTCTATCCTTTGGGATGGAGGTATTGTTTGTCTGCCTCTCACCCTCCTCAGACCCTAGCGATAGTTTTTGATGTCGTTGGAATATACTGGGTATGTGTTGTTGTTGTACTATGGTTTGTTCCTGTGTGTTCAGATGGGTACCTTGTGAAGAACTGCTGTCTTAAGTGATGTGGAGTAACTGCGGCATTACGTTCTACTAATTTAATCTGTGCCACCTACAGGTTCTCTCAATTTTGAAAGAGCGACTGAAGTTTCCAGAGGAGAAAGATCTTCCTATGATCGATTACAAGTAAGCTTGTCTTGCTGATATTTTGTTTCAATTTATTCATCAGCAGTTGTTTTAGTTTTACCGAACTGGCCTTGAACTTTTCTATCAGTTGATGCATGTCGTTTTTAAATAATTTGCTTACATTTTTTAATCTCCTGTCTTGAATATATTCATAAAGCTTGTGGGATTCTGTGATCAGATGGTACCAGTCTCTACAGTCTATTGAATTGCTGAAACATTCTCCCTTTCCTTTTTGAATGTTTCAATCCGGTCAATCTGGATCACTGCATGACACACACACACAGACATTCCTTATTCCTACATGGAGAAAGGAAATGGATTTTGCTCCCTTTTTTTTTTGGTTTGTTGTGTGTGTGTGTGTGTGGGGATGGAGGGTGGTTGTTAAGTGCCTGAAGTTTTCTTTCCTCTTTGAATCCTTTTGGTACTAATTATAGCGCCCTGCTCCCGAGCCCTAACACTGGGAACAGTGCACTCGTCGTAGTCTGTTAAGAGAACTACAAGGCGTCGTTCAAACTTGTTTACATGTCAGCTTGACGTAGAAATTCTTCGCGAAAACGTTATAAACTAAAATCTTTAATTAAACATCCTCAAATAAAAAGAATAAACCAAGTCTCAGAGCAAAACTCCCAAATCGTAAATCATCAAACATACCGAATATCTCAACGACCTCATAAATAACCCAAAATCTTCGGTCAACGTCATTAAGCAAAAGTCTTCTAAGTCTATCAACATCCTCACATGACATCGCTCTCTGTGTAAGCATGTCCTAACTTCCAATACCTGCAAAACTGGTGAGTGGTGGTGTGAGCCAAAATCAACGGGCTCAGCAAGCAACCTACCTATACCCATTATGGAAATCATACTTGCAGAGATAATTACATATAACATTTACAAATCGACATACATGTCTCTAGTACTCAATTAAATTCATTTGAATATCTTTAACAGTGACACATCAAGAATAGTCAAACAAGATAGGTAAATCCATCAGCTCAATCTACATTACCATGATGCACGCTCTTCTCAAATATGACATACACAGTAAACAAATACTCACATAAACAAAGAAGAGAACAATACATGCCAATAGATTAAATAAACTGTGGAAAGTAAGTCACTCCACATAATAATGCGCAACTTCATGATGCATGTTTTTCTATACATGTCACAAGCAACAAAAGTCATGTCACGCACGATGCTCATATCTCTACCGTGTAATGCATGATCTCGGGACCTAATGGTGATATAGTCTATCACCAGAACACCTATGCCTATGTTAGACACAGCCTGTCGTTGTCGGCACCCGTGCCCATGTTGGACCC
Source organism: Eustoma russellianum (assembly GCA_036186865.1). NCBI lineage: Eukaryota > Viridiplantae > Streptophyta > Magnoliopsida > Gentianales > Gentianaceae > Eustoma > Eustoma russellianum. Next base: position 3,206,285 of record AP025070.1, read on the forward strand.
GGCCTGCCTCAGTACCCGTGTCCATGTTAGACCCGGTCTACCGTCCGACACCCGTGCCCATGTTAGACCCGGCCTGTCGTCTCCGACACCTGCGTCGTCCTCGACACCTGCGCCCATATTAGACGTAGCCTGCCATCCATCAATAACGATCAATATCCGTGTCCATGTTAGGCACAACCTGTCAAATGCAATGCAATGCTCGTGCCATGAATGCAAATGCATATCATACGTAATCGGGTGCATCCATACTCATACATATGCTCGCGCCTATAGACGTGCATTTATACGTGCATATATACCCCCACACATCCATATACATATGCAATGCACATTGAATCCTACCATCATACATACACCCAATTTACATATATACATGTATGTCTAATTCACATATGTCATCACATATCTCACATAATACACTCAACTTACATACACAATTCCATATACAGATATACAACGAACAACACACCAATGCATGATGAACATAACAAGCACAAATAGACCATTTGCCTCTGATGTATGACAGTATAACGAGTACAAATAGACCACTTACATCTTATCGGTCACTTGGCTTTTTTATTCTATGCTCGAACGTGAGGAAGGTTACCATAAAAATCTCTGCTTATACATGTCCAACTTATCATCTGGAATCTCCAAAATTGAACCATCATTACCATTGTTGTTATATATTTCGAGCACCTTTCAGCTTGTTCTTTCGTAAGACAAACAGTAACATAACCCACTGGAAACAATTTCAGGATCAAATCCATTGTAAAATAAACTTTGCAATTATAATATATATATATGTGTGCCTTCGGTCCTACATCACAAAACCCATTAAATTCCTATGGAGACTTAACCATGTACAAGCATTCATAATCAAATACACTGGAATTCACGCATTCTTTTTTGTGCGTAAACATTCATCCCAGCAGCGGCCAAATTGGCCACTGCTTCATGCATATTTAACCGTACATAGCACACACATGCACAAACCTTTATATTCCATATGTGAAATTGTCAAAACAATTTTAACATCAATTAAATGTTAATATTAACTATTAAAATGTATATGTATATAATAATAAAAAAACTAAACCTCAGTGGCCATCCTCATGCTCTCAGATTTTCCTTTTCTTTCCATTATTGCAAACATATACACAGCACACATAACACTTTCCTTTTCTTTTCATTATTGCAAGTATATACACGACACACACAACACTTTCCTTTTCTTGCCATTATTGCAAATATATACCTATTCACAATACACGCACATTCACGCCATTTTTTTACATAAATGTATATATAAAATGAACCCACCCAAATTGTTGCTGAGTTCAATTTCGGTGGAATAACTACTCTTGAATTTTACTCCCTTATGCTCACGCTTCACAGTACACACGCCATGCCATACAAATATATATATATATATATATATATATATATATATATATATATATAATCAATACATATGATTCAACATATACATATATACAAACGGACGTACATGTATAAAAATTCATTTATGCAATTCAAGAATACTAATGCATGACCCAAGTTAGTACCAAAAATACAAATATATAATTTACCAAAATCGTAGTAAATACACCAAAGTTACTTACATTGATCAGGCCGGGTATATTATACCGTGAATCACCAATCTAGGTTTGCTTGCATGGAATTTCCTCTCTTCCACTTAATTGCTCTCGGCTGAAAAGGGCTGCTGGGGAGGGGTGTTCTCTTTTTCTTCTTCTTTTTCTGTTAGTTTGATTTGCTGAGGGGGAGGGGAAAGAATTTCCTTTGTTGTGTGTTTAGAAGTTATCGGCTGGGGGGCAATTTATGGGTAGCAAGGTAATTTTTTTTTTTAAAATTTGAGAAGGATAAGGCTGATGGTGGGGAGGTGGGAGAGAATTCTGGGCTTAATTGGAGAAGTAACGTGTGGGGGTTATTTGCCACCCCCAAAACTCCCGCTATGGTATTTTCCTTTTCTTTTCTTTTTTTTTGCAAAATTGTGTGTATTTAATGTATATATATTATATTTTTTTCTGTTCAAACATGGGACGTAACACTAATGCTCTGACAGATTGCCTTTTTTACATACATGGTTTTAATGGAAAGCTATTTAAAGAATATGGATAACCAGATCAGCAAAAATATTGATAATATGCACAGGAAATATCGTGTATTATTATGTTTTGAGAACTTTTGAATATTTGTTTCACATTCAAATTTTGTTCTTAAGATGGTCGTATTTGTTTGGTCTGTGTTGCTCGCATTTCTTGCCATGATGTGCTTTTTCCTTTGAACCGCAGACAATATTCTGGAGTTAGAAGATCGACTCTTGGGTTAACTGGTTATAAAGATCAGGTAGCTGTTATAAGAGCCTCTGGAAGCATTAGTCGTGCACGTGGCCCATTTAGTGTTCGTAGTTCTGGAATTGTTGCTGAGGATTTTATTCAGAAGATTCGTAGTGCCAGAAGTATGTCTCTATGAAGTAGCTTATTTCTTAGATATCAAACTTTTCAGTTCAAGTAGAAGGATTCGTATACTATGACTATGTACTACAGTTCTTCCTGGCCATATCCAGTCCTTACCCTTGCACCTAATTACTTCCTTTTGGTTTGTGGTTACTAAGGTTCTCCAGGAAATTTTTTAGTTCACCCCTTTGTGTGCTTCCAATTCATGAGCAAGGTTGCGTACATCCGGCCCCTCATACCCCGTCATAGGCGGGAGCATCTAAGGCAATGGGAGTATTGTTGTTGTTTTAGTTCATCCCACCCTTGGTGATCCTAAGAAGTAAGCACTCGTCATAGTATCATTCCACTTTATACAGCCACTGCACTTTTCTCCTTTTGCATTGCCATCACATTTAGCTTCTTTAAAAGATAAAATTATCATCTTATGGTGTTTTTTTTTTTTTTTTTGGGGGGGGGGGGGGGGGGGCTTAGGGACATACCACATGCTTATCTGTTTCTTTGTGCTCAGTGAATTGTTTTTATCCCTTACATTTTATTTGTGGTGGTATTGCACGCACTTTAAATAACAAAGTGATGCTGAGAGGGAAATGTTATTTCAGAACTTATCTTTGTTATTGTTTACTTTAAGTTAGTCATATGGTTCTACTTATTGGTGAAAGCATCACCAAAATGGAAGTCCGCATTTGTACAGGTGGAAAAGATAAACTTTTATACTGATCATGATAGCTGCATAGGGTTAGGGTTTTTGATATTGTCTTTCTGTTCTTTGCGTCTTCTTCTTTCACTTTGCAGAATCAAAGAGGTATAAAGCAGTTGTCATCCGTATTGATAGTCCAGGAGGTGATGCTCTCGCCTCTGATTTGTAAGTTATATACTGTGCTTTATTATGTTGAAGTTATAAATGATCTTATGTTATATAAAAAATCAATGAATTTCATAAGCATTCTAGATGACCTCCTTTATACTTAAAAACGCCTGAAAACCGTTGACAATCTCAAAGCCTCCTTGTTAGTGCTTATAAATCATGGTAGTTTCATCTGTTTTTTATTATTGAAGCTAATGAGAAATGATATTGTCTTGATAATATGATCAGTGAATTTCTCTATAGAATTCATGATAACTTCTTTGTTAATACTTGAGTTTTGAAGATTTCTTGCCCATTCAACGCATACTATTAGTATGATGCACTCATAAGAAGATACTTGGGGCTTTGGCTTTGCCAATGATGTGGTCTGCGATCAATTTTTCTAGGATATGTTTAGGGTGTCAATAGATACTTTCTCAGTGAAAATGGAGGGTTTTTTGAGAACTGTGGAAAATGAAAATACAATTTACTGTGGATTATTTGTGTGTTGACAAGTTCTCTTACTTTTCTACAGAATGTGGAGAGAAATCAGGCTGCTGGCCCAGTCTAAGCCGGTTGTTGCATCTATGGCAGATGTGGCAGCAAGTGGAGGATATTACATTGCAATGGGAGCTGGGACTATAGTAGCAGAGAAACTTTCATTAACTGGTTCAATTGGAGTTGTGACTGGTAATGTAGCATTATCTGTTGCGGATTCATGAATTTATTGCATGATATGACTGCCAATTGTTACATTGTACGAATCTACCTAATTTTCTTCCCTATGTCAAATTTGCTTTTCCGGTTTCCTCACCAACAGTTGAGTGCTTCCATTTTTATCGTTCCAAAAGCTAGTGTGTGGTTTTGACTGAGTACATTTTGGTCAAGAAAAAGATTGAATTAGACCAGATAAACGCCAAGAGATAATGCTATGAGATTGGTTTGTTATGTTGTTGAAGCTAGTGATTTGCATAATGCTTAGTAAAGGCGTGTCTATTTACCAAACATAAGAGGGTAAAGTTGAAACTTTTTTCTGAGATTGCAATAGATCTATCCATATTTCAATAGTAAGTACTGATGAATGATAATTTCCTGGCAGGAAAGTTCAATCTGGGGAAATTATATGAAAGTGTTGGCTTCAATAAAGAGACTCTATCAAGGGGACGATTTGCAGAGCTTAGTGCTGCTGAACAACGACCTCTCAGGCAAGTCTTCTGCTGCACCCTACATCTACATTTATGCACGTCTCGATTAGGGGGTGGGGTGTGGTGTTGTACATCTAATGGACAAAGATGTAAGTGTGTGCATACGTGGATTCAAATTATATTCAGATACACCTTTCCCAATGACCTTGTGAAGATCTGGATCTAATATCTGCAAACTGGTCAACTGAAGAGTGTTTCACCATCTTAGTTTCCTTTATGAACCTCGATAATCATTCCAACATGTAATATTGTGTCCTTGTTCTTATGCCTGCCTTTCTCAATATCCAGATGCAAATGCTTCCCTATACATACAGGAATTATGTTAGATGTAGCTGATTGTACTTTCTATCTGAGTTCGTGTGGCTCACCTCTTGTTCTTATCTAGTAACTCTAGATTCCTTTTCAGCTTCCTATCCCCATCTGCTCAGTTGATGAAAAAGATCAGACATTACTGTTAGGCCAGACATTGTTACTTTTCCAAGCAATCCTCAAATTCAAACTTGACCGATCTACAGTTCTGTTAATCCTTGTTAGGTATTCCAACCAGTCTTAGGTTGCTTTTGGGATATGGTTTTCGTTAAAAAGACTGCTATAATAATCGCGGAAGCACGAACTGTTTGTACTTTGCTTAGGCTGCTAGAAGGCATTTGACTTTCTGTTTTTTTTTTTTTTTGGTTGTTGTTGTTGACGTAAAAGTGGGATGACCATTTATGTCAGAAATAGATCCGTCGCCCATTTTATGTCATATCCTATTCTAGACTTACTATGAAGCTTGGCAGCAGATTCACTATTTGTAAATGCTTCAAGCAACCCATTTTTTCTTGGCATCAATTCACTAGGCAGTCGTCGTGGAGTGTGTGGTTGGCTCTAATTATATGGTGCTTGTTTCTTCCTACAACAACACTTAAGTCTTTTTCTCACTATATGGGGTTGGCGATATGGATCGATCATTTCTCTTGCGCATTATTATTTTTGATCTGTAGCTTAAATTCTACACTCCTTTTGTGTCTCATGGTACCTAATGCATAATATGCGCCTTTAGAATACACCACTTTCAAAAATATCATATCTTCTCATCTGTGATTCCAACATAAGTACCTAAAATTCTCACTCAAATCTTATACCATCTACATAACATTGGCTACATGAATCAACTGTCTCCACTGTACTTTATCACTGATCATATGCTTCTCAATTGTCATATAAGTCATATCATTCTTTATTGTTCCCATTTAACATGAACCTCATTAATTGTCTTGCACCGTCTGTGCACATGTACATACTATCGCTACATTGACTCTCTCATCTTCTCTTCTATAGGAGCTACCCAACCTTTCTCCTTATATATTCATTTTTGTTTTATCCTTTCTTGTATATGCGTACATCCTTTTTAACATTCTCATTTTCGTCACTCGCATCCTTTGTACATGCTGACCTCTCCAACAGTGCAGGTTTACTGTTGTACCATATGATTCACAAAGAAGACATGACACACTTTTTCACTTTAACCTCTCCGCCTGTAACTTGTCATTCACATCCTTGTTAATTCCTCCATCTTTTTGTAGAATAGATCCTAAATACCTAAAATTCTTACTCAAGCTAAAATTCTCACTCAAGTGAATCTCATGTTCTCCTAGTTTTATGCAAGGTTCAAAGGTCATTCTTTTGTTGCCAAAATTAAATTGCATCTACTATCTTCTTTCGACTCAATTTGAAGCCCTTTGCTTCTAGCGTCTCCCGCCAACAATCTAGTTTGGCATTGACTCCTTCATTAGTCTCATAAGTACAATGTCATCTGCAAATAACATGCTCCACGTAACTCTGTTTTGAATGTGTCCAGTGAGTTCATCTATAACTAAAGCAAATAAGTATGGATTTAAGACTATCATATTTTGTGTTGTGACACAGAGAGGCAGAGGAACAGATGGCAATGCATTTGAACGAACCATCTCTGCTAAGATTTTAATTGCTTTCCTCTTTTAAGGATATGATATTCTTGTCTATCTGCTTGGGTGACATTTGGATCTCAATGGTCGACCTGTATGTGCCTAGTGTCTCGGGGTTATACTCTTTGTCCTGCATCTTACGTCTTGGAGGTTGGCTTGATTTTGATTGCTTTCCTCTTTAAGGATATGATATTCTTGTCTGTCTGCTTGGGTGACATTTGGATCTCAATGGTCTACTTGTATGTGCCAAGTGTTTCGGGGTAAAACTCTTTTGTTTTGTATCTTATGTTTGGAGGCTCGCTTTTGACTCCCCTGATGCTTCAATGTGTTTCACTAACTAATCAAACAACAATGGACTTTGCAGGGCAGACGAGGCCGAACTCTTTGCTAAGTCTGCTCAAAATGTGTATAGTCAATTCCGAGACAAGGCAGCCATTTCAAGATCTATGCCTGTAGGATATTTAGTATAGTGTAATGATATAGCCGGCTTTCAGTGATCGTGTTATTAAGCTTGAAATTATGTTCTTTCAGGCAGATAAGATGGAGAAGGCTGCACAAGGTCAAGTATGGACCGGTAACCTTGCTGCTTCGCGAGGTCTAGTTGATGCTCTTGGTGGGATCTCTCGAGCTGTTGCTATTGCAAAACAAAAAGCAAATATACCTCAGGACAAACAGGTATCCTCAGTTTCATCTGCATTCAACTTCTGCAACACGTGTTCATCCAACAACATCCCACTAGTACACCTTAACGTTTCTAATAGGCTGAACTAGATCCAAATCGTTCTATCTTGGTCTTGGGGTATGCATTCCTGCTAAGTATCAAAGATTCGGTACTTCTTTCTTCTATTGATCAATATTTAGCTTTGTCGATTATTGATTCCACATCATCTTTAGGTTTCTCTTGTCGAGCTGTCGAGGCCGTCTCCTTCGCTGCCTGAAATCTTAATTGGCATAGGGAGCTCTATAGTGGGAGCAGACAGACTGTTGAAGAGCTTGACAGATGATCTGACACTGTCCGATTCCGTCCAAGCACGTATGGATGGGATCGTGTTTGAGAAGTTGGATGGATCTACTTGTTCCAATACCATACTTACAGCAATCAAAGATTACCTACGTTCCATCTGACATTAATTCCCTCCTCTAAGATGCTATTCTTTAATCGGAAACTATCTCAAAATAGTGTGTTACTTTTTTTAAAGAAGGAAAGTTGTGGGAAAACTAAGCCTATGAACCAACCACCCTTCACTCGGAAAGACTATGGTTATGTTATTTTTAACGATATGTATATCAATAAACGATTCTATTATTTACAAATAAAAGGTTTACACTCATCCAATATATGTATATTATTATAGTATACCTGAATTATGTGGATAACATAATTTTGTTTCAGACGGATTATGGATAACCATCGAGAGTACTTGACATGGATCACACAAGAATCACATACTATAGTATGTCCAAAAGAACAAATATGTCATGCACTGCTCCACGATTTCACGTGTAATGGAAATTTTCAGATGCCCGTGGAAAAAATTTACTGTAGAAATAGCTAGGAAATGTAGATATCAATCTTGCAAAAATATATTTAAAAGTTACGTCCATGCAAGAGCCTCGTAAAATCATTTTCTGTTTTGGTCGTTACTCCCTTTACATCAGAATAAATTTCCCTTGGAGAGCATACATGTAAAATAATACATGTGGTTGATGTTTGCAGGAAATGTTCTTTAATCTCTGGAATATAGTTTCAATGTTGACAGTAATAGATCTTTACGTCTTTTGTAAAAAGTCATATTGACATACGGTTTTTTTTTTTCAAAATTAGAATCGTCTTGTACAAAAGATAGCTTGTCAAAACAGTACTATACAGTATAAAGCGATTTTGACAAAAAAAAAAAAACGTTAAAGTTTATAAAATAGTTTTTTATATTAAAACTATTATATATTTTTTATTTTCCCGATAAGTCTGTCAGCCAACAACATCGACAAATAAAAGGTTTTGTATAAAAATAAAAGAAAAAGAAAAAAAAAAACTCACATACACGCTCTGGATACGATGTCAAACCTTGTTAAATGACTGCCAAAGCGGAGAGAAATCTACAAAATGACAGTGGTGGCCAAAGCGGAGAGAAATCTACAAAATGGCAGTGGTGGCGCATGCAACCACAACATCCTCCGCCACCACCTGCTCCTCCACAACACACCTTCTGAAGTAATTACAACATCCAAAACGCCATTAGCCCGTCTAACAAATTCCCATCTTTTTCCCGTGAAATCCACGTTTAACACAAAGATTCCCACTTTACCAAATCACTCAACCCACCGCTACTTTCCTCTCCAAGAAATTACGTACCTTTGCGAATCCGGAAACCCTACCGAAGCCTTACATCTACTTCAGGAAAAATGTGATCTCCCCTCTGTGGATTCATCTCAAAAGGTTCTTTCCTTTGAAATCCTTTTGCAAGCTTGTGGGCTGCATCAAAACTGTGATATAGGCACAAAAGTCCATGAATTGATTTCCTCCTCAAACCATTTACGAATGATTGCATACTCAATAATTAGATCATCACAATGTACTCTGCTTGTGGGCTTCAGTGAAAATCCCATTTTGTATTTGATCAGTTAGAATGGAAAAATCTTTACCAATGGAATACACTTTTGAGCGGTTATACAATAAACGAGTTTTGCCATGATGCACTGTGTGTTTATTGAGTTGATTTCATGAGTACAAACCGGACAATTATACATTTCCTGAAAACGGGTCTGGTGGATGAAGTGTTTGTGGCTAATGTTTTGGTTATTATGTATGGGAAGTTTGGTATGGTTGAGAAAGCGAAAGAGATTTTTGAGTATATGCCTGAGAGGAACTTGGGTTCATGGAATTCTACGTTGTCTGTTTTGGTTGACATTGGAGACTGTCAAGGAAGTTGTTGCCTTTTCACTCGATTACTACAAAGGCATGAAGATTTGTTCCTGATTCGGCTACATTTGCAACGGTTTTACCAGTGTGTGCTAGAGAAGGCCTAGCTACTGTAGGAAGAGCAATCCATAGTTTAATGTGGTTATTTTGCAGTATGATCATTGCCTAAGTTGCAATTTGTCTTTCAAGAGCTGGATGGAATTGGTTGAATTAGAGAAGTGAATATACTGTATAGAAGAGATTAATCCAGACAAATGGATGTCATACCACTGAAGGTGACACAAATGAAGGTGGATCACGCATTGTAACTTCTCGCAAATGGAATAAAATCTGAGTAAAAGGAAAAAACATATTATCTTTTATCATGTGTTTGGAAAAAAAAAACTCAAAATTATGCACCGCAGTTATATCAAAACTACAATGTGAAATTGATGCGTGCCTAACGGAATCACACGATCCCAAAAGACTTCTTAATAACAAGTATCTTAATGACAAAAAAAAGACAGTGAATAATACAAAGAACACGACGAATAATAACGAAGGATAAACAAATAACAAAGGTAGAAAAAATTAACCATGTTAGACTTCTTTGATGAACACATCTTTGCAACAAGAAAAAGAAATGTCCATGCGATGGTGAAGAGGATGGAGACGTCGACTATGCGCCATATTCTTACAGCTGCAGGATAACCGAGCATAGCGTATTGATAGAGCTATGCCGTGGTCTGACGTACTGACAGATGACTCACTATAAATGATGTGGTGTAGACATTAGACACACCTGTTGCTTGATCGTCCTCGTGTGGAGCACGTAGGTGACGACCGTTCATGTGGTTCTACATCTAGTCTCATGTGGCTAGTATGTATACATCTTTTGTTTTATTTAATTGTCATTGTAAGTTGAATGTGCGATGACATTTATATTATTTAAATCGTAGATACATCGTCTTGCTTGGATGTGCTATTATATTATTTTCGGTAACAGTGATATATATTTTATAGTATTAAACTGATTGAGTCAAAATTTACAGAAACATGACAATGCATACGTTGATTCAAAACTTCAGATTAAACACTACTACAAATTATAATGAAAACAAACAGTAAATCACAATTTTAATGTCAATAAGTATTTATGATGTGAACGTGTCATATTTCTTTGATAACTTATATGATCGATAAAACATTGTAGATTGATATCAATCTATCAATTAATTTCTCAAGAAAACACACACACACACATATACACACACGTATGTATAATACTTTATTAAAGCTTGAGAAATAATTTTTTTTACCTTTAATATTCGCTTTTCTACTCTTTCGTCCCTTTTCAAATCTTTGTATATCTTTAAAAACATTAACTAAGTAAAATGATGCGATAAATTTACTCCAAAAACAATCATGCGATTAAAGTTTAAATAATGTTTGTTTAATATAAGTACTTTTGAAAACTTTATTTTACGTTGAAATTGCCATAAACGTTTGAAAATAGTAAATAGCAAATCGTCCCCAAATTTATTCTTCGTTCACCCAATGACCCAATGCTTCTCCAGACGTCAGCACCGTCTCTACCACCGCATATCTCCGGCACAGCCGGCGTTCACCGTCCAGTGTAAGTGGCAACGACATGGGCCTCTATCATTTGAAAAGAAAATGTCCTGGTAATTATTATTTCTCCACTAATCTCTTTTAGTAAGTAAGTTTGGGAGAACCCATCAACAATATGAAATTAATCACCTACCAAATCTGCTCGATCCCATTCAATGAATTATTTCAAGGAGTCCTACTTGGATTTTGTATACGCTTCCAAAATTCTTACCTGAAATCCCGCATCTTTTTCCTTTTTATCGAGAAGAAGAGATAAAATCTTAGGAAAGTACAAATTTTTCTGACTCAAAGCCGTTACTCTTCAAATTCCTACCTGTATCACTTCTAGAAAAATCCCCCAAGAGAAAAAAATCTAATATAAATTCATAGCTTCCCAAGACAGCAACCAAGATACCATGGCTTCTGCTTCATCATCAGTGTCTGGAGTTCACTCAGAATCTGATTCCAATGAAACTAAGCCAAAGATAAAAGAAGAACAGGTGTCTTCAATACCCTCCCCCCCCCCCCCCCCCCGGGAAAAAAAGGTCCTCTCGGCTTACTGCTACACGATAGAGAATAAGCGAATGTTTACATTTTGATAGGGTTTTTGAACTTTTCTTTTTCTTTTCTAATTTCTCAGGATGTTTCGAGTGAAAATACTACAACTGAGCAGCCCAAGAATGCTTCTGTGAGAGATGTTCCCGTTGTGTAAGATTAAATCCTTCTTTATTGATGTTGACTGTTCTGTGTTCATGTTTATGCTTATGCTATGAATGTAGTGGTGTGGTATTTGGTCTGGAGGTGGTTTTAACTCTTGGATTATTGATTTATGGTGCCTCGTGAACCCCCCCCCCCTTCCCTAGTTGGATAGAGGTTAGGGTTTTTAGGGCTTCATGTTGTGTCTGCTCAATCTTTCAAATGAGGAGTTATGAGACAAAGTATATAGGGGAAAAAAGGATAAAGTGAAACTAAAACTACCAGGTGAGAGAAAGACTCAAGTGTTGTTTGAGTCATACTCGGTGGAAATTACAGGATCCTTTCTCAAGATTTGCAGTTGGAAAACCCAGGATACTGATTGACAATTACGTCATGAGTATAGTCACTGTAAGATTGACTCTTGTAAATCACTTATTCTTTTCTTCAGCACTTTTGGAGCGTGTTTCTTTATTGTCTTTCTGAACATTTAAAATCCTTTGGTTTTATCTTAATAACAAGTTTAAGGAAGGTTTTGATATTACCTGCATGGTTGAGGAATTTTGTTTTCAAGGTTCAGTAGGTATTTCGGGATAAAAAGACAAGATGAAAATTTTCTTGTCCTGGAAGTGGGAAATATTTGTTTGAGATTTTATTATATTGACTTATTTAGAGCCACACACAACTTGTTCTAAATAAGATTTATCTCCTCTTTGAGAAACTTCGTTGCATATGGCTACAATGTGGCTGTTGAGATGCATGCAATCAAAGCAAAACATGCAAAGTTTATAGGAAATATGTATTGCTTTCACATGGTGATGTTCACCTTTGCCTTTGTTTGTTTGAATTAACTGCAATTGAATGTGTATCTGCGGTATCATAATTCCAATTATGTCAAACTTCCCATCTGGACAACTCCTTGAATAGTTTGAACAATATTCGGTGGTTATTATCCGTGGTTTCACATAGGAATGTTCGCGAGAGGCCCTTGCTCTGTGATATATATTTCATCTTTCTTTTCTTTCGAGATAGATATATATCAATGCTGTCTGTTCCTTTCTTATTTAGTTCCTGTCCTTTCTAGATGATCCTTCTTGTTAACTTGAAAATGTGCAGAGGCTTTGTTGAATCTTCTGTTCCATGAGTATACTGTATTCCTTCTTGCTTGTGGAGCTAGTTGAAAATAAATATGACCATGTCTGAATTATTCCAGTGTTATATGTGGAAGTGCTAGCTTGTAATGCTAAATAACTCAGTAAATGAAGTCAGTTGTCTGTGACCAATATCACGCTCTTTCTTAAAAATCTTTCATAACTGTTGCTTCTGGCATAGAATAGGGGTGAGCGCGTTAGCTTGTACCTACTAGGAGAAAAGTTGCATGGTGTCAGAATGACTGTGCAGCATGTTTGTGATGGCAAGTATAGTTTGTGATGGCACTGATGACTTTCTTTTTTCGTGTTTCTTTTTGGTTTTTGTGTGCGTATGGGTGATGGACGCGGTGGTTTGGGAAGTGTCCTAGAACGTTATAGATCTTGTCGAAGATCACAAGTCTTATGCTTGAGACTAACTTCCTTCTACCCGCACTTTAAGACTTCAGCTGTGTATACTCTTTCTTAAGAAGCATATGTTTTACCTGGACAGTTTTTTAGCCCATCATGTTGTCCAAATTGTAGTCAGCGGGTGTACAATAACCCTGGAAGAGCTAATTATCCTTTCAAAATTGGAAATCCCTTTAATTCAGAAGCCGGGAAGTCTTCAAAATTGACAATCTTTGGTAAGCTTGTGCAGTCAACTCTTACTTATTGAATTACATAGAGCTCTGAAGTTCCAAGTGTTTTAAATATATGTTCTAACTACTCGTGAACTTAAGTGTACAGAAAGTTAGTCCTAGGCCTCTTTTGCTTCAAATTCTTCTCGGTGGCCTATATCCTGGGTTGGGACTCTTCACTCATGGCTGAGTTTACGCCATTTTCAAAAAATTCAAGACTCGGTCACTTTTCTTGTGCTCTATTTATTTGATTTAGTTTTTATTTTTCGAGTCCTATCATGAATCATATCCTTTTGTGTACCTCTTAATATCTAATGCATAATATGCGCGTTTAGAATAAGCCTCTTTCAAAAACATCGTATCATCTCAACCATGCTTTTGGTCTAAATATCTAAAATTCTCACTTAAATTTTATAACCTCTACATGATATAGCTACATGAATTAACTGTTTTCACTGTGTTTTATCACTGACAATATGCTCCCCACTTGTAATCTAAGTCATATTCTTCTCTTTATCTATCTTCATTTCTTCTTTGGTCTTCTTCTCCCACGTTGAACATGTACCTGATTCATTGTCTCACACTGTCTAACAGGTGCATCTGCAGGATGCTTTTGCACGTGCATATATCATCTTAACCTTGACTCCCTCATCTTCCTATCTATAGGAGTCACTCTAACTTTTTTCCTTACATGTTCATTTATGATTTTATCCTTGTATGTTTACACATCCATCTTAACATTCTCATTTCCTCCACCCGCATCTTTTGTTCGTACTCATAATTGACTGCCTAACATTCAGCTCATATAGCAGTTCGGGTTGTATTGTCGTTACATGAAACTTTTTTTAAGCTTTAAAGGTACTTTCTTATCACAAAGAAAACCTAACGCATTTCTCCACTTTAACCACACCTCTGTATCTTGTTATTCACATCCTTGTCAATTCATCCATCTTTCTGTATTATAGATCTTAGATACTTAAAACTCCCACGTAGGCGAATCTGTTGGTCTTCTAGTTTCACACAAGGTTCTAAGATCATTCTTTTGTTGCTAAAATTAAATTTCATATACTTTGTCTTCTTTCAACTCAATTTGAAGCATTTTTCCTCTTGTGTCTCCCTCCAACATTCTAGATTAGCATTGACTTCTTCAATATTCTCATCAACGAACACTATGTCATCTGTAAATAACACGCTTCACCGTATTTATCTTAAATACGTCGAGTGAGCTTATCTATAACTAAAACAAATAAGTATGGATTTAATACATATCATTGGTGTAAACTGACTGTAACAGAGAGCACCGGGCTTAGTCCTCCTAGAGGCCTCACGTTTGTCATCGTGTTCTCGTATATGTCTTTAATAATTTCTACATATGCTACTCTAACACCTTTCTTTTTGAACACTCCAAAAAATCTCTCGTAGAACTTTATCATGTGTATTTTTCAAGTTAATAAAAACCATATACAAATCATGTTTCTTCTCTCGATACCTCTATATTAATTTTCAGGAGATGAATAATAGCCTTGATTGTTGACCTTCCATGCGTAAATCTAGATTGTTTTTAGATACACAAAGTCTCTTATGAATCACTCACTTCTAGAGCTTCATTGTGTGGCTCATCAATTTACTTCCTCTATAATTTGCACAATCTTATATATCTCTTTTGTTTTTGTATAGAGGTACCGAACGTTTTTTCCCCATTGGCCAGACATATTTCTGATCTTCACAATCTTGTTAAAAAGATCTTCGCGCCATATAATACCTTTTTTTCTCTTGGTATTTCCAAGCCTCAATTAGAATAT
Organism: Eustoma russellianum; assembly: GCA_036186865.1. Classification (NCBI taxonomy): domain Eukaryota; kingdom Viridiplantae; phylum Streptophyta; class Magnoliopsida; order Gentianales; family Gentianaceae; genus Eustoma; species Eustoma russellianum. Next base: position 3,221,533 of record AP025070.1, read on the forward strand.
TATAGGGTCTAATCGTTTTACCATTCTTCATCCTTTTCAAAGCATCTTCTACCTCTGGCAATCAAATATCCTACTAAACTTTACGCTTCTATCCTTTTTGGAGTTATGCAACTCGTGCAATCCAATTTTATCTCCCGCCGTTTCATTAAAAAGTTTGTCAAAGTGTCTGCTTCATCCATCTTTTATTGTCATTTCCTCTACTAAAATCTTGCTATCTTCGTTTTTAATGTATTTAACTTAAGTCAAGTCTCTTGTCTTCCTTTCTCTTGCTCTAGAAATTGTATACACATCTCTTTCACCTTCTTTCATGTCCAACCACTTATAAAAATCTTCAAACGCTTTGATTTGGCTTCACTTACTGTCTATTTAGACTCTTTCTTGGTAAGCATATACAACAACAACAATACCCAATATATCCTAATAACAGCAAAAGCTATCGCTAGGATCTAGGGAGGTTGAGAAGTTAACAAACAATACTTCCATCCCAAGGGATCGAGAGCTTGCTTCCAGTGAGACCTCTGACTCTATATGTACCTGCATAGATGATACAATAATAGGAATATGGTGTACCAGTGTATATGCACAAATAATGAAAGACAAAGACAAAAACAAAAGTATTGCAAAGTCAACTTACAGTGTAGAGAGTTTCTAAGTTCCTAAGTATATTTTAAGATGTCTCTATATCCTGCCTAAACCTCCTTAACCTTAATCCTCTGCCTCCAATAACTCCTATCCTGGATCATGTCCTCAGGGAGGTGCAAATCTAGTAGGTCATGCCTAATCCGCTCATCCCAAGTCAGTTTGAGCCTGTTTTTACTCACCATCCCCTCTACAGTGAGGCTTTCAATTGCTCTAACAGATGCGGTTGTCTGCCTCCTCTTGACATGCTCAAAGCATCTCAGTCTCCCTACACTCATCTTATCTGCTATACTAGCCACCCCTGATCTTTCTCTAAATACTTCATTTCTTACCCGGTCTAGCCTCGTATGCACACACATCCACCTCAACATCCTCATCTCTGTTACTTCCATCTTCTGCGACTGTGCCCTCTTGATAGCCCAGCAATATGTTCCATACAACATTGTTAGTCTCACTGCCACCCTATAAAATTTTTTGTTCAATTTAGTTGGAAAATTCTTGTGACATAACACCCTTGAGGCTGCCTCCATCTACACCAACCTGGTTGAACTCGGTGTGTTACGTCACTGTCTATGTCCCCATCTTGCTGTACAAACGATTATAGGTACTTGAACTTGTTTACCTGTGGGACCACTTGACCCTCGATAGTGAGCTGGCTATTCTCATCGTCAGATGCGTCGCTAAAGTTGTAGTGCATATACTCGATCTTAGGACGACTAATCTTTAGGGCTTTTCTCTCTAAAGCACCACGCCACTCTTCTAGTCTCATACTCAGGTATGTCTACTCTTTGCAACTAATACAATATTATTAGCAAAAAGCATACACCACGGGACTGCCTCCTGAATCGGCTTTGACAACTCGTCTAGGACAAGTGCGGGAAAAAATGGGTTCTAAGCAAACCCTTGATGGAGGACCTTCACCGGGAAGATGTCCTATTCCCACATGCATACTAACGGTTGTTTTCGTCCTAGCATACATATCCCTAATTATGTCTATATACTTCATAGAAAACACTTTTGCATCCATAGTATCCCAAATCAGTCTAAGTGGCACAGTATCATATGTTTTTTCGAGATCGATGAAAACCATAAGTAGATCTGGCTTCTTCTCCCTATACGTCTTTATCAATCTCCTTAAAATGTGTATTGCTTTCGGAATTGACCGTCCTGGCATGAAACCAAATTGGTTCACCGTAACCTGAGTTTCTCCCCTAATTCTAGTGTTGATTACTCTCTCCCTTAACATCATAGTATGACTTAGCAACTTAATCCTCCTATAATTCCCACAACACCGTGTCTTTCCTTTGTTCTTATATAGGGGGACCATGACAATCTTTCTCCACTCATCTGGCATTTTTCTTGTTTTGAATATAAGGTTGAACATAGTAGTTAGCCATTGAACCTCTTCCTCTCCCAAACATTTCCACGCCTCAATGAATATGTTATCTGGGCCAACTGCCTTAGCTCTTCCCGTCTTTCTTGGCAAGCATATAATTTTCAAAATTCTCTTGATTCTTGCAAAGTTGAAGTGCATTATCACTAGTTTTCTTGGTTTTTTACTTTGTCTTGCATTTTTTTCCACCACCAAGATTGCTTATTTGGGATATTCGACCTTTTGGCTTGTCAAGTGAATTTATTCCTATTTTCTTTATTTTTACTGCTACATTTTCCGACACTTCATTTGCATCACTTTTTGAATTTCTTAAGGCTTCTTGTTCCAATACTACTTTTCTATAATTTACTTGCGTAGCTTCCTTCGAATTCTACTATTTTATCTTGGGTTCTATAGGTCTTTCTTTTCTTAATTTGCTGTGTTAGATACGGACATCCAACACATAAGACAATGTTGCATTGTTAAACTTTCTCATGTGATCGTCTTGCAGCCTTATAAGCTCTTTTATCTCTACTACGAGTCATGAAATAGTTTATTTGCGATTTATTGGTCCATTTTTGAATTTAATCAAGTGATCATTTCTTTTTTTTTTTTAGAAAAACATTTCTTTTGTAAGTTTTTTTTTTCGAAAAACATATTAGTCACTATAAGGTCATATGCTATTTCAAAATTTAAATCTCCTCCTATTAAGATCTTCTTGTCTATTTGAATTTTACGCACGATGTCTTTTAAATCTTCTCCAAATTGAACTTTTTTAGCCCCATATAAACCCACTTGAGGGGAATATACCCTAATATTGATTGTTCACATACAAAAAAAATATTGATTATTTCTTTTCCAAGCACCAACTTAAGGGCTATAATTCTATCTCATTTCCTAATAATACCTACTATTTCGTCTCCTTATGAGACATATACAATAACCCCAACTTTATTTTTTGTCTTATTCTTTTATGTGTATTAGAGTTTAAATACCGACTTGTCCAACATTCTAGCCTTCTCAACTATCCATTTTGTCTATTGTAAATGTAAATATTTTATTTTTTCCTTATCTTTGTGTTCATTATCTCCATTATCTTCCCGTTAGAGTTTTAATGTTTCACGTTCCTACTTTAATACTCCTACCTAATCTAGTATTTTCTCTCTTAGTATCCAACTTACGGCTTCAGAAGTCTTGCTTATTTTTCATTGCATCCAAGTTATCTAGGAGATGCAGCGGCTCTTGCTCAATTGTCCCCGCGTTCGGACCAATACGGCGGGAGCCTTTGCGTATTTGACACTACAACCAAACCCCCAAATATAGCGGTCCTTGCCAAGACATCCCATTCGGACCATACGGTGCGTATCACATGGGGGACATTCTAACATTAGCATAATTTCTTGTTTGATCTATAATCATATATAGTGACAAAATTTTACACTGGTTGTCAACTTAATGACCCTCCTCCTTTACCCGGGTTTGATAAAAAAAATTTTTTTGATTCTCCCTTTAGCAGTCGTAAATTACAAAAAAGCTTCATTCTTTCAAAAGAATATAACTTGAAGGAGAAAATATTCCATTGCCAGCTATTGTTTCTGGCAATCTCTTACGGAACATCCCCATAAGGATCTATTAGGATTGTTTTGTGGTTTTGCAGATCATTTAAAGTTCTTTTTCTTTTTCTCTTTCATTTTTTGTTATTGCCATTGGTATTGCTGTTTGCTACATTGGTATATTGTTGTCACTCTTATTTCTGTTTGGAGGTAATCTAAGGGTTTGCAGTTGAATGAGTTTCCCCCTCCCCTTTTTTCTTCCTAAATAAGGTTTTATTTCTTAGTTGCTAGTTATATACTAGCACTAGATAAAACTTTAATTGAGGACTTTTTCCGCCTTGAGTTGTTTCTGAAATCTATTTTTGCCAATATATATGGATTATATCCTCATACAAATGTCTGTACAGTCTTGAATTTCAGGTGATTAATTCATCGCCATTTTATGTGATCATTTCAGTGATATTTTAGATTTTGTCATGGATATTATTTGTGTACAGGAGAATCTGTCTAGATAATGTACTTAGGCTTTTCAATAAATGAGGTTCCAAGATAAAAAGCTCATTGAGATATCATGATATTGGGCGCATAGTTCATGGCACAGGAAACTTGTAAGGAATGGTTCACTAATTAATTCACTCTGGAGAATGTTTGATAGAAAGATTTAAAAGGTAACGACCTCTCTCGTCTTAAACGGGTGAGCTTTAGGAAGATGCTATTGAAGCTTGAGGAGCTTTATGTTGGCATTTGTTTAATTATCTCTTTTCCTTTCCCGTGGGGTGGAGGGTTGTATGTGGATAAGTGTCATTTTCAAAGCAGCAAATGGCGTCAGATAATTCCTTCATGTAGAAAAATAAAATTCTTGGGTAATTTCCAATTAATTTCTATATTAATTAGACGTATGCAAAATATAGATTGACGTGTATGACTAGTGCTAGTTACCTAAATTGTTGAGCATTTAAAATTGTATTAATGGAAATGGAAATTTTTTGCCACTTGCGTTACATGCATCCATTGTCAACGTGTCCTACCCCCACAGACCTACCGATTGTCCTTGATTATATTTCCTTCTATTGCTTAAATCTGCAGGTACAAAAATTTTAAAGAGATCCGTAGCTTATGGATCTTCAGGTTACATCAAATGATAAAGAAGATCTGTAACATATAAAGTTGGAATAGCTAAAGGAATGCAAATTGAAAATTGAAAATGATCATCAGCCCTGAAAATGATGACAAGAAGAGGGGTTGTGCCAAAAAAAAAAAAATCAATCAATTAAATACTTCTTGTAATAGAACACTCAAGAACATTTTGCTTTAAGTCAACAGAAGCTTCATCTAAGAAAAAGCAGTAGATTTCTTTGAGATAGCATGGATCACGATATGAACAATAGTAATACTACATAAAGTTTCACCCGGAGTCTAAAGGATGAAAAAATCTACTAATTACGGCTAACGAGAAGTTCTTCAACGAGATGATTTTGAGGTTTTGCTCAACTGGATCTCCAATATGAGCTATCACTGGTGTGAGCGTCTCCTTGTCTAGCTTTTGATGTCGCGGATATACTAAGTTGAAAATTTTCTATTACAAAGTTGTGGATGAATCGTACCAATATTGGTATCTTGACCCAATGTTGGTACGACGTCGTCTACAAGTAATGAAGAATGTTCAACTTACTATATCTGACCCACCTTTAAAGCCAGACAAGGAGATACTAGCGCCACCTATAGCTTATATTGAGTTGATCAAAACTTCAAATCATCTCATTGAAGTACTTCTGAACAGCGGAAATTGGTAGGCCTTTCATCCTTTAGGTTCTTGGTGGAACTTTATGCATTATTCTTATCGTGATCCATTCTATCTCAAGAAATCTGTGAGCTTTTCTCTATTAGATGAAGATTTCTATTGACTAAAAGGGATTTTTTTAGTTTATGTCTGATTACATGAAAGATTTGATTGATTGCATTGTTTTTGGGCATAAAAACCTCGTCGTCAATTTCAGGGCCGCGGATCATTTTCAGTTCTCATTTTGTGTTCCTTTAGGAACCCCAATCGTGTATGTCATAGATATCCTGTATCATCTGACATAACTTGAAGATCTATATGTTACAGATCTCTTAATATTTTGAGCAATAGAAGGAAATTCTTCTCGTCAGCTAAATCGTTTGAGATCCTGGTGGGATCTTTGCTTCAGCAGAAGTTGCTGCCCTTATTACGATTAGCGGTAGTAACTTAAAATTAAGGTTATTTTAGTATGAGCAGATTCTTTAGAACTAAGAAACGCAATTTCTTTTGCTTCTTTATTGTAATTGCAGAAATACTGAATAAGGTTTTCCAGGTCATTTTATTTAAATCAATGTGCAACGGTTTCTATTTTTAAGAGGGGAAAAAATCAGTATCCTGCTTTAGAGTGTTGCTGCGTTTCCTTTAGTATGAGCAGGATCAATGCTGGTATGAGATCTGCCCCAAAATTATCCCTACCCCCCTTTTCCCCCTGAATCTCCCATTTCTATCATTAGAACTCCAAATGTAAAATGCTCGGAGGACATTCCTTGGGCCTTCTCTTTTTTTTTTTGTCTTTTTTGGGTGGAGCAGGGGGTTTGGGGGGTCGGGTAGGGTGAGGACTGGGGTTTTAAGAAAGAAGAGCCAATGGATTTGTCTAGAAGTGCACAACTATATTATGAGTTATAGGAATTTTGACTTTGATGGGCCAGTCCTTAGTTAACTTGATGGATGTTGTGTTTCACAATGGTGCGTCATAGGAAGAGTCGCAGCATATTGCATTGATGGTGCACCATTCGGTTAAATCGATAAATGTACTTGAATAGTTTCCTGTCCCTATGAGATTATGCAGTTCTCTTGTTCTTTCCTTCTTGCTCATAATTAAGGCATGCATCAGCTGTAGTCTCAATAGAAATGTGTTCTGTTTCTTTTTATATCTCATCTTGTAAAAGTGGTGTATTTCATGTTTGTGCTCAAGTGTAGCTGTTTAAAATCATTATGTCTACATGTATTTCTGCAGTAAGGTTCAACATCGTGAAGCATAAACTCACAGTGCTGTCTCGATGTAGTTGAAGGAAGATGACCTTCCTTGGGAGTATTTCTGAGAATGTCAACTCCTATGTTCCTTAACTTGTTTATGTAAACAATGACGTTTTTTGCTTCTGTGCCAATAGAAAGCACATGTTATTTGTCCAGGAATATAACTTATGAAGCTTTAAACTTCAGCATACTGGCACCACGAAAGTGAAGGCCTTAGTTAGATGAACTAGGACAAGTAAAGAAAGCTTGAAACTTTGCTCAAACAAAAAGAGAGACAGAGAGAATGTTAAAACTGTCAAAAGAAGTCCATCCAGTTTTCTGTAATTAGTGAGGATCGGAGAGAGAGGGGGGCTTAAAATTGTGAAAAGAATTCCAGGACACACACACACACACACACACACACACACACACACACACACACAGAGAGAGAGAGAGGAGCTTTAAACTGTCAAAAGATGTCCATCCAGGAATCTATACTAGTGAGGATCGGGTAATTCAGCCTTTATAGCAAGAATAACATAATCTTATTTGTACTGATCGCTTTTTATTTCCTATTCCAACATGAGTTGTTTAATTCCTTGGTGTCTTTATTACTCACATTGTGGTTAATGGTGCTAAATCATATAGCTTTTATTCTAATTTGCATTTCTATCAGACAACATGGTGCAATGTTGTTTGTATGATACATGGGTGCAATGTTGTTTGTATGATACATGGGTGCAATGTTGTTTGTATGATACATGGGTGCAATGTTGTAGGGTTATTGTAATGTTGAACTCTGTTTCACTTATTTAAAGATAAACACATTAGATGTCTGTTATGTGTATGTATGCGTGGCCTTGATCTTAATTCGGAACAAAATTTACGTGTACATATTTAGTAGATCTCAAAGTTTCTTTGTTGCTCTCCCCTCCTCTTTCTACCATGCCAGAAAGCTTTATAGATGGCATATAGCATCTTAGAAAATAAAACCATATGCCTATACTGGTGAGTGACTTAGCAGCCTATTTAAGGCACCTTGGCTGCTCTTGTTGATGCTAGTGGACACATTTGTCTAAACAAAATAAATATCATCTAGTCTGACGTTCTGCCATTCTCTGAAACCTCATGAAGATCATGATAATTGTTGAGGAAATGTCGCAGGCTTCTCTGTAACTCAGCTATTACTTTATGTGTCTTAACTCGTTTTTTTTAAGCACACGCAAACGGGGGAGGGGAGGGGATTCGAACTGTGGTTCTTACTAGGAAGTGCAACGGTATTTATCAATAGGCCAATCCGAATTCCCATCTTGATTGTAGGGATGTAGTTTCTTCCAACTTCCTGTAGCTGTATACTTATCGTAAGTTTATGACGCAGTTGATGTTATCCTTAACTGTCTTCATGATATGGTTAGGAATATGGAACGCCTGGATAAAGAAGCTCTGGCTAGGGATATTGAATTCCTGGAGAAACGACAGCAGGAAAAGTTAAAGAAGAATGCAGCTGATTTTACTCAGTATTTAACCGAAAAATACTTCTCTGACAAGACCATTTTTGGAGGTAATTCTCTTGCATGTGCCTCCGTACATCATATGAAAGCAGGCTCTCAAACTGAAGAGCATTTAACTTTCTTAGTTTAATACTGCTTATGATTAGTAAATACTTCTTTTCTTCTTTGTTTTTACTTCCTTTTTTTTTTTTTTTTTTTTTTTTTTTTTACCATACTTGGTGCTTCACCACATTTTATGTTTGCCGGAGTACCCTTCCAGTGTCAGCATGTATATGCTCAGTCCACCTAACCATCAACTGTAGCGTCACCTTGTCTTTCTGTAGAACCATATAATTGCTGTGTGTGTGCTTGTGCTATGTCCACCGAGAATAGAATGGGCTAAGAATAGCTTTCGTTTTCTTCTCTTCTTTCTTTTTTTGGGTAGGTTTCGTGTGTTTTTTTAAGGTGTAGGGTTGGGGTGTTTAGAATTACTAACCCTGTTCCGCGTGGTATTGTTGATAGTTGGTCATATCTTCCGTACCGTCATCAGCTTTTTTGTAGCGTCTCCTTATCTTTCTGTAAAACCGCATAATTACTCTGTGTATGCTTGTGCTATGTCCACCCAAAATAGAATGGACGGTTTATAGTTTTCTTTTCCTTTTCCTTTTTTTTTTTTTTTGGGGGGGGGGGGGAATGGGGTTGGGTTGCTTTGCTTAAGTGCATTTTTCTCTCCTGCATTTATGTGTTTAGGATTACTAACCCTGTTTCACGTGTTATTGTGATAGTTGGTCATATCTTTCAAACTGGCATTAGCTTTTTTTAATGCTTCATTCTTCTAGTAGTATGTAAGCCTTGATACTTGTGTATGCTTCAGTAATACGGGATCCTATGATACTTGAGAGTTCATTAATATGCTTCTAGAAGATGAATGCACTCCTTTTACTCGGGCAGTGCGATGCCCTATAATTTAGGAGTAATAGGTTAACACGGGATGAGTTGGCACTCAAAGCTGCAGTGCAACTTGCTCTCTTACTCAAACTATGTCCTACAACGTATAGGAGATGAAATTAGTCTCATAAGATCTTTTGGAGGTGCCTTATTATATTATTGCTAAACTTGGCCCACTTGCATCTTTTTGCAGACAACATATTTGATGTCAAAACTACTGCAGATGGTAAGACAATCAAGACGAGCAGGTATACATACATCACTGTCATTGTTATTGGAATTCTCGGATTTGTTTCTCCAGACGAACCAGTAATACCGTGCTTTTTTCTAGTTTGCCTCCTTATCAGTCTTACGCAGACCCTGCTGGGTTTCTTGACTTGCTGAAGGGTGTGGTGAATATTGAGAAGAAAGACCCAGCTGAGACTTCAACTGCTAACAAAGACCCAGCTGAGGCTTCAACTGCTAAGAAAGATCCAGCTGAGGCTTCAACTGTTACTGAAGAAACAAAGAAGAGCGAGTGATGCAAAATCGCTTGCGTCTAGCTGATCATGGGTGTTATATTATAGACTTGGTTAAACCATCCTTTGCTCTAAACTTGCTGTTGAATGATGTGTTCCCTGTTTTCTGAACAAATATAATTGTGTGTGATCTTGTGTGTGCTCGGGCAATGCTTGCTTAGTCGTAAGCAAACATGACATGATTCCCTTCTGTTGGCTGAGGTGACTGTTACCTAGACTTTCTATGAATGTGGCTTCTGGTTTTGTCAGTTCCTTCTTTCATATGTGAGTTGCTTTTGTATATGGTGGTGGGGGTAGTGGGTAAATTTGCCGGTTTGAAATGGTTCTATTTAAAACTGCAGGACTCCATCTGAAACAAAGACCTGTGGGGGGACTGTTTTGTCTCTGCATTCTGTTTATTGCCCTCAGCGTATCCTTAACCCCCCACCCCACCCCCGCCTTTCCCAAGACTTAATATACAAAGAGAAAAAGAGGTTTTAAGTCCTGTATGCTCCTATTGAGGGGGGAAAAATGTCAACACCGTATAATGTTTGTTTCTTGTAGTGTAGTATATAGAACATATAATATGAATACAGGACATCAGGAGTCATGATGCTCGAGAATTTTGAAGTTTGAATAACCTCAAATAACCGAGACAGAAGCACATGATATGAGAAATTTCAATTCTATAACCTTAATATAACTGAGATGTGGGCAAATATTTTTTTTTTTTTAAAAAAAAAACGTTTCGGTGTAGCGCAGGGGTCCGGGGAAACTGAGGTGTAGGCAAATCTGGAAACCAAAAGGTCGGCAAAATGTACGAGAATATCAATTGAATTTTTATATACAGTGCAATTTTCTGAAATTAAACCAATATTTTTTATGCCAAAGATATACTATTTTTGCGTATTCCCCTGTAGTGTATTAAATTAGTCAAGGTTTTTATACGTCTTTGAAAAAATCCATCAAATTAATCCCCCTTTTTTTTTTGGCTGGATTATAACTGCGCAACATAACAGGCAGTCATTGCAATTTTTTAATTTAAACAATCAAAAATAGGCTACTGTCTAATTGAAATATTTTATTACATTGCCAAAGTATTTCAAACCTGATACTCGTGCAGCACAACCCAAATTCGCTGAGACTTAAATGTTGATCATAAATTTCATAAGAGTTAATCACGTTTCGATAAAACATGTGATTAACTCAAAAATTACATGAAAGACCCATGTTATAATGTATTTCCGACTAATGATAAATACATCTCTTTTTTGATATATACATATCAATGATGATGAAATCAATACTATAAATAATGACAAAAAAATATATTATCTAAAAGAATGTGTATTATCATGCCCTTTTATTACCGATAGGATATGCTAATCATATTTGAAGAACGTAGGAGCACATTCGATTATTTTAAATTAGAAAATCACCAATCGTAATGTTTACCAAAAGAATACGCTGGTCATAATTTAGATATGCTTTTTATATTAATTAATGTGAGTTATATCATAAACTAAGATGAATATTTTGACCATTTGTTATCCAATTTTCTAAAATAATCATTTTTTTCTCGAACAATGTTAGTTATCCCTTATCCGGCAGGCTCCTGTTTGGTAAGCACATCTTGGGTGAACATGTAAATTCTTATATTTTCTCCTTTGAAGTATAATGCTATGGTCATACGTCCTCATCTATGACATACGACGTTTTATCATATCTAGTTCGAATTTTATCACTTTTTCATAGGTAATGCCAAAAATATAAAATAATTTACAAACATGTCCAAGACAATCTAAAGACGACCCAGCTTTGAAACTCCAAAACAAGTTCAGAAGCATATTACATTTCCACGTATAACAAATAATGTCCCGGAATCAGTATAAAGATTCCATCACATCCAGCTAGAGGGCTTATCACATCATAGTAATTCGTATAAATTAACAAGCAGGCGAACCCTCCTACAGCCAAGCTTTTGCAGCTCTATATCCAAGTCCAGCAAGAAAGTCAGATAGGAGATTCCACCAGCAGTTCTAACATTTCCAAGCTGCTGCCCTTTCCAAGCTCAGATCAAAGATTGCTTGAAGCTGTGTCAACTGTAAAACCAAATCTATAAATGCCTAAACAGGACAGTAGCCTCTTGTCTGGTCATTTATAAAGAGCATAATCATGTGTTTCCACTCTAGAATCTCAAAAATTGCCCTGACAAAGTAGATTACCGCCATAATGCAGGCAGTAAAATATATCCAAGTAAAACAAGAGAACAGAGTAAAACTAATGTATGTTTACAGATGCTCTACATGTACAGACAGATAGATATAAATCCATTTGCTATAACATCCTCTTCATTTCCCCGCACAAAAAGAGATTCATCATCAGCTACAACCCTTCTCTGATATAACTTAGATTCCAAGAACAGGTACGAGTTCAGACAACAAACCGTAATAGATCAATCAATTCAATTATAATATTCACCACAAATCCATTTGTATTGAAGATGCTAAAAGTCAAGTATAGTATTCTTAAACTACTTCCCGAACAGCTATACCGTCAACAAGTATGAATATCAACATATTTTTCAGACCCAATATAATCGCATATTATAAATAAATTTCATCCACTCCCAATGACATTGGTTACATCCTGGAAAAAAGACACACCTTGAGTGTATATTCTAACATTGGTTACACTTTCAGTGGACTTCTCAAACTAAATCTAACAACAAAATATAAACTAGTTTCATCAAGTTCCCATGAAATTGGTTACACCAAAGAGAAGGTAATCCTTGAAAGAAGAGGCACAACAAACCTTCAGTGCATTTGATTAGCTCCTAATTCCTTCCTTCTCTCATACTCTGGATCATCTGTAGGCAACTCGAATCTACATACAGGACAGGTGTTCCTAATGTCCAACCATGGCAAGATACAATCATTGTGATACATATGACGACAAGGCAACTGCTTGGCTGTCTCTCCTGCTTCCATCTCATCTTTACAGACAGCACAAATAACATTACTCTTCTCCACATCTTCTGTACTCAAAACTACGACAGGAAGATTCTTTACGATGTTCTTGCCAGCTGGAGGCCTACCGAGTATTGCATTTTCGCTCTCTCCAAACTGCCCAAAGAATATGTCATACTCAGCTGGATAGTCATCATTCCCGTGATCACCAAAACTAAATTCATTTAATTCATGATTCATCTCCAGATTTTGCACATCTAACAGAACCTCCCATCCCAAATTCTCAACTTCAGGACCATCCTCTCTTTCTTCTAGGTGCATTGCTTCATCAAATAAGCTAAACATCTCCCTTTCATCAATTCCCTCCTCAACTTCCTCCCACTCAAACTCCTCAATAACCTCCCGATGATCCTCTAATTGGAATGAATTCCAACATTGCTGAAGATCTTGATCGTCATTATCATCCCTAATCGTACCCTCAACCTCATCAGGATTAAAATCAATCCCATCTATGTTCAAATCAGAATCTAAATCCGACCGAACATCCACTACCCGCAATCCAGAGACACGTCGGCTCTCCTCCTGAAAATTCTCACCAACAAAATCCGATCTTTCGCAAGATAAAGAGGTGGGTTCTTCAAATAACCCTAAACCTAAATTGAGGTCAAGATCCGGCTGGGAAGATCCCATTTCTTCCTTTCCTTCAATAAACCGAAAATCCGAACCCAATCCCGGATCCTGAAGAGCAACGCGTTCGGAAGGCCATTGGGACTGATCTACACGCTGGTGTAAGAGATCGATGACGAAGTTCATTTGGTTCTCGCGATTGAAGAGATCAGAGGCGGCTTCGGGATTCGAAACGTCATCGTCAAAAGGGTCAATAACTAAGGACTGATTTCGATTAGAAGTTGAGTTTTGGGAACGAGGACAAAACTGTGATTGTTGGATATCACAGGCGAGATCCGAAGTGAAGAAATCGAAATCGGAGGACCAGAAGGGATCCTCGAGGCCGTCATTTGCAGTGACGAAGTCGACAGGTGAATTTTGGCCTTCAACGCCGTCGTTTTCGTTGTCGGGGAAGTTGTTAAGTAGATGAAGCAAGGTGGCCTCAGCCATCTGTGGCGGCGGCAGTGGTGGCTGTGAGGGGAAGGCGGAGGACCGAAATTAAAAAGGTTACGGTTTTTGAAATTGGTTATCAGGTTATCAGGTATCTTCTGTTAGATTTTAGAGTTTTTGTTTTTGTTTTTTTTTTCTTCCTCTTCCCTTTTTTGGTAGGTGGTCCTGGTCCGTACATTTTCAAGGGAAAATGCTCCCTCTCGAAGTTGTTCAATGGGAAAAAAATCAATATTTACTTATTTAGGTTTTATCTTTTATCATTTTATTTAACAACGTTTGGTTTAAACTCTAGTATAGTATCATACAATCAGAATAATAGAGGCTAGAATCATGATATTTGTCATGTAAACTTATATAGTGGGGAGATACTTTCGCCATTGGCTTCTTTCTAAGTCTTATTGATGAAATAATGATTCCATGATTAAGTAAGAATAATTAGTTGCACAATAAGATGATGTTAAATAAGAATGTACATGAATGTAATGATTGTTTATTATAAAATGACTCATATACATCTACAAATTTGATTGATTATGAGTAACTACGCATACTTATTACGGAGGAATTATAAAATTTATCTGGTTTTTCCATCAAAGATAGATATCCAAATGGTTGTGTATTTCCATTTAAGTGTATCCTTCTCTCATATCTCAAAATAGCAATTTTTCCTTAAGAAATAAAAACTACATTGCACAAGGATTGGAACTGGGCTAAAGGTAAAGGTTATTGCACTGATTGATATCAACTAACGTTTGAATCCTATCATCTCTTCGTGTGTGGTAAAAATTTCAAAAAAAAAAAAAAAAAAGTTAGAGAGATCCAACATCGCACATAAATTAAAGATCCTTCATAATTTTACAACATGTGTTTTCGAAAATTGTATTAAGTATATAATTTTAGAACATACAACAGAGAAATTTCAAAAAAAAAATTTATTTTAGTTTTAATAAGAAAAACCACAAATGTGATACGAATTGGAAAAATTCTCAAACAATCAGGATATTTTTTTGAATAGCGTTCAGGAGCACATAAAACTTCATTCAGAAACGCGCCAAATGAGTGCTTTTAGGACGACATTTAGAAACGCGTCTAATGAGTGCTCCTAGGACAACATTCAGAAACGCGTCTCACAAAAAAAAAGTTTTCAATCCACACAAGCGGTATCGAGGGCTGAAAAAGTACAACACACCAGACGCCATTCAGAATGTCGTCCAAGATCTGGACGCTATTCAAAAAGCCATCAAAGGCGATGGACGTCACTCAGAAGGCCATAAAAGCCCTCGATACCCATTAATAAAAGCGCAACATTTTCCTTCTATCATTTACATAAAAATGAAAACACTTCACGTTCTTCGCAGTAGTGGACTGAATAGTATGAAAGCTTGCAGACAAGGGAACTACAATGAACTACGACCGGACAAACTAGTGAGAGCTTCTAATTTAGTTAGTTTTGATTTTGATATTTATTTTGTTATTGTGATTGTTAATACGTTGTTGTTGTTGTGCTATTCTTGTGCTATTTATTATGTTATTATGTTATTGTTATTATGTTGTCATTACTGGTGATATGTTATTATTTTTATTACTTTATTATTGTTTTCAACCTTCTCTGTGACTCATCTATTATTTTATTTTTGTATTTTATTACTTTATCCATCCACATAATCTAATCCCACCATAGCCTTTACATCCAATTATTTCTGCATCCATCATTACGAACATGGCTAATGAAGCTGGTCGAAGTTCAAGATGGTCCCTCCATGGAATGACAGCTCTTGTGACGGGCGGCACCAAAGGAATCGGCCGAGCAATCGTGGAAGAACTCTCCGAACACGGTGCCACAGTCTACACTTGTTCAAGAAATGAAGCAGAGCTCAACACCCTGTTGCAAGACTGGACTTCCAAGGGATTTAAAGTCACAGGCTCCATCTGTGATGTTTCCTCCAAAGATCAAAGAATACAGCTTATGCAACGTGTTTCTGACTTCTTTAATGGCAATCTTAACATCCTCGTTAATAACGCTGGAATAGCATGTATGAAACCGGCTACAGAAGTTACAGAGCAAGATTATGCTTTGGTTATGTCTACAAATCTCGAGTCTTGCTATCATATATCCCAGCTTGCTTATCCTCTTTTAAAATCATCTGGGATGGGAAATATTGTGTTTGTTTCTTCAGTTGGGGGTTTGGTTGGTGTGAATCTGAATTCTGTGTATGGTCCAACAAAAGGGGCGGTGAATCAATTGGCAAGAAATTTGGCTTGTGAATGGGCTAAAGATAACATCAGAGTCAATTCTGTGGCTCCTTGGGTAATTAAAACTCCGTTGGCGGAAGGTTTTTTGAAGGAAGAGGATGTATTGAAGAAAATTGAATCAAGAACTCCAATGAGGAGGGTCGGAGAGCCGGAAGAAGTCTCGTCCCTGGTGGCTTTTCTCTGTTTTCCAGCTGCTTCTTACATCACCGGTCAGATTATAGCAGTTGATGGAGGAGTCGCTGTGAACGGGCTTGAGTAGATGAGGAGGTGTCTTCTGTTGCACACTAATAAAACATGGAATATTTGAAGTGGTTCAGTATTACTTTTCTGCTCAAGAAATTCTTTCTGATTGTCATTTTCATTTATCCATCATATTATATGTGTTGTTGGTCTGTGTATCAACCGAGCATTTTAGTTCTTTCGAGTGTGTTCGAGTGGGACTCGTATTTGTTAATTGTTGATACTTTGATATATGTTTTTAGCTTCATGAATTCTTGAATTCAACTTAAATAGAAGAGCAGGATCCGTAGGAGTCTCTCTCTCTCTCTCTCTCTCTCTCTCTCTCTCTCTCTCTCTCTCCTCTCTCTCTCTCTCTCTCTCTCTCTCTCTCTCTCTCTCTCTCTCTCTCTCTCTGTTTAATCAATTTTGTTTGAAGGAAAATATAAAACCGTTTATTTATTTCATTTATTTTTACATTGGTATGTTGAAGGTGTAGCTACCTCAGCTGAGGAGTCAAGCTTGGAAGGTACTGAAGCTACCATTGATACAGCAAGCTCAAAGACGCGGAGCAAGCAGCTTGCAAGGATCACTCAATCAAGCTGCCAACTCAGCAAGAAGAAGATTCCAAATCACAGAATGGAGTTGGGAGTCACTGAGTGTTGTGAGCTGAGGACCACTAGTTAGGCGGAAAAGTTTGTTATTTGACAGTTATTTAGTTAAGTAGGGACTTTTACTGTGCCTTGAAGGACAATGTATATACACAATGCATGATATGATTAAGCAATCTGAATGAGAAAGCAATCTGATCCAGCGTATAGTTTGATCATTGATGTAAGTTACACGCATACACATATAAATATACAAGTTCCTCTACTTTTAGTAATGAACTATGGAAGAAACTGAGCGATGTTGGATATGAGAAAGCATTAAGCAATCTGATCAGTCACAAGGACTTTCAAATGAACAGCTTGATCATTATATCCTACAAAAATATTTGCAACAGCACATATACAACAGTAGAGGAAACACCTTCAGTAACAAAATTCACTAAACTAATCTAGAGAAGTAGTATGGAGTACCAGATGTTGCATAACATGAAATTAATCTATGCAACACCATTGATGTCTCATACACACACCCATACACTCTTATGATGGTACTGTGACTACTATTTGCCATTTTTTATCTTTTTGAAGGAGTCAAGAAAAGAAGGATTTTCTTGGCCGTTTGATTTCTTGGCGAATGGATTTGATGGACGGTTAGTGTTTAGTGGAGTTTCTTCAGCCTTCTTTGCTGATTCTAGGCCTGTTGTTTCCATTGTATTGCTAGCTTTTAGCAAACTATTCACTTCCACCTTCCTCCCTGATTTTGAAATTTGAGACTGCTCACTTTTCTCCTGGTGTTGCTTTATTGGCTCTTCAACTTTTCCCTTTTTCCTGAGAGTAGTAAGTGGAGATACAAAGTTTGGGTCTTTTTCTTCAGAGATTTCTGCCGCATTAGCCATGGAGACGGCATTAACATTAACAGCGTCTCCATCCAGTTTGGATTTGGAAGGATGGATTGTCCTCCCATTTGTTGCATTCATCAACCTTTCCTGCAAGTATCAAAAAAAACAATCAGACACTTTTTCTTAAACACATTACATAATTCAAGATTCAAAGTTAAAACTTCTGACCTCCAAAATGGAACTGAAACGCTCTGCTAAATTTGGTAACTTCAGAGCAGTAACCAGCTTTATAGCGCCTCTCACTGACTTTTCCAGGGTCAGAAGTTTCACTAGTTCAGTGGCTCTTACTAGCTTATCACCTGATGCAATCAACAGCAAGTAAATTGATCATCTGAGGATGTCTTATCTTTGCTGTATTAACCAAAAATATACGCTTAACTGAAAATGAAAGGCTCTCGAAATAATTGCATAGCTTTCTTCTAGATACTCACCGTTGCAACATGATGCAATCAGTCTCAAGATACATCTGTCAAGGGCTGTCTCAATATTGAAAGCCTCGTCATCAAGTGCTGTAGCATCCATACCAGCTATTATATTTTCTTCAATCCTTCTTTGAATCTGAAATTTCAAAATACCAAGACATCACATAAGATTGACACTGTAAAGGGAGTTGCGATCTATCTAGGGGACAATAAGAAGATGAAATATGCAAAAAGATAAGATACCTCGCTTAATTGCACATTGTAGCTTATAAATTCATTTTCAAGGGATTCTGCTCCAAGGTCAGAGGAAACAAGCGGGAATGAAAGATCTAGTAGTGTGAGCATGGGCTTAGGAGTGACCTGCAGATGGGAAATTGAGAAATTTGATGAAGAAAAAGGCATCATAGAGAAGGACCAAGTAAACTTGCAACTGAGGTACCTGTGGAAACGAATCAGGTGACTTGCAGACGACAGAAAACAGTTTGCTTGCATTTAGGCCAACGACCCAGTAATTTTCATCCGTCTTCTTCAATTTATTGGCACTGAAAAGAGTGATCGTTCCAAGTCCAACTCAGTATATGGGTATAACATCAATGATCAATCCACATAAGTTGTAGGTTGCTGTATGTCCCAGTCAAGCACTCGCTCCACTGAAAGAAGAAAAGAAAAGAGAAAAGGATGCATGTACCTGAAGAGTGGAAGCCAAATACCTCCACATTGATGAGTAAAAACTCTTAAGAAACCCTACAAATACAGTACACCTTAAATTCAACTTCAAACAAGGAAACCTATAGAAGAAATCAGAAGAGCTTTTTCTAGAATTTTCACACCTCAGAATCAAAAGAGCTAAGTTGGCCTCCTTCACTGAAACCAACCCATTTTAGACATGAACCAGGAGTCAATGGAAGCTTCCCCTTCAAACGCTCAGTCATGTTACAGACGTTCAAAATTCTGAACTCCAGCATCTGCATGAGGAAAAATTATTTGATGCATCACCGCAGACAGATTATTCGTGAACTTGTGAAATAATTTACCTGCTCATTGGATGGGAGAGTAGAAGAAGCATGACTAACAACTGCTAGTTCATCCTTGAAGCCCACCAAAGTTACTATGGGTCCATCAAGAGAGATAATATGTCTCTACAATTTTTGCCAACAAAAAAGTGCTAAAAAGTTATGAAAAATTTTCAAAATGAATGGTTATAAAAAAAAATGAGAGGGAACATGTAAAAACTCCGTTTGACGTATAGTTAAACTTAACAACATCCCTTTTTCTCTTTTTCTTTTAATTTCATATGGAACTTAACAACGGCCTAAGCATGCCTACCTGCAAACCTCCCACGGTGAAGATGCGAAGGAAATTAAGGCTAGTGGCAGCAGCCACCCAAGTAGTTCCAAGTGCCACTGCTCGTACCTCCTCGTCTTCAAGCCTCATAGACCACTGCATTTATGACAAGGGATTGATGTCAAGTTGTTCAAACAAGGGAAATCAGTAGTCTGGAAATGGAGATCAATAAAATGATAGTCTTAATGAGCCTACTACTTGATCCAAGTAATGCAATAAGTTTACCTCACTGTTACTTGCCCAGCTACCAAATGGTCGAAACATAAGTGTGCTCATATTCTTCTCGCCCTTGCATGGATTAGCAAAGACGCTTCCAGCCTCACTTAAAGCCGCCATTGTGAAGCCAAAGTAATCAGTCATTGCAGGAACCCGAGGACCACTCCCAGTATCATGAAATTCAACCTGCAATTGAGACACTATGTCATAATGTCAGATTAAGGTATAGCACGCAATAAGGCACGTACTCTGGTGGCAGCTGACTGTCTGACTAGATTACATGAATTCATTCACCAAGATTCCCTTTTACATGAAACAAATCAAACTGACAAAAACCAAAGTTTGCTCAAGCTATAAAAGTGCATTTTTAATAACTAAATTTGACCAACTGAAGTCTGGTTATCATATAAAAGCATCACAGTTGGAAAGAAAGAGTAAAACTAAGCCATGGCTACTAAAAAATATCTCGAAAATTTGAGGTCTTTTAAGTGGGATAAATTTATCCTAATTGCAAGTAATTTGTGGTACCTTCCGTATATTTCGTGAAATTGAATTCTTCTAATGCATGTTTTAGTGTTTAACGTGTCAACCGGGTTTGCCCATGTCGTTGGGCAACCCCAAGGATTATGATTAAAAACTTATTTCAGACTATTTTTAATCACTTTCTTCGCGAGATCAGGAATAGGGAAGTAAAACAAAGTATGCAGATTGGTCCAATCTTCGGGTTACCAACGTGCAGTGAGTTATCAGGCAATCTGATTTAAGTACCTCTATGTGGGAGCATCCGTCATGATCCATTGAGGTTACACAGCCAAACATATTATAGCACAGGAAGCGCCTTCTACCAGGTTGAGGGGGAGTAGCTCCAGGTTGGAAGGCTTCTTGCATTTTTGGCAAGGCAGAGATTATTGGGCTTTTCCGTTCATCTTTCCCATTGTTTGACGTATCCTTTATACCTCTACAGACTTTCTTCGGGAGTTCAATCTTTGGAACCAAATCCAGCTCCTTATCAATGTCTTCCTCCCAACTATCATTACACATAGTTTGTTCACGCGGCCTTTTTCTACTTGATAATTCAGATTCACTATTGCTATCCTCCCCAGCATCACTGAGACTGCCAGAAGCATTAAGTTCTTCATCCTCCTCCTGCTCCTCATCAAAGAAAAGGAGGCCATTAGATTTCACAGTAGGAATATCTTCCGTAGGTGATTTCATTGAAGATGGTACAGCTGGTTCCCATATGCCATATTTCCCCGTAGCATCAATTATTGCTAAAGCGTTTCCACGTGGTTTCCACGCCATACAACATATCATATCATTGAATTTCTGCCGATCAAGATCCTGCTTCTTGTCAACATCCCATATAATAACCTGCTTATCTAAGCCAGAGGTAGCCATATATTTCCCATTTGGAGACCAGCAGAGAAAGCAAATAGGTTTCACATGATCGCCTTTCAGTGAAAAGAGTTTTTCTAGGGTGTCCCTATCATACACAACTACATCATTTTTCAAACCAGGGACTGCTAACAGGTCCCCATCTGGACTCCAGCTAAGCATATTCTTTAGTGAAGGTTCAGAAGCAGTGTCTGGAGCAATCCCCTTCAGGGTTTGAATCACTGTTCCACTCTGAAGCTCCCAGTGTATGACAGTTCCTGCGGAATCAACTGAAGCCAAGTACTCGCTTTTCGGATCATAAGCTATTCCAGTAATAGATCCTTTATGTCCTTTAAGGACTCTTGCAATTGAACCATCAATTGTATTAATAAGTTTAATACCCTCATCATCACCAGCTGCTGCCAACATGGTTCCAGATTTGTTGAAAGCAAGGGTACGTAATGGCAACGTAAATCTAGTGATATTGGTCTCAAACTCTCCCCCTGATCATCAAAAAATATATATCACAAAAATTGCATATTAAGCCAAAATGGGATATCCCTTGACAATAATGGATTTCATCCTACACAGCTGACCAACCATTCATTAACAGATGGTTCAAATAAATACAGTTAAACAATATCGAATCTGACTACTACATTCCAACATAATTACCGGATCTCCTCCTAACAGATCCATATGCTCTCCACTTGACCTTCCATTATCTACTTAAAAAAATGCTTACTTGTGTGCTAGATATTTTGGCATTCACCAATGTAAATGTTAAATAATGAGGCCTTTATCTACTGAGCCACACTACCATGACTTTATCTGAACTTTACTTCATAAAAATATCAAACAAAACCTTAAATTTCATTTCATGAGCTTCCGACCACAAAAAAAGGGAGCGAAAACAAGAAGAAAAACTAAAATCGCATAAATCTGAGCAATAGATAAAACTAACTAATTTCATTCAGATCATCTTACCGGGGAATTTATAGAGCTTGACAGAACGGTCGATGGAGCCAGAGGCAAGGCAAGTGGAATTAGGGGTAATGGCCAAAGCAGTAACTCCGTCGAGATGGTGACGGATGAGTTTGGGATTAACAGAAGGAAAGAGAGGATCGTGAATGCAGATGGATGAATCATAAGACGACGCCGTGACGATGTGCTTCCCTTGCTGGTCCCATAAGATCGAGCAAAATTCAGCGTCGCCATTTCCTCTGCTTCCTGTGGCTTTGTGAGTTTCCCGGAGCTTAATCGTTCGGATTTTCATCGTTAATTTGGAACTTGGATTCAGCTAGGGTGAGATGAAAATCTTGGAGGCGTGAGCAAGTCGATAAATTCTATTCATTTTCAGTGCACTCCGTTTTGGCGGGAATCGTGTCTGCTTTCGCGTTACCGCGGGAGTGTTTTTCTTTCAATTCCCCCTACGATTATCTCACCCTCAATCCACCCACCCTACTCATGATCATGCGACACGTGATAGTAGAATAGGATGGTGAAGATAGATGCAGGTGACCTCATTTAATCTCACCACCCTTTGCTGTCACGTACCGTGTGATGACGCGTGGGGTCATGGAAAATGGATGAAGGTATCATATTTTTTTTTTTTGGTGCCTTTTACAAAACTACCGCGCAGAGATTTTGAATTTTGCAAAATAGGGTCCACCCGTATTGTTTTAAATTTTTAACAAATAAATACTTACTATTGATTATCTAAAGAATTATATGATAATAATTATAGTAGACTTTTGAAATGGGTGTTAACGAACCAAACCGAGCATAATACTAGGTTTTCTAATTTGGATTTATTAGCTAAATAAACTATTTGGCTCAGTCTATTTACTGTAACGAGTTTTAAAATTGGTTCGAGGACACCATAACAACTATGCACAACTTTCTTTGTCGCACCTTTCTTTCTCCTACCCCTCCCCTCCTCCCCTCTGTAGCTTTTGGTTAATAAACAATTATCAAAATGTCTAATAGTTCATTATTAACCATAATAAAATTTGTTTAAAGTATAAACAACAGCTAAACAATAACCGGATAACGGCTCCAGAATGATTTGAATTCTTAGAAAGATTTGCTTAGTTGTAAGCTACGTATGTGTGATGAAATTACTGACGCTTGCAATCATGGAATTGTCAACAAAAGTGAAGAGAATGATTGATTTTATTTAAATAAAAAAAATACAAGTGCTAGTAATTATTGAATGTAGTTGAATGAAACATTAATGATAGAGGGACATGGCAGCTCATTTTCGGTATTTTTGGACCGTTAGATGTACTTGTCTGGAGTCTTGATGTTTTTGTGATGGTTCGCTGTAACCAATCAATTGCAGATCGTTTACATTCACTACTTCTACCAAGAACATGCCCCAAGGAATATCTTTCAGGTGGGAATGATACATTATTTTTCTTCCCTTCTGTCGTCTTCCCGATAATATTTCCTCCGATTCCACAAAGCATCAATCCTCCCCAACCACCTTTTCTATCTTTTTGGATCAAAAAGTGAAATCTCTAACTCCGTAATCTTTCGCTGCTCCAAATCATATAGAACTTTATAGATGATGTAAATCAAAAACTCATCCATTCGTAAGATGTTATCAAAATCCACACAAAAAACACACTGCAAATTGAGTCTATAATACTACACCTAATTAGAACAGATTCAGGCCTTTGGTCATTCATGCCCAGATAGTAATGTTAATATCACTATCGTATATATTTTAAGATCAAACATGCTCCTAGATCGAACATTACTATGCACCATATCTGACTTCTTAGGCATTCTAGTCGAACTAAGTTCATTCACGATTTTTCTCGAACTAAATTAGTCGAAAAAAATTAGAACAAAACTTGACCCTCCTGGACAACTTTACTCATTTATGTCCCTACCATGAACACCCCCCCCCCCCCGGTGCGAAAAAAAATAAAAAAGAGAGAAATCAACTAGTTAGTTTTTCATTGTCCATCGAAAGTTTGTCGTCATGGGTACGCTGAAACAATAAACTTTACTTACAATAAACCTTGTAATGCAACTAGTAGACTAGGTTGAAGGTTTCATCAACTTATGCATGGATACACATGCATTATAACCATAAATCTGGCTAATACTTGAACCTTTCTGTACAACCATACATGCATTTGCAAAACAATTTTCCCTAGTGAAGTTGATTTTCTCAAATAAACATTGTCATTTGATATAACAAAAAAGTCCATAATGTTGGTCTTTTCTGTCACTTGATAAAATTACCAGCAAGAAACCAAATCCACGTATAAAAACCAAGGATGAAGATAAGAAGAAATATGTATATACATATGTTATATAGCTCACAAAAGGTAGTGTTTCCATGTCTTGGAGTATGAATGAAGTTGCAGACAAGTGGGGGAGATAATTGTAAAAGTAGGATAGTGGACTAACCTGTAACAAATCCAAATACATTCAGTAAAACAAATCTATACTCTTCTCTCTCATCCCTCTTGTGTACAACTGCAGCTAAGTGGAAAGAACCCTGTAATGGCAGGGCAAATATCTACATATGAATCAAATTATTAAGGCGTTAAAAAAATTTAATGTGCACCAGCAGCTGCCAAAATTTCCTCCAGGCACCAGAGAAGTTCATCTCGCGCAGACCATCAATTACACCTGAAATCATTCAAAATCTGTTCTTGCTCTTACACGGATAAGAGGTTTTTGAATCATTGTGCTCTATTGTTGCTCTTACAGATTGAAGATTGTCCCCCGTACCAAGATAATAATCAAAAGCAACCACCAGTGTGATTCAAATAGCAGCCACTGATTCATTTTCATCTGATGGTTGCAAACACTCCCACGGGTTGGAGTAGAAATAATCTTCCTCCTTGGGTCTATCTGGAATCACCAGCCTTTTGTTAGGACTGCCCATTCTATCTTTATGCGAGTGTTTGACAGCAGCAGAAAACTCATCCCAGGTCAGTGAACCCATATTGTACTGGTCAATCAAATGGACTAGAAGCTTTCTGTCCAACAAGATTGTTTGCTTGAAGCCAAGATATCTGAGCGTATAGCAACGAAGAAGACACTTTAGGCTAAAAAATCATGCAGACAATGTAAAGAGTATAAAAGAACTCAAAAACATGGACTAGCCTGATGGATCACCGAAATGAACAATTTAAAATCAAAGTGAAGCTAAAAAAAAAAAAAAAAAA
>AP025070.1:3246670-3537801 GCA_036186865.1 Eustoma russellianum
AAAAAAAAAAAAAAAAAGTGAAGCTTATCAAGCTTGATCACAAAGATCCTTCATACTTGAGACTCGAAATTATTAATAAAAATGGTAGACGTCAAATAATTTAAAAAAAATAAAAATCTTAGCAGCTGGATCTGCATTGCCCAGGTGACGGAACACCAAACCACAGGCTAGCTCAGTAATGACAAGATTAGGACACCGGTCAGAAATAAAGACCCGAGTCATAAAATTTAAAATGAAATCGAAAAAATAAATACTGTAATTTATTTTATAGAGAAGGGTACCTGCGGTGGCCTTCAACAACTTTTGCCATGTTCCCATCATAAGTTGGAACAAAGATATCACTCTCCAATGAAACAAGATAGTCTAATGCAGCCATCTGGGAAGAATGATTCTGGAAGAACCTAAGATCAGAAGGATCTAACAAGGTCTCCTTTCTAACCTGTTAAACGGCGTAACAAAGTAAATGATAAGTAGGATAGTTTACTTTGTTTGAGTAAGCAACAAAAACTAAAAACAAAACTACATCCAGAGAAAAGCAATTTCAAATTTCTCAGTTACCAAATTTGGATAGTCTGCTGCAAGAGTAGCCATTCTGCGCTCGCCACCATATATTTCTCCAGCAGCAATGTAAATTTGGATGTTACGATCAATGTCTAAAGCCTTTAGAATAAGAGCAGTTTCTTCGGGTGTCAAAGGGCATAGACCATCTTTCCTTTTCAAGTCAGAATTTATGATTTTCTCCTTCCACCATGGATATGCATATCTGGCAAGACATGGCAAGTTAGCACAAGAATAAGGAAAACTATTCCATGCTGAGATTAAATAAATCCAAGATCAAGGTTAATATTCACCTCATTCTTGTTAATTCATCCACCTCATTTTTGTTGCAACCCTGGGTACAGCCAGAAAAAGCTAACATGTCCATTTCAAATCTGAGATGAAGTACTAGGAAGGAACCCTTATCCCTAAGAAGTTGGATGACCTTTCTGCCCAACTCTTCAATCTGAGGTGTAAATCTCAGAGCACCAAAGTTCACTCGGCATCGTAACTTTTGAATTTCCACGGGATGACCATTATTGGCAAGTCTTGCATCAGTTCTATTGAGATGCACAACTTTGTATTTACGTATCAAAGGAAGAATCTGCAAGCATAAGAGGTTAACAAAATTAGACTCAAAAACCTGTCCAGGTAGCGGAAATTCCATACGAGTACACTGCAGGAAGGCTTGCCTGATTTTCATAATATGATATATCAGACCAACTAATGGGTGGCATTGTATAGACAATTCCTTGCTCCACTCTGTTCTTCAGCCTCGGAGGTAACTCTTTCAATATCCGGACTTCATCTCTCAAGGATGTAATGAAATGATCAACATCAAATATATCTTGAAACTCACTGCAATGTTAAACAAAACTTAATTATCGAACCAACAAATATGGCTTCTTGTCAAATTCGCTATAACAAAAGTCATAATTGCAAGAAATGCACCTAGGATCTGCCCAGAAAGAAGTTTTGTCTAGCTCCGGGACTATAAGTGTTGCATTTAAATGTCTTGCAATTGCTACCATGTCGCATATCTGTGGCCAATAAAACGGGGAGAACAGCAGAAAAACAAGTCAATATTGAGTAAAAATCCAAAATGAATTCGTAAATAGAATAGGGAACAGAAAAAGACATGAGCATATTAAGTAAGCCACTTACCGCAGCCCGCATTTGGTTAAGACCTCCATTGCAGGAGACCATCAAATAACCATTGTTTTTGTATACCCCTAGAAAAATAATGAACATAGAAAGTCAGTTTCAAACAAACAGCAACTACATGCTCCAGAAGAAACTAAATATCGAAAATAAACAGAGACCAGTTAGCTAATTTTCAGAACGAAAGGAGGCAGAATTCAGTAAGGAATTGTAACCAAACCAGACATGAATTCATCATGAAAATGAATTCGAATTAAAAGGTCCTTCTCAAAAATATAACTTCAAATTTCTAAATTTTCAAGTGGCAACCAAACACTTCAAAGTATTTATAATGATATGCATGGACAATCCTACACTAACAGTTAGATAAATAATAACTGCTCGTATCTCAAAAACTGCAGTTCAGCAATTGAATCAACCAGGTATCTTACTGCCTTTACTTGACTGCGCTTAATACAGAAATACCACTTCAACATCCTCCTCCCCCCCCCCCCCCCCAACACACCAACAAAGAACAAGAACTAAAAATTACAATTCCGGCATTCCCACCAAATACAAACTTAATTTGCCATCCTTCTTGCTTTAAATCAAACGAGAACCTCGTCGAGGGATAGAGAAGATAATGGAATCAATTAAACATATGTGGCACTTGTATCTTGAACAAGTTATGCTATTGTCCACCCCTGACGACTACTTTTTGTGAAGTTGCCAATTTGGCTTATATATGAAAATTTAACTTTAAAAAAGAATTTTATAGAATAAATGTATTTAAAGCCACCCACTTTTGGGAGGAAGAACTCGGGCAGGGACATCCTCCGGAGCAGATTTAACATCCAAAGCCACCACCGACGCACCAGCAGCAGCAGTAGAAGCAGATGTAGATTCCTGGGAAAAACAAGAGGGCCAACCTTTCAAAACCCTAGGACCCCATGAACCACTCAATGTAATCAACTGAGTCAAAATAGTCCACAACAACACAGAACTAATGGCCCTTATCAACCAACGTTTCATTCTTGACCTCGATATCATAGATTTCTTTGACTTCTCTGTTCTACTATGAGGAAAATTCTCCCCACTTTTCAACCCCATAAACTGTAATCCTAGAACTAGATTCACCACCCACCTCTTCCTCCCCTTTTCCTCACTCTTCTCCTCAATTTTGCACATATCCACCCATACATTCAAAGCCCAACCCCACTATCTATTACAAGAAACAAATTTCTCCTCGATTCAATCTATCTTCAATATCTAGCCCAAGAATTACAACCAAAAAATAAACCTCCCTATTAATCGATCCTGATCCAGAAAAACACCCATTCTTGCATAATACAAACCAGCATCTCCACTTCAGGAAAAGACATATCCAACCAATCAAATTTCATCAGGGCAAAAAACAAACCCTAAAATTTCCCTATCCAGGGTCTTCAACCATAGATTTTCAACCCAAAATATCAGTTAAAAACTCCAAACTTTGAGCACATTTACCACAGCAATTCAGGAGGAGAAGACCTAATACGCAATACACATTAAAACAACAAAAAGATTGAAGAACCCAAACGAAGATTCATTGGCACGTCATTTTCAGGGACGAATACATGAAAAAAATAAAAAATGGGGAAAAGAATAAATGGAAATATAAATCTGTTCTTGGAAAAGATCTATCGGATTATTGGCCGCTAAATTGAAGTGCCCCGGAGAAGAATGACCGGAGACAAGGGAAAGAGAGGAGGATGGGATAGAGATAATGACGGCCGTGGAGGTAGTTGCCGGTGGCAGAGAACCGCAGAAAGAGAGGCGACTGGGGAGTGGTATATTGCCTTGAGATGCGTGTTATTAAAACTTTTGCGGTGGGAACTTACAAAAGGGTCTGGATTTGGTGTGGGAAGGTTCATACTTATACCATGAGATTTCTTCTTGTACTAATTTAGATAACGGGAAATTTACAAATATTCTTAAGTTTTTGAATTTTTCATTGATATTCTTTTTAAATTTATAAGGCTAAAGGACCTTGATTGCACTATATAGATAACGGGAAAATACAAAATATTCTTTGAATTTTTAAATTTTTCATTGATATTCTTTTAAATTTATAATACTATAGGACCTTGATTTGAAACTTAAAAATTAAAACTGTATCGGCCAACTCGAAATATAAATGAAAGGATAAGAAAGATTCATGGAAATTCAACGAAAGGTTGTGATGACTGATGATATGGAAACTATTTAAAGTTGAATTATAAAGAAAATATATATGTATATATTCAATTGGTAAGTGTGACTTTTTAAATGTAAACTGTGTAAGATAAGTGAATAACATCCTATTTCGGCGTTTAAAATACATGTTCTAATATTAAGAAGTCTTGTATTTAAATATTTACGAAGTTACTGAAGTAACTTTTTGCTCATAGTTACATTACTAGAAAAATAAATAGTGTTAGAAATAACGATTTTAAAAACATAAATTGTATGTTAGTAGTTAAAACTTTTATAAGTAGTACGTGTGATTATTTCATTTGAATAGATGATGACAATTACTGATTCATGGCTGAGTTAAACTCCGAGTTTTGGATATCATTCCTTTTAATGGTATCACTAAAAAAACCTTGGTTAGACACAAAGCAAGCGAATACATGTAAAACTAAATAGTACAGACTCTCCGGACATAGTCTAGTTGTTGTTCGGATTGGGATTTACTCCAAGAGGTTAAGAGTTCGAATCCAGAGACACACACAGTGCAGGTGCTCCACTGCTGCTAGGCTGAAGGCCTAGTTTGGGGGCACCTTGTGTGGTTATTGCGTAATTACTCATCTAATCTAGGAGGCCGATGAACTCCTGATTTACATCTTCCATGATGCTCCTTGAGGCTGAGGTGGTGGGGCCTTCCGGATGAGGGATTTCACATTTTACTCCAAGTAGTATAGAAGGAATCGACAATGATGTAAATCACACGATTAAAGTAGAGAAATACGTCAGATCTTCTTTATGATATTAAAATACTTTTAAAACTTAAAGAGAAGTTTTACATAATGATAGACCCGCATTGCTGTACAAGTCTGAATATTGGTCATTCAATTATGTGCATCAACAAAAAGATACGAGTGGCGAAAATGAGAATATTAAGATGAATGTGTGGACATACAAGAAAACATAAAATAAGAAATGGACATTTAAAGAGAAAAGTTGGGGAAAATCAGGGAGTCAAGTATAAAATGGTATGTGACTGTTAGTTGGTGAGAGATAATGAATGATGTGCATGTTAAACGCGGGAGAGGAGACAAAGAAGACATGAAGAGAGACAATAAGAAATGATATGATTTATACGATAATTTATGAGCACATGGTCGGTAATAGAGAATAGTGGAATTAGTTGATTCATTCAGTTGATGTCTTGTATATAGTATAAGATTTAAGGAAGAATTTAATGTGCTTAAGTGAGAATCATGGTTGAGATGATATGATATTTTTGAAAGAGCCGTATTCTAAAGGTGCATTTTATTCATTGATACTAATAGACACAAAAGAGAGGCAAGATTAGCATATGATTCATAGATAAATAAATATATAAATAAATAAAGCATAATAGAAATGATTGATGTGTATAACTCATATCACATAGTAGTAAAAAGCTTGAGTGTCGTTGTTCTTATAATCCGGCACGTTTCATAATACCTCTTTTCACTTTTTTCACGACATGGAAAAACAACATTTTGCATAAAATAGTGATATTATTTATAAAAACTAATTAGAGTGTATTAAAGAGCACGTTACGATGATCAAAATCTGTAACATATTGAACATTTATATTATACATTTTGCAGAATTATTTTACGTCATCAAAATCAAAAAATGAAAAATTGAAAAGATGTTGAAAGAGACAAGACCCTTAGAGGCTAGAGCACAATCAAGGGAAATAATATTGCACATGGAATTTATTATAATCCTCATAAAACATGTCATGTTATGAAGGTGGTACAAACATGGCATTCCTTGAGGGATATAACACGATTCTGAAATCACTCAATATCGGATCTAGTATCAACAATATGTAACATGTAATTATTAGCTCGTACAATAAAATTTTGACAGGCGATGACTATCGTTTTCCTTAAATTGCTGTTTAAGAGAATTACATATACATAAACTTACTAATGGCAACATTTTATAGAAAAAATAATAACAATATAAACGCACCGTGAAAGTTCGAATCGTCAATGTTTTATTAAAAATTTAGATCTTTTATGGTTTCATCTTGAACATCAAGGTCTGATAGACTATCTATTGAAATAAACATTAAAATCATTCGTCCAATTAGCTGTATAAGTTGATCTATTCACGCGCCACAATATATCGGCGTCGACAATCAACACCACGTGTTTAAAATTGACAAAAAGGAAAACAACGGCACATAAGGTAAAAGCAAGACAAAGAAGGACAAATAAACCCAGAAAAAACTTTTAACGCTCTGGATTGGTCGTCTGCGAAATACACGGATCTGCAAAGAAATTAACGCCTCAATTTCAGCGTTCAACTGCCGTTCGCCGCCCGGGCATCGGAGTGATGCCACCAGGATCTCAGTGATGGAGGAATCCGTTCAACCTCATCGTACTGTGAAGAAATATAAGCGTCCTGCCACTAATGATCCACCATCTCCCACTGGAGAACCACGGCAATCCGGACAAGCGTGGGCGGATTTGTTGCGCCACCCTCCTCCCTCTCTGTACTCGCATGCGCCGGATGATCTCTACACTGGAGAGGACGAGATAGATGAAGATACGATAGATGATGATGCACAGAACTGCGCCGCCCATGAAAGCAATATGGCAGATGTTGGTCCAGGAAAAGCCATTGTCACCGTGACAATCTCTGAACGTGCGAAGTTATGGCGGCCATGGCGCCGTGCGTTGGTGGTGAAACTGCTGGGTCGCAATATAACATACCGAGTCCTGGAGCAAAGACTATCGGATATGTGGGCAACCGACAGGCGTCTTCATATTATCGATCTGGAGGAGGGTTACTTTGTTGTTCGGTTCTACTCAAAGGAGGACTACATGTACGTCCTCGAGAATGGCCCTTGGACTATCCAAGGACACTATCTAACGGTCTCGAAACTCAGCCCTGGTTTTCTCCCCTCTGCGGCAGCACCTTCAAAAACCCTTGTTTGGATTAGGATCCCAAGATTGCCACTGGAGTTTTTCAACGAGTCTGTGTTGATGCGGGTTGGTAACAGTCTGGGGAAAGCAGTGAAAATCGACAATAACACTATGAATGTTTCGCGCGGCAAGTATGCAAGGGTGTGCGTCGAAGTTGACCTTCAACAGCCACTAGTGTCAATGGTGATTATTAACGAGAAGCATTTTACAGTTGAGTACGAAAGCCTGCATCAGATTTGCTTTCATTGTGGGAGATACGGCCATCGCGCGGAAAACTGTCCATTGCAGCAACCAACAAGTAATGAGCCGACTAGTGAACAACCAGCCAGCTCTATGAAGAAGGATGTGCCCGCAGACCCGTTTGGGCCCTGGATGATCGCGCGCAACAAACCCCGGAGACGCATAGCAACGAACCAGTACACACAAGAGGAAGGCCGAAAGGAGAATACCCACTCACATATGCAGCATCAAACACCAACAGCACATAGTGCAACGACGGGTTCCAGGTTCGCGCCCATTGCCACGGATGACGCTGATGAGGCACCGCTGCCTGCACATGAGCCCCTTACGGCGAATCTATTGTCTATTCCGGATGCAGGACCTACTGCTATCTTCCGAACGTTAACAAAGGACCAAGTGATCAAAACTCAGGAACGGAAAACAAAAGGTATTCATTTGAAGGAGACACCCAAAGTCAGATTCCAATCCTCTCGGTTGGCGGCTGCAGACGCACCAAATATGGGTGTCCGTAAAGACAAACGTCAGCCACAGCAGTGGACTAGCAATCCACCCCCTGCGATACCATCTCTGACATTGGTAAACCCATTACATGATATTACTAATGTTGAAGCTCACAATATGAACCCTCCCTATGAAGAAGTGCGACGACATAACCCAGATGTGACCCATACTCAGTCGCATGCTGATATTGGTGATCTCACCAAATCACAACCCCCAGACACCGAAGGCTGCACTATGATGATTTCGGATGCGATGAATAATCCAATTTACGGCGACATAGCTATGGAATCTGATACCCAAACGGTCTCTGCTCAAGTAGATGGGCAGGAACCATTACTATCCTAAATTTGCTGTGATGAAAGTCCTGGCTTGGAACTGTAGGGGTGCTGGGTCACCCGAAACAACCTGCACTGTTACTCGACTTGTGCGAGACCACATGCCAGACGTTTTATTTCTATGTGAGACTAGGGTCCCAAGTACTCGAGCGCGGGGCATTATACGTACAACACACTTTAATAATATTGCTGCTGTAGAAGCCCGCGGCTTTGCTGGGGGTTTATGGTGTCTGTGGGATGACACACGTATTCAGATCCGAGTATTATCTTATACAGCTCAGATAATGAATATTGGAGTATTGGATGGCCAATCCATATCGTGGGTTCTATCGCTGGTATATGCTTCTCCATCGCCTTCTGTTCGTGAGTATTTATATAGATATGTTGAAGTGATGTCCCAGTACATGAATGTCCCATGGAGTTTATTGGGTGACTTTAATCAAGTAATCAGCCAAGATGACAAACGGGGTGGACGAGACGTCATTGGCCCGGATGTTCAACGGATGAGGAAAATGGTAGAGGACTGCAACCTGTTGGAGGTATCCTTCTCGGGTCCGCGGTTCACATGGTCAAATGGACAACAAGGTCGCCTATCAATTGAACAACGTATCGACCAATGTTGGGCGACAAGTGATTGGCACCTTCGATTTGATAAGGCATCACTGCACCACCTACCACGAACCCATTCTGAACATAGCCCGCTACTGCTTGTTACGAATGATATATTGTGTACACGACCGCATGCTAGTAGGCCGTTTAAATTTCAAGCATGCTGGATGGATCATAAAATGTTTGCACCATTTATGGAGTCTGCCTGGCACGTCTATGAGGGGGACTTTTGCCGCACAGTGGGGGAGTTCATACATCGGATGGAAATATGGCGAAAGGAAGTCTTCGGTAGCATAACCCATAGGCGAAAGAGATGCAGCGCCCGGCTTGAAGGGGTTCAAAATGCGCTATCAAACAGGCCGTCTCGCTTTCTATCTAATCTCGATGCCCAACTACGCGACGAGTACCGTGACATACTGCAGCAAGAGGAGACTTATTGGAAACAAAAGAGTAACCTGCAGTGGCTATCTGAGGGAGAGAGAAATAGCCGCTATTTCCATATTTCGGTAGCAGCACGCCGAAAATCCACGACGGTGTATCGACTTCGAGACCGAGAGGGCATTTGGACAGGCTGCCCGACGAAACTCAAAGCTATAATTCAGAATCATTATGGTGGCTTATATAAGTTCACGGATAGCGCTGATCTAAGGGAGGAGGATGTAGACATACAAACTTTGAATCATTCGGATCGCAGATGGATCAACAGGCCAGTGTCCGCGGATGAAGTGGAGAAGGCGATTTTTCAAATGGGGGCACACAAAGCCCCCGGACCAGATGGTTTGCCTCCAATTTTCTACCAAAAAAATTGGAGCGTTGTTGGCCCCTCGGTTGTATCCTTTGTCTTAGAATCTTTTGAGAAACGATCTTTTCCTGCTAAGATGAATGAAACTCTAATATCCTTAATCCCCAAGGTTGCATCTCCGGAAACGCCTGCACAGTTTAGACCAATAGCATTGATGAATGTGATAGTCAAATTAATTACAAAGATCATAGCCAACTGGCTTAAATCTGTCATTGGAAAGGTAATATCAGCGACACAATGCGCATTTGTACCGGGCAGACAAGCAGCTGATAATGTTATCCTCGCACGAGAACTGATGCATACGATGAAGACAAAGCAGGGTAGGTCTGGCTACATGGCCTTGAAACTTGATCTGGAGAAAGCCTATGACAAGGTACGCTGGTCTTTTGTACGGAGATTGCTATTGAAGATTGGATTTAGTCAGGAGATGACTGAGTTGGTTATGTTCATTATCACTTCCGCATCTCTCTCTATTATATGGAATGGAGAATGTCTGGAAGCTTTTCAACCACAGAGGGGGATTCGTCAGGGAGATCCACTTGCCCCATATATTTTCTTGCTGTGTATGGAAGTCCTAAGCCGCAAGATCCAAACCGCGGTAGACTTAAACTTGTGGCAGCCGGTGCGAGCATCTAGACATGGCCCTTGCATATCCCATCTTTTCTTTGCGGATGACATTTTGTTGTTTGATGTGGGTACAGTGGCACAGACGAAGATCATGGAAAAACTTCTTCGGGAATTCTGTGAATCTTCTGGTCAAACTATTAGTGTGAGCAAGTCTAAAGTGCTAGTATCCAGGAACATCGCAGCACACTTTAATCCGGATATATTCACGCGGATGGGTCTTCAAAAAACAGTTGACTTCGGCACGTATCTCGGTTTACCCCTCACGCATGGCCGCAATACTAGCAGGGCTTTTCATTATATACTGGACAAGGTCCGAGGGAAGCTTGGAGTGTGGCAAATGAAGAACTTATCCATGGCCTCCAGGTTGGTATTAATTCAAAGTGTGGTCTCTTCTATGCCTATGTACGTTATGCAGACTGTCCGACTACCGGCCGGCCTTCTTCATGAGATTGAGAGGCTTTCTCGCCGTTTCTTCTGGGGGGAACATGAACAGCGCGAAGTCTCCCATTGGTGCAATTGGGACACCATCTGCAGGCCAAAACTCAAGGGGGGTTTAAATGTTAAACGACTACGCCAAATGAATTTAGCTATGCTTGCAAAATTGGGATGGCAGTTTCTAACTCGTGGGGATCTTTTGTGGGTGCAAGTCCTTAGAAGCAAATATGGAGATTTATTTCAAGACAAGACTCCTCAAACCGCATCCACATTATGGCGGCACATAAAAAGTGTTGTGCCATTACTACGCGCTGGCTTGGAACCATCATATTTCCTTAATTCGGGTAATAATGCGCCACCACGATGGGCAGCTACTTCATCGGGTAAATTTACAGTCGCAAGTGCATATGAGCTGCAGGAACCGGTATCTACGACAGCGACATCCCACCCTTGGGAGAACCTCTGGTCGATGAAGGGTCCTGGACGATATAATCTACTGCTTTGGCGGTTATGTCATAATGCGCTACCAAGTAAGCATCTCCTTCATTTACGCCATCTTACGGAGGACAGTTGCTGTGCAGTGTGCGGCCAAAGGACAGAAAATAGTCTACATGAATTTCGTGATTGTGGCTGGGCCAAACAAGTATGGGGAGCATTAGTGCGACAAGATAGTTGGAGAGACTTTATATGCCCAACCAACGGGATGGAATGGGTTATGGATAATCTACGGGCTACACGACAGTTGCCAGGAGGTGCGTCGGACTGGCGGTATATTTTCCGCGATACTATATCGGCAATTTGGTATTGGAGAAACCTGCTGATTCATGGACATATACAGCATTTTCCGCCACCAGCTCAAGTAGTACGAGATGTCTTAAGTAGAGTTACATTACATGATCTTGTACAGAGTTTGAAATAGTATATTGGCATAGGCGTAGGATCTCTTTTACACGGAGAACATATTGTATTCTTTTGAATTTTGGTTGAAATAAAAGATCCCTTTCCAGAAAAAAAAGAAGGACAAATAAGGAAAACACACAATAAATGCACGCCACCTAAGTAAAAACTGTCTGGGGTCCTTTAACACATAGCCGACGAGAGTATAATACATGTCAGACGTCTTTAGACACGTGGCAGATTTTTATGAGTTAAAAGTAACCTCCGAATCGCCGAATCAACCCGATCGAGATCCTCTGACCCCCAGTCCCTCACCCCCCTTGGGACCGCCTGCCACGTGGCACACATGAGGGGTGGTGAGGCTTGGTGCAGGTGACCCCCATCCAGCCTCACCACCTCTCCTGTTGTGTCACGTGTCGATGGGTCATTTAATCAGGAGATTTGTTCCCGAATCAACTGGTGGAAGATTTGACTGCCCGGGGTCTGGATCTTCTTCCAAGATAGAGGTAAGAAAAGAATGACAGTAAAGACATAGTTCAGTTGTTATTTAGGTTAGGATTTATCCCAGGAGGTCAAGAGTTCGATTTCATGAGCACCTACAGTGTGAGTGTTCTACTCTTGCTAGACCGAAGGCCTGGTTTGCGGAGACACCTTGTGTAGATCACTGCATAAGTACTCACCAAAACTAGTAGACTGTTGGACTCCTGATTTGCATACTCCACATTGCTCATTAGAACTAGGACGGTGGGTCTCCCAGGATGAGAGATTTCATCTTTTTCTCTAAGAAAAATCTGAGGACATATGGAAGCAAGGTGAGACGGTAAAGATGGTTAATAAGAGGGTATGAAAATAGGCCGAAAACATATGATGGACGGTGGTGTTAGAGGGAAGAAGGTAAGAGAATCTAATCTGTTCTAAGAGACGCCATCAACTCGAGAGACGTCGACAATATGACGCGAGAATTTCGTCATTATTTACTACGTAGTTACAGGTGTTAAACAAACCAAACTGTTAACATTTTGAGTTTGATTCATATTTGATTGGAATTCGTTTGCTAATTTTAATTAAGCGAGTTAGTTCAAACAGCTGCATATATTCGTTTACCAAACGAGATGAAATTCGCGAATTATTTGACTTGTTTAAAGACTTGCAACTTTATCGAGTCGAACTCAAACAAATTTTAAGGTCTTTAACTTAAACGAGACGAGTCAAACTGTTTGGTTACCTAAACAAACCCAAACTCAAACACTCATTATTCAACTCGACTCGTCTCGTTTATAGTCCTCTGCGCTTGTCGTGAATAAATAACTAAAGTAATTTGTTGGAATTCTCTCTTTTTCCTTTTCTTAAAATATTTATCCTTTTGTTCAAATGGAAACTATGTAGCGCACAAATAAAATTCTACATATTTTCTCAACATACACAACACAATATATATATATATACACACACACATAATATGTTTCTTTCATCTTTTATTCATAGTTTTGAGGAAGAATTATAATTTATGAAGTGCACTGAAGAGATAAAGGAACGATATACGTAATCCTGCAGGAGAAAGACTTTCACAAAGCCAAAGGTTGAAGTCCAAGCTAAAGGGCCCCACTGCTTCAGCTCAAGAAGCTGCGTGGAAGATGTAAATCAGGAGTTCAGCGGTCTCTTAGATTAGATGAGATCTTACACAGTTACCCACACAAGGTGTCCCCCCACAAACTATGCTTTTGGCCTGGCAGCAGAGAAACACCCACACTATGTGCGTCTCTGGATTCGAACTCATAACCTCTTGTTGGCAGTCTCCAACCCAAGTACCAACTGGAATATGCCTTGGATTCAACTTTCACAAAGGCTGGTGCATATACTCAACATGCATCTTTTTTCTCAAAAGTATATTCATGTATCTGGCTTATACTAATTGCATTAACATTTAACCACAATAATTGTGTCAATAAAAACTTGCATAAGCGCACATAAAGTATACATTCCGCATTCAACTCTATAAACACGTAATAAATCGTCAAAACAATTTTATTTTTCCCTAGCGATTATAATTCAGTCTGACAACTATTCAGTCTGCTAAAATAGTCTAAAATTCAAGATGTCAATAATTCGATTCCAGGAACACGTGCAGTGTGAGTGTTCTACTGCTGCTAGACCGAAAGTCTGGTTTGCAGGAGTCACCTTGTGCGGGTCACTGAGTGACTCACCCAACCTAAAATACTGTTGGACTCCTGATTTACATTCCCCGCAATATTTCTTGGGCTGGAGCAGTGGAACCCAGTACGAAATATTTCTCTTTTGCTCCAAAATAGTCAAAAATAGACAGTCATCGGTACTTTTTTTTTTTGTCATGATATAGTTGGTATAATTGACAAAATCTTTGTGTGACCCGCGGTTTTTATTTTTTTAATTAAATATGAATTAAGAAATGACGTTTCTTTTATTATTGGTAATAAGTTCGGTTTCCCATCTTATGACTGCATTGGGAGATATGTGGCTCAAGTGTAATTGGATTATTATTTTCTTTAGAAAGAGACCAAAAGGCCTCTGTGCCGACACAAACCAATTATCAAAGTCAATTAAGCAGGGAGATAAAATAATACGTCAGTGTTATATCAGTATAACTGTTATAACATAAATATTAGTATATCTGTTATAACTTCTTAACGGCTTAGCTCTGTTTTTACCTTTCAATCCATCATTTCAACATGTTGCATGACAGAAATTTTTTACATTTTTATAAATAAAGTTTAACCAACTGAATTTTTTTACCAGCTATGACAATATTTATAAGACGAACGAAGTAACACGATTTTAAAACATGGAGAGAATCATACATGATCCCATTAACAAATATGTTACCTCTTATATGCTCGATATAATCGGAAGCTCAGTCTTTTTTTACCGTCTTTTTGAGAGAAACTCGAGCTAACTTCTGACTGAAACCTTCATATGATCATTTAAAGTTGGCTGCATGATATCATTGGTGATCAGTGTGTTAATCACACGTAGATCATAATTCTGACAATTTCAAGAAAACAAAAGACAGGAAAAAGTACAATTTGGACAGGGATCCTGATTGGCTAGGGGATAGGATCCCCTCACCGCTCCCCCCTCACCGCGTGCGTGACCGCGCGACACGTGGCGAAAAGGGGGTGGTGAGGCTGGGTGAGGGTAACCCTCATCCAGCCTCACTACCCCCTACTGCTGCCACGTGTCGCGTCCTGGGCCACGCGGTGACTCACCGCGCGGTGAGGAGATCTCATCCCATTGGCTAGGTGGTTGACATGTCTCCATTACGCAACTCAAACATTGCTTCTACGACAATCTATCCATCAAAAATATAATTAAAATCTACCTGTCTTCATTCTTCGTGCCTGACCACGTTGTAGTTTCAAAACATTCGCTAGATCATATCGAAGTGTTATTCGGATTGAGATTTGCTCTAATAGATAAAGAGTTTGATTTTAAGGACACGCACAGTGTGGAGTGTTCCACTGCTGCTAGGTCGAATATTTAGTTTGCAGTAGATATCTTGTGAAGTTCACTACGTAAATCCTCACTCAATCTAAGAGGTCGTTTAACTCCTAAACACTTTTTAAGGCTTATACGGTGAGGCCTTTGCTAAGTCTTCAAAACATTCTTCTCTTTATCAAGACAATTTTTTCCCAACATGTTGGGATAATTAAGATCTCGTTTTCAGTGGCTCTTTCTTTTCATTGCGTTATATTTGACTAACTTCATTATATATAATATTCAACACGATAGAACTTTTAAAAAATAGGTTTTATTATGATCCACTATTAATGATTATAATAGTTAGTCTTTCATTAATATATGTACATGGTAAGAGAATATCGTATAACTGGAATAGTTTTGCTTACAAGGGTTTATTCTCGTTTGTCTATTTTTTACCCGTTGAAAAACAATTAGTTATAAGACTCTTAATGATCACATTTACACCAATTTAAAATGTGTAACATTATTAAAATTCTCAACAGCGTGTAGCAGCAGATTTAGAATCCATGGTTCGTATATTTCCATTTCCAATGGAGTGAAGGACACACATTT
This sequence comes from Eustoma russellianum, assembly GCA_036186865.1. Lineage (NCBI taxonomy): Eukaryota > Viridiplantae > Streptophyta > Magnoliopsida > Gentianales > Gentianaceae > Eustoma > Eustoma russellianum. Next base: position 3,262,033 of record AP025070.1, read on the forward strand.
CTTTGATTTTGAAATATGATAGAATAAAACAAAACGACTCGATAAATTTGCTGCGCTTCTTATATTGTAAAGTAACAGTTGATGGACACAACTTGATGCAATTTTCATTATGGGCCATGGAAAAACAACTTCTGCGTATTTATAACACATGAGTATGATTGCGTACATCCGATCCTCTATACCCCGCCATAGGCGGAAGCCTCTAAGACAATGAAATAATGTTGTTGTTGTGGTGGTTCGTATACCACATTAAAGTTTGTATATATATAATTTGGGTGGCACCAACATATTATTACATTGGACTTAATTGCGTAAAAAAGAGGGCAAGATTGAAAACATAATAACTCTTCCATCTCAAAGATATAAACTATATAAAAGAATCAACTATCACAATATTTTTATAATAGATGAAGCATATACTAATGGGATTTTAGTATGCTAAGCATAGACAACAACTTATGCCTGCTTAAGTCAAACCCAATTCTATATTATTTCGTCGTCAAAATTAAGGAAAAAGAAGAAGAAGAATATGTGTTCATCTTGTGGCCAATCCTTTGTTTTTAGTCATTCAGATGGTAATCAAGTAAATGTGAGGATAAAGCGATGACAAAATATAATTGTTAGAATAATTTATTTTTCTATCTACATAAACTACGAGATTATCGAAAGGAGACGAACACAATCGGCACATAAAACAGACATGTTCCATCCACAAAATGGATATACTCATTTCCACTTGGATACCTTTCATATATGGGATGAGATTTCCTCACCCCCAAATCTCTCACCCTCTTCTCAGTGCCCGTCACGTGACATCCACCTCTCATACACCTCTTCTTCCTCATCCTCTCATCTAGCGTCACCATCCCCTGATGTGACGGGTGGTGGGAAAGAAGTGAGGAGATCTCATCCCTTCATATATGTAGCAATATTCCTGTAAATTGTAGATAACATGGAAAATTTAATTATCATAAATTGGAGAAGGATGATAAATAAGTAAATAAATATTTTAGTCCTTGTCATTTTTCTTTTGTCGCATATTATAATTTAGTTCTTATGTCACTTTTTTTGGTGTTCTTTGTACTTTTTATAGTACGTAAAATCCAACTTGATGGATAAAGACTATATAATAGTAATCCTTATAATTCAACTATATCTTTGCAACCTTATACTTATTTTTGGACCAGAATACGTAAACCCAATGTATTTAAAGAATATATTGTACAAATGAAACTTATTTAGACCGATATATTTACGTTCTTCTAATATAAGTGGATGTATAAATTCGTAAATGTATAGATACGACTACTGAATTAAGATGATAAACTTCAACCACAAATTTCTATTTCAAACCCATGGGCGATGAGATGTGACGTCTTTTGTAAGAGGAAAGCAAATCGGCTATTCACATTTGGAAAAGAAAAGAATTAAATTACACAATCTTTTGATTTGTCACAATAGTCGTGACACGCGAAAATGACATATTTTTGCAGATTTTTTTTTAATATTATTGGGGAAAATACAAATGGAAAGCTCCGCCGCCGGCGTAATTAAAGCTCGTGTGTGATCGTACTTGGTAGAAAATACTTAAAAATAACAATAACATTACCTCTATCGCAATCATACACATACGTTAGGAATACACAGAGTTGTTTTCCGATGATCCATAATAAAAATTGCGTCAGAGTGTGTCAGCAAATTTAATAAGTCATTTTGTTTATTACATTATATTCCAAAATTAAGAACACGATCATTGGCTCCATTAGAAATAAAACCTATTAAAATTAACAAAGTTGTTAATTATTTTTTGCCTTTATTCCTATTTCCTTGTCTTCTATTTATTTTGGAAAATGATATCTTAGTCAACCAGACTGCACGTTCTCATTAATTAAAGGGAACATTATAAAATTAAAAATCGTAAATTTGACGTTAAGTAAAAACAGAAAACCTTATCGTTGTATGCAATCCTTGCACATATCCAAAAAGAAAAAAGAAAAAAGGAAAGAAGTTTATACATTGAGGAGGAGACCCTTACATGTACTATATCTCATTCCATTTTAAAGTGTGATTTTCGAAATGTACGGTTCTACTTTTTAAATTTATTATTGTTTATTGCAAATTTTCAAGTTATAATTGAGAGCATATTAATCTTGTATACGTGATTTCTTAAGGAAAATAAATAAAAGTGTTTGATAAGTTCATCAACTGATCTATTGCTCGCGTCAAAAACCATATATTTTAAAGAGTAATGTTGGATCTGAAATGAATGCGACAATGATCATCGACACTGACAGATGATGCGATCCATACAGACCATTTATGTATAAACCACATATAGTTATTCTCCATATATTCTAATATGAACATCAACAAAATTTGGAGATAAAAATGTCGACTTATGCTAAGATATGGAAAAGTGAGATATATCGTTCTATGTAGATCTTCCACAGAAACCAGGCGAAGTAGTGGGAACTGTTATTGATTGGCATCAACATTAGAAATGTTTACTTGTTGAACGTTGAGTGATCGGAACTTAGAGTAATTGCTAAGGTTGTTGTTTTGCGACTTTGATGTTACAGGTTCAAACCACAAAAAGAGTATCTTACACAAAGGTAAGGCTGCATACACCAAATCGCAAAACGACCTGCTCTTTCTCCGAACTTTATATAAACACGAAAAACTAATGTATCCGGAACGCCAAGGTTGAATGAAGAAACTAAGTAGAGTTTTGAATACCCATTTGCGTTGAGCGTGTTGAATTTCTCTCATATTTTGTTTTGCTTGCTCCTTTATGATTATAAGATTAATAATTATCCAAATTCTAAAAGACCATCTTTCTTCTTGTCATACTAGTTGAATATTTTGCTGTATTATTATTGTCAGTTGACCAAATGTCATTTGTACAACTGGCAGACGCCGTGGGATAACTCAAATCAAGATTTCCTTCTTAATACCAAATGGAAGTATCTGCGAAACTTCAAAAATCATTGAATGCTTCATAAGTAAATTGTCCAAATAAAACATTAATCCATTGCATTAGAGGCTCACGTATATAGAGGAGTCGGATGTACGCAACTATATCCATAGAAACACACATAGGTTATTTCCTGATGACCAAATTACGTCAAGATGTATCGACCGATTGGTACTAACTAAATACCAACAAAAAAAATAAAACGCCGTATTGTCAGATTATATAAAGAAATAGTGAAAGGAATAATAACCTAAGAACCATAAAGAAAGTAGCAGCGCCTGTAGAAATAAATGCAATAGACATGCTGTAACAATCATAAAACAAATAAAAATATGAATACAAATATATTGATCTGATTACAAGATTCGGGTGCACGAACAAAGGACCAACAAGGATGAACAGGATAATATTTGATGCCACAAAGGAGATTTCTGCCATCATAGGTGAATGGGATCTGTTAGAAGCAATTGCGAAGGTTTCTATCCTAAAACTCAACCTGATCTCATGAAACTCATTGCCACTCTACAAGTTTGATATGATAAGGTTATACACGAATAAAATATACAGCTTCCATTGGATGAATAAAAGCATTCAGTTGTGATTAGCACATTAAACAACTGGGGAAGAAAAAAAGAAAGAGGAACCAAGCAAAACGATTCGTGTTGATAGAATAAAACATAAATAAAGGTTTTACAAATAGATTAGTCAGCAATCCTAAGGTGATGGTCAATGCATGGCACAGGAGTATATTGCATTTGTGGTGCTCACAAGTTTATATTTTGTCAAAATCATCATCAAAGTCGTCATTCCTGTCATCTGAAAAACCAAAGAGAAAAAAAGAAAAGACTGTTAGCATGAGGCCTGTCCGACTGATAAAATACCATAATCAGTCTGGTCTTTAATTCAAGGAGAGCAATCAAACTCAAATATGATGCCAGACAAAAACATTTAAATATTGTCAATTCTATACCTGCACCATCATCACTATCCCCTGCATCCCCAAGGAGAAAGACATCCAGATCCTGCTCAGAAGCTGTTGCGGCAGCGTTTTTGGTTTTCTGATTTATTCCTCCTTTAGCTGCTCCAACAGGTGCAACTTCTGTCACCACGTTTTCTTGAGACTTCTCAGAAGGTTTAGATTTTGCCTCTTCGTTATATTTCTTCTCATACCTATAACAGGAGAATTCTGTAAATATTGACCACTCAAAACATATTTTTACACACACATCAAGGGACAAAGCTCACAGGCCAACAAGCCAGTACACCATCAAAAGATTAAGATTGACATGATGATTAATGGAAAGCAAAGATTTCTTCAGGAGAAGTTACTCACGGGCCAACATGACTATTAACCAGAATGAAGTAAATCCGCCAAAAATTTCTCTCTTTCATCACTCTTGGGCACAATTTGTACCTTAATTTTGAAACTTCCTGCAAGAAAGCACCATGAATTTCAGAAATTGGGTGCCAGGGACTGGTTAAATTCAACTCATAATATAAGAAAAAGAAATCAGAGTAGTCCATGCTTATATATGTCTGAATATATGTAGTGTATGCATTTACATACATATATATAGGTGCGAAATGCAGAAAAGGTGCATAGTCAAGTCCACAAACACGCTCAAGGAATAGCTCTCAAATTTTCATTCAGATTGTTCTTTTCATGTTGATTAAAATAGGGCTAACCCTTCTATTGAAGTAAAAAGAGCAGTCACAGAGCTTATGGAATTCCTCACTAACAGAACCAGACAAAGTCTTGCTCAGATATATAATTTTGTCTGAAATAGTTTGAGTTTAGTTGCAAAATTTGAAATTTAAAACTGGGGAAGCAGATTCGGTTCTTTTTGTAGTCAAACAATGCACAGTACTCTCAGAAGCTTCCCCTTCCATTTTGATTAGGCTGAGAATATTATAATACAAAAGCATTCTATGCAAGGTAAATAAAATTTTATTAGTGACAGATCATAATGGAGACAGTTGATTCATGTAGCCGATGTTATGCAGAGGGTACAATATTTAAGTGATAGTTTTAGGTACTTAGACCTCAATCACGATTGAGATGATATAATGCTTTTGAAAGATGCATATTCTAAATAAGCATATTATGCATTATGTATTAGGAGACATATAAGAAGGTAGTATTTAGGCTACAACTTAAAAACAAAAACAAAAAGAAGCAAAATAAATAAATAAAGTAAAGCGCAAGAGAAATGATTGATCCATATAGTCGACTCCGTAAAAAGACTTAAATGTTGTTGTTGTTGATGCGCAAGTTGAGACCTTTGGCAAAACAGTAGAACATTTTTGTAGCTGAAAAGATGGTATGATGGGAATGCAGGCTGACCTTTACAGATGACAGCACAAGTTTGGCATGCTTCTCTTGCCATTCTGAAAGATCTTGTCTAACATTTGAGACTGTTGGGATATCAGGAACTTCTAAATCATCTGCAGGTGAAAGATAATAATCATTTAGACCTATTGTACCGCAATGAAGGATTTCCTCCTCTTAAAAACACTTTGAAAAAAAAGAAGAAAATGCACAAGAAAACAAGAATAAAAACAGTGAGCATAAGAAATTAATGAACCCCAAGAGACTCCAAGTATAAAGTGAAAAAGATAATGTCTTTAGTTTCTAAATATGATCAGATATCTGCACATTCTGTTTCAGGTTGTGGACTCTAGTTATCTTCCTTTAAAATTTTTAACGCTGAGAAAGCAAATCAGAAATTAAAATGGTTCAAGATTCATATTACAAGAATGGTAAATTCTGCCCCAAGATTTATCAGTTCATATGCAAAAGGTTTGCCTAAACAAGGTCAGTCAAACAAGATTTAGAGAAAATGCATTGAACTTCCAACTGATCAAGCTTCAGGCAAAGCAACCTAATTCCTACTGATGCACGATGCTGAACTTCAGAAACCCATAGTTCCACACTATCCGCCCTATTCACGTGTTGTTCCCGTCAAAGTAATTCGAAAACTTCCTGTTCCATTTTAAGCATTAAGGAAACCCTAGACTGCCTCCTTCGATTCACTGCAAATGAACAGATTAAAATGCAAGCCTGCATTGTATAAAAACCAAACACTGTTGTCCTACATTCTAATCAGCAACAACAAAAGAAACTCCGAAATTCACCTTGGATAGGAAAATTCTGAAATGTAGTCTCAGTAATTCCCTTGACGAAATCTCTCAACTCATCAGTAACCCCAAACTTCTGCAACTCAGCCTCAGAGACTACCGGAGCCAACGAAGGAGAATTAGATTCAACGAGATTAGAGATCACAGAGGCGGGAGGAGGAAGCTGAACCTTGATCTGATCGGCGCGTTTAAGAGCTTCGGCGGCGAACTCCTTGGAGCGCTTGGAAGCCTCGGCGGCGATCTCTTTAGAACGTTTAGATGCTTCGGAGACGACTTCGGTCAACTTGGAAGCGTCAATTCCGCTGGTCAGCTCCTGGGAGCGCTTGGCGGCTTCCTCGGCGAAGGAGCGAGCTTTTTGCCAAAAGTCCATTGATGAATTTGCGGCGGATTCAGTTAGGTGAAGCAGTTGATATTGGAAGGATTTGAGAATCTCTGGATCGAGTGCAGGATAATAAATTAGGAAGGAATGGTATATTGAATTTTGATCGAGGGATCCAATAAACGAGTGCGGGAGGAGGTGCGATTGTCTGGAGAGAGGCGTATGGAAAGAGGGGGAAAAACGTGTAAGCTCTGCAATTGGTGGAATAGCACTACCACTACATGGGCTATTTCGTCAATCAAAAAACTAAAAAAGCTAAAAAAAATAAAATAAAACCAACGCCTTAGTTGATGTTTTCCCTAATCTTCCTCAACAACGTATAATTGTATAATTTTAGGTGGTGTTTGGTTGAAGGGTTTGGGAATAAGAAAATGAGTTTGGAGGACTAGTCTCTTGTCTATCAATATGCGAAAATGAGGGAGAATGAGGGGCCGCCAGTCAACGCCGGTCAACGCCGCCGGCCGCCGGTCACTATTCCGGCCGGTCAATTTTTCCGACCCCCTACATTCGATACTCATTCCAATTCCGCTACGTTCCAAACACCATTAATGTCTATCATACACATTCTCAATTCAATACCAAACAACTATCATTTTTAGGCTCAAACTCATATCCTCCAAACTCATACCCATTCCGATTATGATTCCGATATCCAAGTGCGAACCAAACGCCACCTTAATGTATGTTATGAGGAACCTATACATACTCGTTTTTTTTTTTAAATGGTTAGTTTTATATCATGAAGAAAAATTGTGAACAAAAAATTATAAGAAGTATCTCATCCCGTCATTGCTTTCATTGATAAATGCATATGTATGCATAGAGGTGTGCTTTACAGTAGCAATGATGTATGCATATGTAATTATACATACATCCGCGGTCTACGTTACAATGATGTGAATCGTATTAAATACTTTTTCATATAGCGTGTTATTAAAAATGCTCAAGGTGAGTCGAGCACGAGAAAAATTTATTGAATTTGGCTCGTATTCAGTTAGTGTATGATCGAACCTTTTGTAACCGTTCAAATAAAATTTTTGAATTTGACTCCTATTTGACTAGGAAATGGGAACTCAAACTAAAATCACTCAATTTCATAATTGCTCAGATCTTAAATATTTGTCATTTAATTTCTAAAAAAATATATTTGTCATTTCATAACACTAGCAAATTATTTAATAAATTATTATTTTGACAAGTAATGCGGTTTTTAGCACAAGTTTTTAATGACATAGTTAGTAGACAAAAACAAAATATTTGTAGATTAATAGCTAGAGATATAGTGATTATTCGGTGGTTGTCTCATGGATAAAATAGTCATCTGGGTTGTCAATTTTATATTGGTTTGTATTATATCTTTTAATTTACTCCTACAACAACAATAGTATTTTATTGACTTAGAGGCTTTCGTCTATGACGTGATATGAGGAGGGTCGAATGTACGTAATCATACTTATGTGTTGAAAATATGGTTTTCCGATGACCTATAATAAAAATTGCATCAAACTGTGTCGATCAAGTGTTATTTCACAGTACAAGAAGCCAAGCCAATTTAATATCTCATTTTATTTAATAAATAGATCTATACTCAAGTCGGTCTATTGGTGCTGAAATATGACAAGGATAAACCAAAAATCACAATTAGTCGATTATATGTTCAAACACACAATTTAAAAAGTCTCCCCCTCCTCGACTTCTCCAAATCTCACCTAAATCTCCATTTTCTTGAAGGGGAACCTCACAGAGTCACCTCACCTCTGAAGATCATCTCCTCAACTTCCCGTTTTCAGAATTCTTTTCCAAGCCACTCTGTCTCATCTCCTGTCTCAAATCGAACAGATCTGCAGACTTACCAGGAAAAGAAATCAGTACAAATTAACGATAATTATGCACGATCTTCAGGATGTGTATGATTTACAAGAAAAAAGCGGCGGAGTCGGCATTACTGAATCCCAGTCATGGCTCTCCGGCAGAGACCATGCGGAATCGTTTCCTTCGGTTCTTCAACGAACTCTTTCTTCAGTTTCCTCTGCTTCAGTCGCCGGTAACGTCGACCCAGTCTTGTATAAGGACCTCATCGAGATTGTACCTCTGATTCATTCTTTCATTGTAAGTCTAATTGCGTACGACTGATAGAAACTAAACGTAATTGTTTACTTGCTTTGTTTTTCTTCCTGGAACTTGTACTCATCATTTTTAACGCCTTTTTTTTTTTTTGGGTGAAATGAGTAGCAGCAGAAGCCTAAAACTTCTTTTACGCGAAAGGGGTCGATAAGCTACACCAAAGCGCCTTCAAGAGAATCAATTGCGAATAAGGTATCAGCTCAATTTTCATTTTCGCGATTTTATGCTTATCCGCCCATAGCTTCTTAGGTAGTCGTGCTGTAACGATCAGGTTTTTAAATTATGTTAAGAAATGATCTTGTTTGTTTGTTTTTTAAGAATTCAATGATTTTTACTAACAAATCAATAGTTCCTAGTTGAAAAACTAGGGAAAACATATTCCTTTAACTGCATCATGACGCTGAAAGACTGGGAAAACACATTCCTTTAAGTGCATCATAAGTATGCTGAATATGTACCCTAAATAAAAGTATGAGTTCTGCAAAAGTACATGCTAAAAAATTTGAGATAGACAAATATATTTTGCAAATATGATCGGAACCGGAAATTTAATCTACAGGTTGGAAGTTGAGGGGAACATATTATTATTTAGCATTTTTAATTTGAGAAGTTTTTCAAGCAAAGATGCTCGGTAAGATTTAGATATGGTCCATTTCCATTTTGTACTCGATACAGTATGATTTATGTAGTTTTCATCTCATGTTCGTGACTTTGTCTCATGTTCAGGGGCTATTTATCGATATGGTTGTAACAAGTTGTCACTTGTCTTGGTTTCATTGCTTACCAGCTTTGTGCCAGATTATTGTATGTAAATGGATCACCAAATATTTGTGTTTGTGTTTTTTTGGGTGGGGGGGGGGGGGGGGAGCGGTTCTGGGCGGAGGCAATAAGAACTTAAGCGTATTGCTCTTTGTTTGTTGTTCAAGTAAATTCATAATTGCAAAATGGAAAAGGCAATAACTTAAGTGCTTTCTCCATTATTTTGCACTGTAGAATTTAATGATTAATGGTCAAAAAAGGATTACCAGTGAACTTTCTGCTATTGAGTTGAATTTTCAAATAGTTTGTATAATTTTTTGAAGTAGGTGGCACTGACCATTTACTTGGTGCTTGTATGAATCCTTTCTCGCCTTTCTGGCTAGAAAAGGAAAAAAACTAGAAGGTTAAACTAACTTTTTTTCTAGCAGCATGTTTTCTCTGTCGATGGTCTTGTGCCATGTGAAGCCACTTCTTTTAAAGAGCTGTAAGACGTCATAACTTTCTGCTTAATGCAGACTACTGAGGCTAAAGGAAGGAAGGGAGCTCAATCAAAGAAGCAAAAATACCAGAGTAAATGTGCTGACGCAGATGGGAATTCAGATTTCTCCATGTGCTCTTCCATGTCTTCGAACATGGAGAAAGATAGAGAAGAATTAGTGTCTTTAAAAGAGCAAATGGAAGATTTACGGAAGAAATTATCAGAAAGAGATGAACTTCTGAAGTCAGCAGAGATATCAAAAACAGAATCTGCTACCATGCAGGTCAAACTAGATGAAATGAAAACTCTGGGTGCCGAAAAGGACTTGCTACTCAAGTCAACCCAGCAGCAACTTTCTGACGTGAAGGTACGCATGCAACGTGACCAGTCATAAGTCTCATTTACCCTTTTCCCTGCTCTTCTGCTATGATACTTGAGTATGGGTGAGTATCGACCACCGGAGAACTTGGGTATGAATTCTTTCATAATTATTGCTGATCTATTAAAGCAACACTGTGCCGTGTTTTTTTACTTCTGAAACATGTTTATGCTCAACATACTATCTTCTACCTTACGGTACATGTATGCTTGAGAGGTTTCAGTTGATCCGTTTCTGAAACAATTGTTGTTAAAGAAAAAGGTTATAGTCTACCTTTGCGGGTAGCTGAATTGAATAGAAGGAATATCAGATTAACATATTCTCATTCCTGATTTGCACCCCTTATTCCGCATTTCTGCAATATTGCCTAATTTAATATTTGTTACACAAAATATTCTATTGTTTTGTGAGAATATTGCATGTCTTCTAGCTTGGAACGAACTATTTGCTACTTGAGCAATGGGAACAAATCTTTAAAAAAGTTATTCTTGTTTTCTATTTGTGCTTTTATATTTACTTCTTTTTCCTAGTCCTGTCTCTGACTGAACCTATTGCATTGCCTGGAGGGTTATGGAAACTTCAGGAAGCCTCACTTGGTTTCTCCGTCACAGGTAAATCTTGCTGACAAACAAGCGTCCGTCGAAAAATTACAATGGGAAGTGATGACATCCAACCAAAGAGTAGAGAAGCTCCAGAAAGACTTAGAGGTGGTACGGGGAGAAATTTCTTCATTTATGCTGTCATTTGAAGAGCTGGCAAGGAACAGATCCACCACTATTGATGAAGATTATAATTTCAATGATGACCTTTCAGATCAGCTGTTTGAACCAGTAAGCTGATCAAAATATCTATTGCAATTCTTGAGTGTTTTTTTTACTGCTCAAGTGGATGTTAATTCTTTGTTAGGGTATATTTATTCATTCAATTGGAACTTCGTTTAAGTATGTGGAATAGATGCCTTGGCTGCTGACATACATTTGCTTATCACTCTTCCTCATTGTTATCCTTGTTAGTAGATTTTTCCATTTGTTGTTGTTTGATGGGCCAGGATCAGGAGGTGCATTTAAATATATAAATGTAAGATGCATATTTTATCTACGTGGAACTTTTAGGCTGTGTAACCTCCTGCCATTTTTGGTCTTGACCAAAATACGTGGTACTATTTGATTAATTTCATGGTCTCCTTGTGCAAGTAAACCTTATGGTATTATTTTTCAGCAGGATGACCAAGATGACAATGAGATGCAATTGTTGGATATGGCTAGAGAAGCATATCTTGTTGCTGTGGCGGTTGCAAAAGAGAAGCAGGACGAAGAGTCTGTTGCTGCAGCGGCCAGAGCCAGATTTCACCTTCAGTCATTAGCTCTTAGTTGATGATGATATTACGTTGCTGTGACATATCTTGGTTCGCGTAATAGTTCTTCGTTGTTAGTTGATGATGATACAACGTGATACAACGTGATTAGTGGCTAAAGAAAGTCTTGATGACGATATGATATGTCACATCAACGGTTGTCTCATCTCCTCTTAGTTTGGATAGTATCTTACTGCACATGTAGTGCATGTGTATCATTGAGTATGTAGTGATACTGTAGTTTTGTATGGGCAGAATGCTCGAATGTCCATTCTAGTTATTGAATTGAAGGAGAACACATTGGTGCAGTATAATTTATAGTTCTTCAACTGGTGAATATGGAGAAAGCCTGATGAAGGCATAAAGGCCACTGGACAATTGTGCCTAATTTTTGGCTTGATTCAATTTTTGGAGTTCTCTTCTTGCTTTATATTTTCTATAGTAGTAATTGATTTTAATAAATGATTGTGTTTAGAGATAGCGTTTTGAGCCCAACCGAGATTAATAACCGATCTTGCATAACTAACTTCTTTCCCTCTTTTATACTTTTTGTTCACTCTTTTTGGGAAAATAAAAGGATTTAACACAGAATCGTTAAACGGCTCTATATCCCGCTTTAGTAGTTCGTTAATAATATTGCATCGATTTTGGCTAATGATTTGCCAAGAGATTATTAAGGTTGTAACCACAATGGGAACTACAATGAATTTGGTTTCCGTGAATGGGCTGACTTGCTACCAGAAACCACCTAAATGCAGAGTTTCCATGCAATTTCCCATATATTCCTCACATCCCATTTAAGAATTCTAACTGGCTAATCAGTAATTACGGATACATCAATTCACTGATTGAATGATTATTCATCATTTTCAAATTCAAAACCCTTTTCTTCCTCTCTCATTTGTACATGGTTCAGATCAGGGGAGGCAGAACGTGAGTCAAAATATGAAGCCTCTAATTACGCGCTGCCATGTGTACAGACAACTCTTTTTTAAAAAAAAATTTAAACCTCTTCCTTTTTTGTACACGTGGCAGTGCGTGATTGGAGACCTCATATTTTGCTGCCTCTCATGATCTCAATCGATTTGTCCAAGAACACAAATCATATCATTATCAAGAAAATTCTTCCTTCAACAAAAGAGTACTGTTTTAATGCACATGAAAAGAGGGCTTCAGAATCAACAGCACAACCACAGATGAAGCTGGTGATGAGGGATTTTGCAACATGCTTTACTGCAAGCACGCATCGTCTCTAGGTAAATCATCCCTCACAATTTTTCCCCTACCTAGCATTCTTGATGTTTATGAAACTATGAACACCAAACTACATATATCTAAAAGAAGATGGAGAGTTATGATGTCCTGTCAATCTTAAATCATGCATGTCAATATAATGGTTTCCGTTCTTCATGTCTTGTATGTTTTTTGATTTTCTATTGTATATCTTTTTCAAGTTTTACTCTGCCTTTTACTCATTATTCTGAATCTTGATGAAAAACATATGTTGAATGAAGAATATTGCTTCTCCAACTCAAAGAATCAAACTAACCCCACAAAACAGTTCGGAAAAGGAAAAAGTGTTATGTCATTGCTTTGAGATGAAACACTTCAGTTGTATAGCTGTGGGGGATGATGTTTTAGGCCATGGTTATGAAGATGAAGAACAGGGTACAAATAGCTCCACATCAACTTATCTACCCGCAAAAGCAAAGATTTATACTGCAAGAAGGGAAAGGAGAATCCGTCCAGAAAGGAAGAAAGACACCTTGACAGAAATAAAAAGATATCAAGAAAGATGTTCAAAGGAGAGCTCTCAACATAGTAAAAGTAGCAAAGCAGTGGAAGTGGACACTGGAGATGACTCAAGCTTGCTAAGTTTCAAGGAGGATGATTTTCTTGACTTTTGTTTCAGAGAGGACGGCGAGATCGAGATGGTAAAAGAAAATAGGAACTCGAGGGCATCAGAAAAGTCTTCTGCTCGTTCAATCATAACTAGAAAGCCTACCCCTCATTATAAGGTTTAGCAAACAAGAATTATTTGTATACAGCTATGTTAGATGGTACAAGATCTTCAGAAGGGTATATAAAACCATGTAATCAGTAATCTTTTTCCTGTGTTCTCTTTTGTGATAGCAGGCAATTCACGGGGCCAGTGCTCAACAAGCTTCTGAACCAGACAGCGGAAGTAAAGATGATGAAGGAGAAACAACCATTCTGTATAAATTGGTGAGAAGATTTGTTTAAATCCTTTGCTTTTTGTTTGAATGATGGATAGGTAAATTGCTTTAATGCTGAGTCTGGAAGATGATGATGCTTTAGTGGCCGCCTGATGAGATCAAAGAGGTTCATCATGTTGAATCAGCAGAAAGCAAAACAATATCAGGAGAATCAAGTGATTCTAATGGCTCAGAAGCAAGTTCAGGTTCTTTTGCCTTTCCAGCGTAAGTAATGCTTCCAGATGCAAGTTGCATAGAAGAAGCTAAAAGTTTATCAACTGAAGTCAAATGTTTGGTCATATGCAGCTTAGGTTGGGAGTGGATGGGGAGCCCAGTTCAAATGCCTAAGGCAGAAGGCATACGTTTCCGTAGGCATAGGCACAAGTCCTGGAATGTGCCTCTTCATTGTTGTAGATTCTAAGCTCCATTGTCCTTGTTTTCTCATTCATTTCTAATGCTGGATACTACCTCTTCTATAAGCGAATTATGAATTTGCTAACCTTAAAATGATTTCGGCAGTTTTGTGAAGGATCGTATCGGATTTTTGCAGTTAATAGTTTCTCTAGGGGTTTCCAATGCTACATTCTCTTGCAACTTACTGAATCCAGAGAAATGAAAAGTTCTACACTTGAAGAACATTCCTGCTAGCTGGACCACTTGAGAGATACAAGACTCTGTAATCCTCTGACTGAAGTTAGTTGCAGAAGGGTCCAAGGATGGAAAAACAGTAGGAAGGGAAGAAATGTCTAACCTGTATAATTTCATTATTGTGTCAAATGAGTACAGAATTCAAAGAAATTATGAGTTGCACCCAGTTTGTAACACAATATATATGCATACATTCTCGTAGCTTAGAAAAATAAATCATAAAAAAAGTAAATAAACTTAGCAAGAAACCAATAAACAAACTCTGATTTAACAAAAACATGATATATTTTGGGTATCACCACTGCCTACACAATCAGTAGAACAAGAACCACAAAAAGGGGTCTCTCACATATCCTAGTTTTGTCCATTTCCTTCTAGATCATACAAAAATCTCTTTTTTGTCCAACAACATATATATGGGGGAAAAAGCAGCAACCATAAAAGCTCCTAAAATGCCAAAAGTTTCTATGTTCCACTCTTGAATACAGTTACAAAGTTTCAAAATGTAAGTCAAAAATTTTACCTGTGATTAAGAGCATTGCAGCTCAACTAGCGGCACAATCCTGAAGATATGGATGAGATTGATTGACGTACATTTCCCACAAGGGCCTATACTTTCTAATACCTAGTTTTAGCCATGGCTTCATGTTCCCGTTGAAATGAATTACAGCTGCACTGTCAATCAGCCGGCTGTCAATATTTGGATCATAACCCAACCCTAACACATGCCATCTTCTATCAAGAGGCTCTGTCAACCCGTAGAAACTCAACATCCCAGGGGGAAGAATGCCCAGCTTCCATAGTGTTTCATCAGCGTTCTGCCTCTGCCAGTAATGGTATTTATCCGTCACATTCTCTTTTCTCCACGCAATCAGATCAAAGACATTCATGCCAAAGGCCCATCCACAAGCCTGGGGATCAAACTTGGAACTGATAAGTGGGTTCGAGAAGTTAAGATACCTGTAGTACCGGTGGGAGGCTTCCAGACAAGTTTCTACCGCTCCATTTACACTTCCGTGCAAATCAACAGAAAATAGTGGGGTCAAATCCTTTTGAACAATAACATCATCATCGAGAAAAACTACCTTCTCCAATTGTGGATATATCTCTGGGAGGTAAAAGCGAAGGTGATTCAAGGGGGAAACATACTTTGGATTGAGAAACTTTGGTTCATCATTGGTTTCTCCATATCCTCCGAAGAATTTCTTCCGAGAAGTTGCTTCTGCTAGCTGTTTCATTACCGGAGAGTATGATGCATTGAACCAAGAAAACTCCTCAAAGTTTTGCACTTCTACTGTCGACCCTTTGAAGTCATTCCTGAGGAACCAAGCTTGCATCACCCCAAAATTTACCACATCTGTTACTATATGAAAAACTAGCTGCTTTGGGTGTTCGGCATTAGAAACAGTAGAGTTCACAACAGCCGAGACAGCAAGCGTATTGTCTGAAACTATACAGAAGTGGTATAAGTTATTGTCAACTAATCGGGGGGAGTTCCTCCTTTCATCTGCAAGCCCTTGTAATGACTTCTCACTAACCCAATCTGACATGAGTTTTATGTCTAGACAATGCAGGTTCTTGGGCAATGACTCAGCAGCTAATTGGCCAAACACTGCACTTTGAACAGATGCAGCATTTGCACGCTCTTCAAGAGCCTTAATATGTGATTTCATTGTAATCAATGTGGTTGCAAGGTCATAATGTGCATCTTGTGCCTTGAAAATCAAAGATGACAAGCTTTTGATGATTGGCTCGGCTTCTTCTAGAGATATTGGTTCTTTCCTCGTTGCAGCTGATGAAAGCAAAAATTGGCAGCTTCTGACCTTTGAACTGAGCTCCCAAGCTAGACGAAGGTTATTATGCTCCTTTGCAATGATGATATACGCTTTGGCAAGTGCCATCTGCTCTGCTAATTGCCTAGCATAAGATGTAGGGCTCGTTAATTCTTCTGTGAAGTTAAAATACTCATCCACAACCTTTTCAGTTCTTGCGGTACCCTCCTGGCAACCAGTGAAAATAATAAACTTGTCAATGAAAAATAAAAGTAAAAATAAAATAAAATGATTTACAAGCTTGTAAAATCAGATCTGCAGAAGAAAAAAGCTAAAGGAAAAAAAAAGAATTGATCATAATCGCAATACAAAAGAACAGAAACCGATGACCTAACTTCCTGGCGCAGAAGTAATTACTTATCTATATTCCTTAGTTGCTACCACCGCCACGGTACGGGAAGACGTGAGCATCACATAATCATTAGACTGAACAAGAGTCTCTAAAGGCAGACAAGGCAACAACAAATCTCATGTGACCTAATCAATCTTTCATACTGGAACAAGCTATAAGAGCAAGGTTTCATTAGAGAACTAGATGGTGCGGCCTATTTGCTTAATTAAGAAAAAGGACCCATAAAGAATACATGATGCCTAGTGCAGTATATTTCAAGATTAAGACATCCACTCCCTATTCAATGAGTTAAAATTTTCAACTTTCCCAGCAAGTATTCAGAGAAGGTTATCACCCTGTGGAGTGTAAACATTCAAAAGCGTCACTATCAAACTTCAAACTATGGAGAATTGGCATTTAGACATGCAAACCTCTGTCTTCTTGTTTTGTTGACTACATGAAATTACACTCAGGAAGCAGCTCCCAGAATGTGCAGGACAATTTTGAACCGCCATGCCACACTCAGGTTGACATGCTAGAATAAACTCATTTATTAAAAGTCCATCAATACTAACAAGAACTCCATACGCATGAGGACAACTTAAAATTCCCAGTCAAGAGGGATAAAGAATAATAGTGCATCCTTACGAGGTCAGAGATCAAACAATTTTAACGCAAAACATTTTTGTGATGCAAGGTGAAGTTACAGATGCAGCAGTCAGATTTAACCTCATATCAGTTACTGAAACCCATTAGAGGTCAAAAGAAATAGTGAATAATCCATCAAATTTCCACTATCATAAATATCCACGGAACAGAGATGAAGTGACAGGCACATTCTGACATGCATGCTTGTATGATAATCTGCTATAGAAATGACAGTTGATTAAAACATGTATCCTTTTTTCTTTAAATGATATGTACTTGAGTTCAAAATTAGCAACACAATATACGAAGAGAAAACTAACACTACATGAAAGGAATATAAATTTCCTGCCCACAATATAAGTTACATTTCAGCTCACCGTCATGCCAAATTTTCTGATTTTGGATCTTGTCCATTTCCAAACACTACCCACATTAGCAAACTTCAGAAAAGAATACACCACCACGCTTCCTCTCTTTCGACTAAACTAGAGGACTTCAATTAGTGAGCTCCCAAAAAAACAAGCAAGCTAAATTTAGCAGGCAGAAAAGGAACACATGAAAATCTGTAGACTTAAACATAATCAAAAGGAGAATCGATTCTTTAGATTGCAACTATTTTTAGCAGTCAAAATTTTGAACTCACTTTCTTAAGAGGAGTAACTTGAATCATTACTTAACAGCTCATGTTTCACCAAGAAACAACTGAAGGCCATGCCATCCCTGGTTAAAATCCATTCCAAGGGTTTCAACTTGCTGCATTTCTTTTGGTACATGAGCAAGTAAAAGAACAATTCAATTAAATGTCCATGGTGCAAAGAGTTCCCTTAATATACGACACTGCTACCATTGATTTTCACTTAACCAAGAAAATAATCAAGACAGTCCCAATTACAAGGCTCTTATGTCCAAGAACAAAGATCTGAGAACAGCAGTCTCTGAACTCTCTATCAAGAAACTACCAAGCAACGGCTTGCTTAAGAGCCTTGTAGGTCTGATTTTGATACTTTGCTTGCTGGCTCGTCGGCAACTTAGATAGACGAATCTTCTCTTAACTATTTCGGTTGCAGAAATAGCCACATTGTAACAAACATCACGTTAAAACTTTATTACACACGAGTTCTTCATTAGAAGCATTAAAAGCTAATCCGAAGGTCAAAATCAGTTTTACTTATTGGATCAATACTTTATATTGCCTGCCAATGATTCAAAATCTGAAGGCCAGAATCTGAGAGACTGAAGCTATCCGACCATCACCTTGGACCAAGGAATAAAGTGTTAATGGTTCTATCATATTAAACATTAATCAGAAAAAAGGACTTGCAAGAAGATTCAATCATATCAAGAATAAAATTCTCCAGAAGAAGAAAAAGAAAGAAAACCATCACTTCATTTAACTGGAAACTCAATCATATGCAATCAACCATGTGTCCGGTGGCCCCAAAGATATCCAGTAAAAACAGGTAAGCGTCAAGATAACTAAACAGAAAACGTCAACCTAGGATCTGAGGGAGATATTTCCTCACCATTAATGGTTGTTCCACGTGATCTTCATGCTGATAGTTATGGTGAAAGGCAAACAATACAAGAGCTGCAACTACGAATAAACCAAGAAGAACCCAGATCCCCCAAGAAGTCCTCCTTCGAAACGGGCGCCGAAATTCGGCAGCCCGCCGCCGCATCCTTTTCCGTGTTTTCCACCTTTCAAGACGAATCAAGAATTAAAGATAACCCATTAACCCGATGTAACCAAGCTGTGATTGGAAATCAATAAAGTGGAAAACTTTGCTTCCTGCTGTCCCAAATCAACATCTAAAGAAGACTCATATCATCATACAGACTAAAAAGAAAGAAATCAAAAGTTTCCTAAAAATCCATCTGTCAGAAATGATCAAGAAACATAAATTGCAAAGCGGCTGAAGGAAGTTTTTCCAAGAGTTTAATTAAAGAAACAAGGCTGCAGTCTGTTCTAGTGTAGAAAGATTCCAAGTTGTGAAGGTAACTGATTAACACATGAAATGAAACCCACTTTTAAAAATGAGAGCTGATGTACACATGAATTTTGTCAGCTTTTTAAACGGGAATAACAATGCTGAAACTGCTTGGTCAAACATGGCCTTGACAGCTTGGTAAAGCTTGGATATAATTCAACTTTTACCTTTCCGGTATATGATACTTATCATTTCCATATTTCTGATTTTCTTCTCGTTGAAATTCCATGCTAATTGCTCAGGTACGAAGAAATGGCATATGATTAAACAATATTTTTGTACTTTTTCCTCTTCCTTTTTTAGTCTCAGCCATAAGTTATTGTAGTTATTCTCCCTATTTATAACTTTTTAACAATTGGTAAGGTTTTTATTTTGTAACGTTGAGGTCACGAGTTCGAACCGTAGAAACAGTCTCTTACCCAAAGTGTAAAGTAGGACTATGTACATTAGATCGCAAAACGATATAACTCCTCTTCGGACCCTGCACGAACACGGAATTCTAGTATACGGGAAACGTGCATCATATCGTCTTTTAACATCTTCTTATCATAAACAAAAGTAGTGCTAGAAAAACAATTAAGATCAGCCGGTGAACGTTTTTAAAATTTTTTTATCTTACATAATGAGTATAAGTCAGAACTGAAAAAATTAATGATATTAGAAATGTTCTTAATATTAATTTAGTAATTTTCTGCATGAATATTAAGAGGGGGAAAAAAGAACCGAGAGAAAAACCATGTGCATGTGAACAAAAGGAAAAAGAGTCCAGAATTTATTTTAATGGGCTACGATGGGGCTCTTCTGGTTGGATCCGGCCCACACCCATCAAAGATCCCACCATTCCATGTGAAGTTGTCTCAATAACGTGAAGAGGGAAGTGAAACCAAAAAAAAATATATATATTATTTTATTGTATCGTTTTATGAGTCTTTCATATAGTTTCTGGTTTGTTGTTTCTAGTTAAGGTAAGATTGTCTATAAAAGTTATATAACCTTTTATAAGGTTTGTAGGTTTGTAAATTTTTAATTTTAGATAAGTCCTTTATAAAGTTGATAGACTATCTGTATCTCTTGACTTTGGTTCGGGCATTGGTTCGCTTTTGCTAGATATACTCTAGAGAAGTTAAGCGAATCGAACTGTTTGTCGATTGTTTGAATCCATTCGTATTTGATTTGAGTTCATTCATTAATTTTATTTAAACTCATCGAATTCGAATATCTAATTAGGTTCGTTTACTAAAACGAGTCGAACTATTCGGCTCGTTTAAACAGTTATAATGTTATCGAACCACGCTCAAACAAAATTTGAAGTTCGTTACAATAAACAAACCAAGTCGAGCAGTCCATTTAATTAAAAGAATCCAATTTCAAAACTTGATATTCAGCTCAGCTCGGTTCATTAACACCCGTGGTCTACTCTGCTCTTGTGATTTCTCAAACAGCAGATCATGAACTTTTAAGGCTCTCTGGCGAGTCCTAGAGGTCAAAATGACTCTTTAATTTCACAAATGTCAAACAGCTTTTCCAAATCGTGTCATGATTCTTGACATTATTTCAAGGAATGCATTTGATCTGAAATAAGGCTCTCTAAAATCAGGAAACCATAGATATTTATTTTTTAAAAACAGAAAAAAGTTTTTATTCTGTTAGAATGCAATTGGGATAACGATTATGATGCTGGATTTCATTGTGTACAAAGTCAGCAATTGATTATCGCTATTTGCTCTTGTTGGAAAATTTAATTTAAGAGGATGTGAGAATATAAACTAACAAATAAATCACTAACATAAAATAGAACTACTAAGAAAATATAAAAGAAGCTCAAATAAATAATACACGTGTTTTACCAAACTTCTTTCGTTAATATACAAGATCATAGAAAATAACTATAAAGATGTAATCTTAAAACACAAAGAGATTTAACAAAAAAGAACGAGAAACACCGAGACATAACAAAATGTTACACTGTTTATAAAGCAATTTTACCTCTACCTTCAATATTGAACAAGATGGACTACGTGATAAATTTTTTCAGATCATTTGCAAATGGATACATAAACAAGTAAAGCTATGTGTACACATATATATATATATATATTTGTATAGACACACTACAAATATTTCTAAGGTCAGTTCTTACACATTAGTGAGTCTGTGAATTTTTATTTGAGATCGGTCTAATTAATTATTGGAACATTGGATTTTTACAAAAGATGATGTACTTAATTATCCAAACATTTTTTTTTCTGTGCTCTTATTTATTTTTAGGTGGAGGATATAGATTCAACCAGTTTGACCCATTAGGTAAAAGGTAAAACGAGATTCTCCAGGATCGTCCAACACACTACGGCCCTAAAACAGACAATTCCCAGATTCAAGAAGGAGAAAAAGGTTGCAATCTACAAATGGAAAGTGCAATGTGAAGGGGGAGAGATTTCTACCGTCCGCGATATCTTTCACGTTCTCCTCCACATCCTTCAACCGAGTTCTCTTCTCTCTTTCTTGAAAAGTACTATGTTTATTACCTGTAAAAAACTTTGGCTCCTTTGCAACAATTGGAATTTGCGAAGAACTGATTTTTATTCATTTCTTGGTACAATTATGTAATCATTTGAACCCCTAGATGAATTGAAGATGTAATGGAATCTTGAATTTGCCTTCTTGTTTATTTTTCTTTGAATATACTAGACACGCTGAAGTTATATCTCTTCTTTTCTTCTAACTGGTGGATTAATTGTTTTAGACACCCAGAAGTATACTACTACTTATGTTCCATTAACAATTTAGTCAATCTTTAGTAATATGCTGCTAACCCATGTGTGTTATTTGAGCATTCTGGCCTGGAATCATGGTTGGCCGTCTTAAGCTCCTAGCATGACCAAGAATTGAAGGGAGGCGATGACCATTGCTGATAGTCATACGCTCTATGATGGATTGAAGTAAATTATGAAATACTGTACTTGTAGTGGTGCAAAAGGGTCGGGGTAGTTTGTTACAGTACTATGTTTTACGCATTACTCTGAACTGGCAACCAAGTTGTGATGTTACCCTTTTGTGAATCGGGCTTTTGCCTCGTAGTGTTTGGTGTTTTAGGTTACTGGTTGCTTTGGAAATGTTTGTCTGATTGAGGGCAAATAAACGATGATAGTAAACTATTCTTTCTATCGGATGCTACTGTTGCATATCGCATGATTCTCTCATCAGATTGAGTAAGCGAGTATATGCCCTTGTAACATACCAAAACTACCAATACTCCTTTATGTCGTTTCATTCAAATATTTTGTCAGCTGTATATCCATTATCTTCTGTTGGCTTCATTTATGATAAATATGTATCATACTTTACGGGATTCTGAATAAGTGGTGTAAAGATATGATATGGATATTATTGCAGTAACAGCATGCTGATGCAGTTGTTTTCTTATGCAGGGTTCCAGAGGGAGAGGGAAGTAAACTTTAGATGGCAACCAAGTCTGAAAGATTTTCTGTAGATTTTCTTATGGCAGGCGCTGCAGGAATTGTTTCCAAAAGTGCTGCTGCACCTATTGAGAGGGTAAAGCTTTTGTTACAGAACCAGGGAGAGTTGATTCGAAGAGGTCAGCTCAGTAGACCTTACTTTGGTGTTGGTGATTGCTTTCAAAGGGTCTTCAGAGAGGAAGGTTTATTTTCATTTTGGAGAGGGAACCAGGCCAATATTATTCGATATTTCCCTACTCAGGTACCATAGCTCCACTAATGATTTAGTAGCAAAAGGATGATAGTTGGTGCGGCTGCCGCAGTTTGATTTACATGGTTTGTTAAAAAAGTAAAAAATAAAATAAAATAAAATTTGATGCATGTTGTACTTCCTGCTCTTCCGCCTCCTTTCCTATTTTGTTGTTATGGTTAAGGTCTTATGCTGCATAGAGTTTGTGATGGTCTGGCATTCCTGGGAAAGGTTTATACTGTGCACTCTACTTTTGCTCTTCTCATTCATTTTAGTGTCAACTACTAATATAACCCACAAGAGGTGAAATCTTGAATATGAAACTGTTAACTTGATGAGCTCCACGCACTGATGAACTATGTCTTCCTCTGGTTTTTGTGCTTTTTTTTTGCTGATAAGAGATATGGGTTCTTAGACAAATGTATACATGCCATAGAAAATTGGCTGTCCTTGGAAGGTTTGAATGATAATTGTGGGCTTGGTAAAATTTCAATCCTCTGCTGATCAGATAAGCCTGAAATGCACAGGATATGGTCACCCAGGATGATGACAAACACAGCATGGCATGATGATTTCAATGGGAAAGAGAAGATTTTTCTTGATTTCACTTGACTTCATACATGCCGTTGATCCATAAGCAAATTTTATTGGCGTAGGACACCATCCTGTTATAGTTCATAGTGTTCCTTAGCCAAATTCAG
Organism: Eustoma russellianum; assembly: GCA_036186865.1. Classification (NCBI taxonomy): domain Eukaryota; kingdom Viridiplantae; phylum Streptophyta; class Magnoliopsida; order Gentianales; family Gentianaceae; genus Eustoma; species Eustoma russellianum. The sequence goes on from AP025070.1 coordinate 3,285,687, forward strand.
AATAGCCATAAATTTTGCTAATCCTATACAACAACAATAACTCTTAAGCCTTTTTCCAAATATGCAGGGTCAACTATATGGATACCTTTCAAGGCCAACATTTCACTCCGCAGCAGATCGAATTTATTTTATTTCCACCGCATGCAAATTATATGTATTGATAGGTGGACTTGTTTTGATTTGGACAACTTTACACAGCTCAGAGTAGGCATATTGAAATGAATTGTTGTGGAATTTGTCATTTTGTTTTTTGGGCAATACTAGCCTAGGTCTTGCAGATGATGTCTATGTAGGTGTAAACCCTTGTAAATTCCCAATGGGGCATATATATAAAATTTAATTTACAAAAAAAAAAAAACTATATGGATCAATTATTTCTCTTGTGCTTTATTTATTTGATTTTTTTGAGTCGTAGCCTAAATCCTACCTTCTTATGTGTCTCCTTATACCTAATGTATAATATGAGTCTTTAGAATATGTGTATTTCGAAAATGTTATATCATATCAACCATGATTTTGGCCTAAGTACCTAAAATTCTTCTTTAAATCTTATACCATCTATATGACTATATGGATCAACAGTTTTCACTGTGCTCTATCACTGATCATGTACTCCTTATTTGTCGTATAAGTCATCAACAACAACATTATCCCATTGTCTTAGAGGCTCCCGCCTATGGCGGGGTATGGGGGAGTCGGATGTATGCAACCATACCATGTGTTAGAAACACACAGATGTTGTTTTCCGATGACCCATATCTTTCTTTATTGTCTTTCCAATGTTTTCTTTGGTCTCCCTCTCTCACGCTTAACATACACCTCATCCATTGTCTCGCACCACCTAACAAGTGCATCTGTAGGACGCCTTTGCACATGTTCATATCATCTTAACATCTTCTCATCTGTAGGAGCCATCCCAATCTTTTTCCTTATATGTCATTTTTTATTTTATCTTTCCTTGTATGTCCACACATCCATCTTAACATTCTTATTTCCGCCACTCGCATTCTTTGTTCATGTTGATAATTGATTACCTAACATTCAGACCTATACAGCAGTGTGAGTCTTACTGCTGTTTTGTAAAACTTCCGTTTAAGCTTTACAAGGTACTTTACTATCACAAAGAATACCTAATGTACTTTTTCACTTTATCCATCCTGCATGTAACGTGTGATTTACTTCCTTGCTAATTCCTCCATCTTTCTGTAGTATAGATCTTAAATACCTAAAACTCTCAGTCAGGCGTATCTCTTGGTTTCACAGTTTCACACAATGTTCCAATGTCATTCTTTTGTTGCTAAAATTAAATTTCATATACTTTGTGCATAACTATGCGTTTGAATTTTCTCTTCAAAATTTCATGTTCACGTCTGATCTTAATCTTTTCTCTTTATCTAGTGCATAACTAATGAAGCTAAAGGCCAAATACATTTGATATAGTAATAGTATGGACCAGCCTTATTTGCTGGCACTATGCCTCCATTAGGTTGTCTAAGCATTAGTGCACTAAATGGGTAATAACTTGAAGCATACGGGGCTGTAGTAGTATAGCAAGGACCTTTTTTTTTTGGGCACTCTGATCCAAGTAACATCTTTCTTGTCCATAATTCCTGGTTTTCTCCTCTGCTTTGTTCTGCGCTTGGCCCAGCTAACTTGCTAGCTAGATTGCCTGAAAGATGACTCTTTGGACTAGGAGTGAGTATATGGTGTCTTTCATAAGTTGTTGATAGTCTTATTATAATCACCGGTAATGATCTGAAAGGCTTCTTGTGGTTAAGTCATCTTTTTCATATCAATTATGAAAATTTTGTGTAAAGTTATACACTGTTTTTAAGAAGTTTACGACATTAGATAATATCGCTGAGAGGGTAATATTCAACAGGCATTCAACTTTGCATTCAAAGGTTATTTTCAGAGCTTATTTAGAGTTTCGAAAGAAAAAGATGGATACCTTAAGTGGTTTGCTGGCAATGTGGCTTCTGGGAGTGCGGCTGGAGCAACTACTTCACTAATTCTTTATCACTTGGATTATGCTCGGACAAGGCTCGGCACAGATGCCATGGAAAGTGCAGTCAATGGTACACGCCAGTTTAAGGGCCTTATAGATGTTTACCATAAGACCTTACGAACTGATGGTATTGTTGGCCTTTACCGGGGGTTTGGGGTTTCCATTATTGGAATAACTCTTTACCGTGGCATGTTTTTTGGAATCTATGATACCATGAAGCCTCTTGTTTTGCGTGGCCCCTTTCAGGTAAATCTACTTGACGTAATGTTACGTGTAGAATCGTGAGTTTACTTGTTTGCCTAAATAGAATGCATAATTAGTCTTGCAGGAATCTTCTATTTAGGGGCCTGCACCAGAGTAGGTGTTTGCGGTGTTGGATTTGCAAAGACTGTCTGGAAGAAATTAACAAAACATTGAATCACACTTTGAATTTTCTAAGGATCTTTGATTATAGACAGAAAAGTTTTTTCATGTATGTTATCCATCAGTAATACGCTATACTAATTATGTTGTTGGTTAATGCTATTTGAAGGACAACTTCTTTGCTAGCTTTTTGTTGGGTTGGAGCGTGACCACTTTTTCTGGGATGTGTACCTACCCTTTTGACACGATTCGAAGGAGAATGATGCTAACCTCTGGACAGCCGCTTAAGTATCAAAATGGAGTTCATGCATTTCGCGAAATCCTCCGGCATGAAGGTTTTCTTGCACTATATCGAGGAGTGACGGCAAACATGCTTTATGGTGTGGCTGGAGCTGGAGTCCTTGCAGGATATGATCAGCTGCACCGGCTTGTCCATAGGCCTCGTTATACAAGGGCTGCTAGAGCGACTGAAGGACTCTAACGATACATCTATATAGGTATTTGTACATAACTCTGACTGATTGACAATGGAAAAGGGTTGCTGAATGTTTCAAAATGATGTGGAATTGTTCTTGAATGATCCTAGACGAGTTTCAGAAAAGAATAAGCAGCATTGGTGAAAGAAATTCAGTTACATTGACAATCTGAAGAAGCGCTTTTGGATTTAGCATATCCTCATATTTGGAAATATGGCTGGATATTCAATCCATGGTAATTGATGCTCCTGCAGACTTCTCAAAGGAAATCCGGGATGTACAGCATATTTGTTGTTGCAAAATAGAAAGCCATGTTAAATTCGAAGGGCCTAGCTTAAATGCTGATCTTTCATATGGTTAACATTAGTTCCTTATACTTGTTTTAAGCTTTACTTCCATGCAATTTCATGAAAATGTGAATAGAAGAATATATTTGGGCGGTCTTGCCTAAGCTTATTATAGCTCAAAATGTATGTAACTTCTTACTCCTTACCATTGCTTAGCTCTAGGTCTTAACAGTGTTTAGTTATAGACTGTCATTTTATGGACCACTCCTTACCATTCCTTAGCTCTAGATCTTAACAGTGTGTAGTTATAGATTGTCATTTTATGGACCTCTTGCTTCGTGGAGTTTCTGAATACTAAGGCTTGTACTTATACTGTGATGTAATGCATGTGCTTACTAGTTGAAGACCTGAATTCTGTCATTCTTTACATCAACTCAGCAGCTCAGCTGTCAGCTGATCAGATGCTGTGACGAATTGTGATGCAGCATAGACAGGTGGTCCAGAAAGGTACGCATTTTGGTGTGCGTGGTTGTTGTATCCTTTCCTTCCTCTCTTATTTGTTGTATTGTCTATTATAAATTATTTTACGGTTAGGATTTGGATGTCACACTTTTCTCCTTGTCATCCTTTCCGTGAGTTCTACAAACTAATCTTTCATAACTTAAACTTATTTGCTTCTATGATGTCCAGTTAAATGGAGGGCCATGGTTAGACAAACTTCTGGTTCTGAAGTTTGTGCACCCTTCTGTCTCAAAATGACTCGTTTCTTTCCAATGTCTGTATAGGAACACAAGTCGTGGTTACCTGGACTAGGGATTACTACGAAGAAAACTTGTGGCTCCTGGTTGGAATTATTGTTACCTTAGATTGAAATAATCAAGAGAAATATTCATCATCATCATCCGACCCAGTATATCCATACTCTTTAAGCCTTTTCTCTCTAAAACATCTCTCCACTGCTCTACTCTCATACTCAGGGTATGTCTACTTTCTGCGACTAATACAATATCGTCAGCAAAAAGCATACACCACGGTACGGCCTCCTGTATCGGCTTTGACAACTCGTCAAGGACAACTGCAAAAAGGAATGGGCTCAACGCAGACCCTTGATGGAGACCGACCTCCACCGGAAAGAAGACTGTATTCCCCACAGCCAGTGTTGTTAGAGGCGAGGCGCAGCTTAATGCGCCACAAGTCTACCGAGGCGTGCGACTTACCTGAAGCGAGGCGGGGCGCGCTCGAGGCGCGCGAGGCGCAGGAGACGCATGTAGCGCGCTACTTGTGCGCTTCAGACATTCAGTTTTGTTTTTAAAGAAATAGAGTAATTTCAGTTTTTTTTAATAAATAGTAAAATCTTTTATTAAAATATAAGAAAAAGAACTAGATAAAACCTATGACTACGTCGACTTCATCAAAACCAAAAGTCGACAATCGACATCCTTTCTGAAGAAATAGCAAAAGTCGACATCTGCCTCCGCTTGTCGACATCGCACACTGCGCCGCCATCGCACACAAACGAAGCATCACAAAAGGTAGATTTAACTAGTGCTTTTACTTGCTTGAGGATTACTTATTTTCTGTTGACATTTTTTTCCTCGGATTTCTTTGCTTAAACTTGAAAAGTCATTCTTTTTCTAAATTCTTGTTTTGATTGTTCATCTTCAGTTATGATCATTGTTTTTATTGTTAGTTTCAAGAGTTTCTGTTTCCCGTAAGTAATTGTTTTCTTGAAACTTATTATATCGGGCTTATTTAGGTGATGATCGGCGTGCTAATTCTTGTATTCTTCCCGTAAGTAATTGTTTTCTTGCAGAAAAGTCATACTTACATTTTGTGCAGGTTGTTTTACACTTTTTTTCGGTTTTTTTTTTGTTAAATGTTCAGGTGGTCTTTTTAGATAATGGCAGAAGGTTCTTCCATGGCGAGAGATCCAGCAAGAAAATATGCAAGTGTAGTTGATCCAAACAAAAGATATGATTTTAAATGTAACTTTTGCGATAAAGTGATGAAAGGAGGAGTTCGTAGGGTGAAAGAGCATTTGGTTGGTGGCTTTAGAAATGTTACAAAATGCAACAAATGCCCGCCACATGTGAGAGATGAAATTGTTGAATTTATGAAGAAAAAAGAGGATGCTAAATTGGGTCAATTGTTATCATCATCAAGTTCAGCTGCTTCAGCAAGACCGCCCGATTTTGATGATTTTACCTTTGGGGAAGAAGAAGAGGAATGTTGTGAAGTGGGGAGTAGCGGGTTGGGTGGATCAAGCAGTAGGCGGTTTCAATCAAAAAAACCTAGAACAAAAGGGCCTTTAGATATTTACATGACACCCGATCCGGCGAAAGTTGTGGCATCAAGAAAGTTGACCAAGGGAACACAGCAAACCATTAATGAAATGTGTAAGAAAGATTTACGTGAAAAAGTTTGCAGAAATTTTGCCAAATGGTTTTATGATGCTGGAATTTCTTTTAACGCGGCAAATTATGATAGTTTTAAGATTGCTGTTGAATCATGTGGACAGTTTGGGCCAGGAATGAAGCCACCTAGTTATCATGAGTTGAGGGTGCCTTTGCTCAACAAAGAAGTAAATGATGTGAAGAATATTGTGCAGACACATAGGGAGGAGTGGGCTGTTTATGGGTGCTCAATCATATCTGATGGGTGGCGTGACTCTGTTTCCCACAGAGATATTGTCAACTTTTTAGTAAACTCCCCAAAAGGTTCGGTTTTTATTAAGTCAATTGATGTTTCTGAAATTGTTAAAGATGCAAATTCTTTGTTGATTATGCTAGAAGAGATGGTTGATTATGTTGGGGAGAAGAATGTGATCCAAATTGTGACAGACAATGGTTCCAATTTTAAGAAAGCTGGACTGATGTTGCAAGTGAAGAAGCCAACTTTGTTTTGGTCTCCATGTGCAGCACACTGCCTCGATTTGATGCTAGAAGATATTGGTAAGCTATCTACTGTAAAAGATGCAATAAAAAAGGCAATATCCCTGACTGGATTCATCTACAACCATATTGGTGTTCTAAATATGATGAGAAGATATACGGGTAAAAGGGAGTTGCTTAGGCCGGCTATCACTAGATTTGCCACATCATTCATCACCCTGAGGTCTATCCATATGCAGAAGCATAATCTGAGAAAAATGTTTACTAGTGATGAATGGACCAAGAGCCAGTGGTTCAAAGAGTCGGGTGGTAAATTAGTGACTAGTATTGTGTTGAATAACAATTATTGGAGGCATGTCATCTATGCTCTCAAATTGGCATGTCCACTTGTGAAGGTGTTGAGAATGGTTGATGCTGAGCGGAAACCCGCTATGGGTTACATTTATGAGGCCATGGACAGATGTAAAGAAGCAATCTCAAATGCATTTAATGGAAGAGTAGAAAAATATGATAAGGCATTTAAAATAATTGATAACAGGTGGAATGATATGTTGCATCGACCATTGCATGCAGCCGGCCATTACCTGAATCCGGCAGTCTTTTATGCTGATGTACAAGGAATTCTTCAATGTAAAGAGGTCATGGAAGGCTTGTATGATTGTATCCAGAGGTTGATTCCAGATGTATCTGTTCAAGACAAGATCATGAGAGATGAAATGGCATTGTATCGAGAGGCTCAAGGGGTTTTTTCAAATCCTATGGCGATTAGGCACAGGCTCGATATGGCACCTGGTAATTACTGATCATTTGTTTTTAGTTGTCTATTGAATTGACAAATGATATACTTAATGTTTAAATTTCATGTTGTATTCAGCTGAATGGTGGAAAGCTTATGGGTCCGCCACACCTAATCTGCAAAATTTTGGCGTTCGAATCTTGAGCCTCACCTGTAGTGCCACTGGTTGTGAGAGGAATTGGAGTGATTTCCAGCATGTAAGCAATATTTTTTCTAATTTCTAATATTAATCATTAATATCATTGGCTATATTGTTTTTAAGAAACTAATAAATATCCTCTATTTTTTTTCTTTTCTTAGATTCATAACAAAAAGAGGAATCGCCTATCCCAAGCACGATTGAATAACTTGGTGTTTGTGAAGTATAATAGGGCACTAATGCGTCGATTTGATATAAGAGACACCACTGATCCTATTCTCCTTAGTGAGATTGATGACAGCAGTGAGTGGTTACTTGGGAGGATGGAAGATGGAGGAAGTGATGATGATGATTATGTCTTTGCAGATGATTCACTACCATGGAGCGCTGTGACTAGAGCTTCCGGTGTATTGGAACCACTGCATAGTACTAGATCGACCTCGAGGGTTGCTCCAACTCCTAATTTAACCATTGTGGATGAAGAAGCCGAGGATGAAGATATCAATTTGGTTAGCTCGGAATCGGAAGGAGTAGAGGAGGAGCTCTTGAATGATGAAGATGATGATATTTAGTTATTTCTTTGTATTATGCATTTGAAGTTGGGAATTGTTTTAAAAGGATTGGTTAGTTTTGGGTAGTATTTGGGATAATATAATTGCTTGGTTAATTATTGTTACTTAATTATTTTGTATGTGTTGTAAAATTAAAATTATAATGACTTTGGGGCGCCCCGATTCATGGGGCGCGCGCCCCGTCGCCCCGCGCCCCGCGCCCCAAATTTTCACAGCTATCGCCTCGGTGCGCCCCGCGCCTCTAACAACACTGCCCACAGCCGTACGAACGGTTGTTTTTGTCCTAGCATACATATCTCTAATTATGTCTATATACTTCATAGGGATCCCTCTTGCCTCCAGACTATCCTATATCAGACTACGCGGCACATTATCATATGTTTTTTCAAGATCGATGAAAACCATATGTAAATCGCGTTTCTTCTCCCTATACTTCTCCATTAATCTCCTGAGAATGTGTATTGCTTCCGTAGTTGACCTTCCTGGCATAAAACCAAATTGGTTCACCGTAACCTGAGTTTCTCTCCTAATTCGAGTGTCGATTATTCTCTCCCATAACTTCATGGTATTGCTTAGCAACTTAATCTCTCTATAGTTCCCACAACACTGTGCGTCTTCTTTGTTCTTATATAGGGGGACCACAACACTCTTTCTCCACTCATCTGGCATCTTCCCTGTTTTGTAAATACGGTTGAACAAAGTAGTTAGCCATTGGACCCCTTCCTCTCCTAAATACTTCCACGCCTTGATGGGTATGTTATCTAGGCCGGCTGCTTTAGCTCTTCCCATCTTTTTCAGTGCTCTCATCACCTCTCCTTGTGTGATGTTCTGACAGTCGGAGTTATTATGTTGTCGTTGTTGGTCAGTGGTGCTTTCTCGTTCTTCGTAGTCGGCACTACTGCCGTTGAAAAGATTGTGAAAGTATGTTTGCCATTTCAACTTGATGTCTTGTGCTTTGACTAACACATGTCCATCTTCTCCTTTTATGAACTTCCCGCTCCTGCCTCTTTCGATCCCTAGCTTTGGCAATCTTGAACATATCATGTTCTCCTTCTTTTGTTTCTAGTCTCTCATACATCCTTTTATAAGTTGCAGTCTTTGCCTCTATCACTGCCTTCTTCGTCTCCTTCCTGGCGATTTTGTAGTTATCCTTCAATCGCCATTTTTCTTCCTCATTGGTGCATCTTAACAGCTCTCTAAAAATCTTTTGTTTGTCCTTTATTTTTTGTTGCACATTCTCGTTCCACCACCAAGTCTCTTTATGTACGGACTTCTTTCCTGTTGTTACCCCGAGCGTTTCTCTCGCGGCTTGAATAATAGTAGTCGATATAGCTTTCTACATATGATTTGTGTCATCACCTAGACGATCTAGTTTCACAGAGATGCAATACTCCACCACCCTATTATTTCCTTGCTGCCCAGCCCAAAGCATTTGCAGGCGCCATAAGACTGCCTTTTTCTTTGTCCCAAAACCAGCAGAGAGACCTTTCTTTGTTTTGCCTCTTCCATAATAATTGGGCCCTTCCTCTTTCCTTCGTGAATTGAAAATTCAACATTGACCTGAGTAAGATAAACGAGCTTAAGTTTATAATTTCTAAGGTTAGAGTTTGGATTATAATGGTTGCATCAAACGCAATATAATCTTTTGTGTCACGTTCTTTTAGCTTGTCATCTCTTTGGGTTCTTTTCATGAATTTGATATGAGAATGTCATCGCAGATATGGTAATTTAGTTGAAAAAAGCAACTTACTCCAGGTCTTTTCATTTGACATTGGTTCTTCCATGGAGGATAGAAGAACCATATGCTCTTCGATTATTTTCGCTGATAGAATTTACACCTGCAGGATGTACTGATGAGTATGAAGAATGGAATGGAAAAGAATGATCTGGGAATCATGACGGTTAAATGGAGGGGGAAAAGGGGTCACCTTTTTTGGTGGCCTTAACTATATGGAGCAGAAAAATGGTGTCTTGGCTTTGAAGTGTGGGAGAGAGCCCATCGAAGCGCACTCTTCGTTTCGAGGCTCGAATCGAACACCAGCATCACCTGATTTGGGCCTTCGGGCTCTGCCTTTTCTAGTCCTCATCGTTGAAATGCACTTCAATGCTTTTGCCAGATGACACAGGTAAGGCTTCAGACTTGTAGAAGCTCTCTGTTTTACCATAAAGCTGAGCATGTGAATGTACACGTACACGCACAAGAACACGAGAGATGCAGAAGAGTGGAGACTTTTGATGCTCTTTGGTCATTTTCTTGCTAGGTGCTTAATATGGATTATCCTCTGTAACAACTTTCTATAGGGGCTTATCTAAGAAAATATTATGTTGAAGGGAAGGGGGGGGGGGTGGAGGGGGAAGGGGGTTGGATGCAGTTAATACAGTGGTGGTTGTACCTAGGAGGAATGGAATTCTTTGAAGAAGCTAAGACATGGCTGTCTGTAAATTCTACATGCTAAAAAGTCAGACAATTGAAGATGTGTTTGTTTACATGTAGTTCTTAGTGGTGGGGTTCATCTTTGACGTGCCTGCCAAATGCCAAATATATACCATAAATCAGTAGACCCAAACTTAGACTTGCATTTGCAGATTGGTTGACTTTTTCATGTAGGTTGTCTCTCCTTCACCGGTGCTGAAATGTCCGGATTTTTTAATTTTTTTTGGTTTGGGATTTTTTTGGGGGGCGGGGGGCGGGTGTGGGGGGGGGGGGGTATCTGAAACATTACCTTTACCTTTTAAATGTTTGTATCAGTTATATTTGTTACTTTATGTTTAGAAATTTGTTACTACCCGTCTTAAAATATAAGTTTATTTTTTTAACATAATGTAAATTACACTATATTAAAAAATTGAAATGGGCTTAAATTTTAAAACGGGATAAGTGTTTCTATTCTCAAGTTTGGTTACTGTTTTGTCGTCATATTTGAAAATGAGGATCTTTATATTGAAAGTAAAGTGCAAATTTAAGGATTCATAAAATTAATTTGCGATGGTAGTTCAGCTTCAGACACCTTTGATTAGTTGAAATATGATTTTTGGCGTAAATAATTTATTGGAAAATCCTCCGCCCCCCCCCCCCCCCCCCCCCCACTGCTTCAAAGGTAAGTCGAACTTAAAGAAAAACAAAAGGAAAATACTTCTTCAGTAGCTTAATGGGATAGGATCTTCTCATCTATTTTCTTTTACCCCACACGTCACCGCACGACACGTGGCATCAAGGAGGTGTGGTGAGGCTAGATGAGGGTCTCCCGCACCACCTCATCCTGCTGCCACGTGTAGCGTAATCATGAGTGGGGTAAGGGAATTGAGGGTGAGGAGATCTCATCTCTAACTTAATAGCTGTTCAAAGTATGATAGACTTGTTCAGTACCATCATTACAATCCCAAATGAAGTCTATTTGTGATTATAATACCACGTCATGCTGTTGATATAATATAAAATTAAATAATTTTACGTGTTACATGATAACAATATTCAATGTTAACATAGCTGCAAAAAATCTTTGGATCTAACGATTGATTAGGATTTCTCCGATTCTAAAGATTGGAGTTCGAATATCTTTAAGAAAGAAAGTAGCTCATATAAATGCAAAGCACCAATGATAAATACGTATCTTTTTTTATAAATATATATTTTTGTTATTTTTATATTATTGATTTAATCTCATATTTGAGAAAATGCATTTAACATATAAATGTAATTTCCAAATGCAAGTGACTAAATGCAAGGTAGGAAATTTAGGATCGATAAAAATAATAGAAAAATTCAGGATGAGGAACCGTTAAAGCATTTTAAGTTTATCAATCTTATCGAAATCTGATCTTAGTATTATGTCATATGTATTAACTATTATATAGAAAAAATAATATTTTATTATTTTGTTAAAACATCGATCAAGTGAGAATGTGTATTTATATCGGACGGTGTGCCCATGCCCAATGCAAAATTGTAGCTGATTGAAAACTGTTAACGTGTGACACGTGTCATAATTTGTTCATACCGTTACACCGAAAAAATTCTCTCCCCTAGCAACTCCCGGGGAAAAAATATTGCATAGTGCTGGCAGCTAGTTTTTGATTTGTCATTATGGGCAAACGGGCAACGAACAAAGAAGTTTCAAGAGAATCCAGTTGGTAAATTTCGTAATCTGTCGTTTTAAAAAAATGATTTTAGTTTGACTTAAGAATAATTTAAAAAAGAAAAACTATTTTGGGTGATTACTACTTTTTTTTATCTCTGGCTAATTAATGTAAACTAAAAAAAATCATATAAACGTTAATTGAAGAGTAATATGAAAATTTTGACTATTAATGTATTAGTGTTTTTTGAAATAAAAAAAAATATTTGAAAACAAAGAAAAAATTAAGAAAATATTTCTGAGAAGAATATCTAGTATTTCAACAGCTCAAATGTCGGGTTACCACTGAAGGGGAGATTCTTTTTCCTATCTGATTCAATAAATGGCATGATTGACGATTTCTTTCGTTCTAAGGAATGTTGTAATGAGGGGGGAAAACAAATCATGCATAGCCTTAAACCTACGTGACATTTATAAAGTATATACGATAATTAACAAAAACTAATACGACTACACTAGGAGCGACGTCATAATTTTTCTCCATGATTTTCAATATTTTTACTGTAGTTTTTGAAACATTAATTTTACTATCCAGAATACAACTCTAATCGGCTACTTTGGAAATTATTCAAAGTTGCCATTCTAACTTAACGTTCCAAATTAATTGTAGCCAATAATAAGGGGTAGCTAGTAATCACGTCCCTACTAATTTTGGCACGTACTGATGTTAGGTGACTTTGTTCTAGCCGGAAAGAGAAATCTTGTTACATGCATTTTTTTCAACTCACAAGCCATGCTAATTAATGCTTCTAGAGAGATGGCTCGAATAGTCCTTCAATTATTAGTACAACAATAACGCTATCTATTGTTTTAGAGGCTTGCGCCTATAGTATGGTATGGAGAGCTTTGGTGTACGCAAACATACTTATGTGTTAGAAACACACAGAGTTTGTTTCTCGATGTCCCATAATAAAAATTGCATCAAACTGTGTGTATCAGCTGTTACTTTAGAATGTAAAAAACGCGGTTAATTTATTAAGTCATTTTGACATATTTTTCATTATATTCTAAGATCAAGAAATAATGTGTCTTTGATTCCATAGAATTTTTTCAAACATTAGTAGTTTAGCGAAAATATATGCATGATACGCTGCTAAAGTTTTTGACACAAAATCCCTTAGAAACTTCAGAAGATTTTGCTACCTTCATCAAGACTTGTAAGGTGCCGTTGAATACTTTTAACGGTCTAAAAGATATTATCATAATTCGATTGGAATATAAGTTAAAAAATATTGTACTATTTTAACTTGAATGTTGACAGCATAACTAGTCAGACTCACTAAGCCTTGAACCTTGAACACCTTTACAAAAATAAAAAATAATATATATATATATATATATATATATATATATATAATATAAGTTGAAGAAAAAGAATCATATAAAGAATACAACGGGTAAAATAAGTATAAAGAAGAAAAAAAAAAGTTGCGGACAAATTTTCGAGTCACATTTAGCAGAAACTCAAATCCGGCCTTCCAAAAATTATGTGTAGCATTAGGCCATGGCTTGCAAAATTATGCGAATCTTTAAAACATAAAAGTAACAACGTACCAGTATTTGAATAATGCGATCTAAACTACTATATAATGGAGACAACAAATCACACAATAAGATGATGTCATATAAACACATATATGCAAACAATGGGGATGGTGATTAATTATTATACGTGACTTATATATATCTTATGAATTTGCTTGATCATAGAACAGCTAGTAATATTTGCTTTGAGAACCGTTTCAAATTTCTTGTACTATATCTAAGGAAAACATGCCAAACACTATGAACAAAAGTGTTTACAAGACTGTATAATAATAGCTGCAAAGACAAATTAATGAATAATAGTACTATTAGGGGTAGCTAACCACTGATGTGGCCTAGCATCCAAGGGGGCATAATAGCATTGGGTTGAGTACGTTGAGAACTTCCTTCTGCTTCATTTTCTGCTGCCGCTACAGGTTGGTATGCGTCACTGCATATATATTGCATTTCAAAACTTCAACTTTGCTTAACAGCAAACATGAATACATACATAAATGAAGTTTATATGTCCCAAGAATATGGCCCAATGGTTTCGGTGGCAGAGGCTTGAGAGAGTGGCAAGAGTTCGATTCTTGTCCCAAACAAGAATTTCGACTCTCTGTCCAGGTAATCTCATGCTATTAGAGCTCCATTGTTTGTAGTGGGCTCCTTGTGTGACTTTCTGAGCAGTCCAAACTCTGCGTCTTGGACACATGACTTAAATCCCTATCGCGCCGTGGGACAGGCAGATAGGATCCAGTTGGGGTTTCCAGTAATAAAACCATAAATGAAGCTTATATATATATATATTTATATATGTAATTTACGGATACATGTGTTGACATGCATGAAGAGCATTAAAGAGGTGAAACTTAAAAAAAATACCGTGAATAAGCATTAACATGATGATGCTGAATTTAATAGCTTAAAATTATGGAGAGAATGTTGTACCTGACGTGTGAGTTCATTGGCTGTGAGAGAACAAGTGAAGGGACATTAGGGTCATTCTGCTCCCATTGAGGATTCTGGGCTAGTTCTTTCTCCTTCTCCTTCACCTATATATACTTATCTTCAAGATTAAAACTAGGTAGACAAGCAAGGCACTGTTTTTAGAGTAAAATGGCAGACCATGAGAAGAATATATACATATACGTGTGTGTAGATAGATAGATAGATGGAGAGAGAGAGAGAGAGAGAGAGAGAGAGAGAGAGAGAGAGAGAGAGAGAGAGAGAGAGAGAGAGAGGATTAATGTTTGCAAAGGTAAAAAAAAAGCATAACAAGAACCACCTTCTTTGCTAAGATGTTGTTTTGCTCCTGCAATGCCTTGTCCTGCGGCCCATATTGGAAAAATAGTGAAGATTTGAAGAGGTTGAGATCCAACAAATAAAAGTGAAAGTCAAAGTATTCGTTTAAACCTTGGGAGGTTGACATTTTTGGAGAGCTTATCAGATAATTAAATCTTATAAGAGGTATAGAAAGAACAATTTCCATAAGCTTCTCACCTTTTTCTGCAGCTCAGCAATAGATTCAAACATAAGCTGGTTCTGCAAGTAAATGAAAAGTTCCAAGCTTGATCATCACAACCCTAATAGTTTCAAGTAATATTTAGTACTAATTAACCAACTTCTAAGGGTAAAAAGAGCAAAAGAAAATCGTATTACCTTTTTCGATCTGATGAGTTTGAGAGCAGAATCAAGTTGATGCTCTAAGTTCTGGAGCTCTCTTAAGCTCAAATTGTCTAGCTCCTCTCCCATATAATGCCTGAAAAAAAGTTCAAGAGGAAAGATGTATCCAATACATTTTCTGTAGGCATTTTGCACATACTAAGTAACTTATCATAAATCAATTTCAGGAATAAATACTTTTGATTCCTTTGTAACACTTCAATTCTAGCCTTGAGTTTTGCATGCTCCAGACTCCAGCTTCCCTGCGAGTAAATTGGTGAAAAAGCTCAATCAACATCATGAATTTTCTTTTCCAGTTTTATAGTTTTTGGGTTTTCTTAGCAATACCAGTTTTCAAAGGATAATTGAAACCAGATGAACAAACAAAACCAAGTGATTGCCTGTAATTTGAATCATCCTACATTATAAGATTGAAGTGATAGAGAAGTAGAGCAACCTGTGAGTCAAGATCAGGTGATCCAAGCTGCCTTTCTGCGTAAGAGTATCTTTCATATCTTTCCAGGATCCTTTCCATACTGTCACATAATAAAGGCAAAGCATAGAATTCAAAATAATAGAAAAGAAAGGGTTCCTCCATATGCATTTATATCATAGATGGTACAATGGAAAAGGGTCCCAACATGATAGATTGTTAAAATGGGGTCTGGGAGTAGATCCTACCTGTTGCTTATGTGGAAATCTAATGGAAACGCATGAACATCTATTTTTTGCGTGCAAGTATGCAAGAAAGGTATGGACATTAGTGATGACATACTGTGGGATGGATAAAGGCCAATTCTGTGGAAAGACCGCCAGAAATGGTTGCAGACTAAGCCGGGTCCAGCAGCTTTCAAAAAGAACTGGTGCTACTAGCTAATTCAGTGGTCATATACTCGATTTGGTGGGAACGGAATAAGCGGCTGATTGAAAGGCAATTCAGGGGGCACCAAGCTATGAGTCTAGACATAAAGAATATAATCCGGACATATGTAGGGGGATGGAGAGGTGTAAGAAAGACACGCACAAATTGGTCTAGATGTGTAGAGATGGAAATTAGTATGCTTGTATTCCCAAAAATGGTGAGATGAAAAGGAAAGAAAGTAGGAACAGACATAGTGCATATAGTGAATACAGAGAAGATAGGCAAAGGTGTAATTAAAAGGTTTTCCTCTGCTAAAAAGTGAGGGTTACGTAAATAAAAAAAAAATTAAAAAAAAGGAAAAGAAAAAAAATAATAGAAAAGAAAAGATAAGGCCACCAAGAAATCTCTAAATATGCACAGAATTGCTTGAATAAGAACCCATTGCATTAACCATGAGGCGGGTGACTAGCTCATCTCATCCCTTAATTATAAAGTCAGAAGTTTGATTCCGTATATAAAAATAAAAGAGCATTTCATGGCCAAGAAAAACCTAGCTTTATGCACCGAAAGGAATAGTCACTGTTCTCGATAGTGGATAACCGAAAGAAATTGTTTACTCCAGAGAGTTCAGATTATCCATAGATACTAAAGAAATTTTAAAATGTGAATATTAATTTTTAAATGTCGTCATCATCATCCGTACGCAGTATATCTCAACGACAGCAAAAGCTATCATTAGGGTCTGGAGAGGGTAAGTGGTAGACAGACAATACCTCTATCCCAAAGGATAGAGAGTCTGCTTCCAGTGAGACCCCCGGCTCTATATGTACCTGTATAAATGACATAATAATAGAGATATGATTTGTTAGTGTGTTAGTGAGGGAATTCAGGAAATACAAAGAAACGGATTTCGATATTAAAATATACATCACGTGTATATGTACATGTAATGCAAAACATCGGTTTGTGAAAATAAGCTTAGATTACGGTGTAGAATTAGCAAAAAGTTTTGTGAAAATAACATGATAATTGAGTTACAAGATATCTCGTAAAGATTAAATGCTTAAACAATCAAGTTTCAGTACTTAAAGCTGTCTAGAGCTGGTTAAGTAGAGTCAGCTGAGCTGGATATGTGTTGTTGTTGTATCAAAATATTATACAATTTTCAGGACACATAAGCAAAGCAAACAGTAAGAGATGATAGATCATTGCATGTACCATTGGGTCATAGTGATCAGCACTTTTTGAACTAAAAGGGAAGCCAGGAGCCAAAAATCACATAAATGTTCTTGTCTTATATGCCCTACTAAATGAATCATGAATCTGGAAAGTTTCTGAAAGAAGAAATTTTGATAGTCTGATGAAATATGTGCCAGGTCTTACTTCTCCATAAGAAAATTGGTTACAATATTTTAAGGGTTTAGCTGCAATTTTGTTTTTTTAAAGACCGAAAAGTAGGGGGAAGAAAAGAAGAAGAATTCAAATAATGATAGAATGACCAATATTTAAATAATATTTTTCTGCAGCTTGTCGTGGCTAAAAAAGGATAGTACGTAGGTGGAATGAAAATGGAAAATCCCTCGGAGTTATAGGCTTGCTGTTTGGCTTTTTCTTGGTTAACTGTTTCTTTTTTCTCTTTAGCTATTTATTAATCTCTCTCTTGTTATGTTTTGGGCCGAAATCATTATTAAATTGAAATATGAAAGAAGATAGAGACAAAGGTGGGATTAACTGGAAAAAAAAAACCAGCTTGCATGGTTCTTTTGCAAGAAGATATGGGGGTAGATCTAATTCCATGACCCCAGTTTGACTGCAAAAATAAAATGAAAATATGTGTTTTCTTTTCTTCATCTTTGAAGGGAAAAAATGAAGAGTTAATGAAATTGGGTTCTCCACAAAAAATGGCTAGGGGACATCATCATTTGAAAACATTTTGATCATCAGTCCAAAGTTTGGAAAAGTTAAGTTTATATTTACTCAAGATCATATAATATATCAAGTGAAATTGGTAGTAAGTCGGAATCACTAAATTCCCCAGATTACATATCAACGAATCATTTGGTTGAAGAAACACACACAAATATCCGACTGTTGAAAGCTTGAGGTCTTTCTCTCTTGAAATTGGGGGGGGGGGGGGGGGGAGTCAAAAAAAAAAACACAGAAGTCAAAGCAACCCACCAAGAATCAATGAAACACTCAGTCATGGTGTATTCAAATCAATAACAACAGAGAAATAAAGAGATTTGTGACGTAGTTTAGTTGGTCATCGAATAACCGCATCAAAAAAAAGGTAGAAAAGAAGAAAAAGAACATACCAGGAATCAGTAGCATACTCAAAGAGCTTGCCTTTAGAAGAGAAGACAATCACAGCAACATCAGCATCACATAGCACTGAGATCTCGTGAGCTTTCTTCAGCAACCCCGATCTCCTCTTCGAAAACGTCACTTGCCTATTTATCTTATTCTCTATTCTCTTCAACTGAACTCTTCCTCTCCCCATTTCCTTCCATCCCAAATTTAAAAAAATAAGTAAATAAACCCATGATTATGATTCATCACTTCATGATTAAAAAATTGCGGGAAAATTCATAGCCAGAACTACGAACCTCGTACAAATAAACAAAAAAAAAAACCAGATCAAATTTTGCTTGTTGAGCAAATTTCAGCTGCAAACCACCAATGATCTGCTGATCAACAAAGAACCCATGAAATTTTGTTCGATGCAAGAAACATGGAGACTTACTAAAAGGAAAGAGTTGGAGACAAACGAGGGAGGAAATATTTTTTGCTAGAAACGGAGGGGAGCGAAAATTGGGCGAGTATAATTTTGTATGCCGAATATGTAGTATGAAAAGTGATGTGCCGAAAGAAGAATCTCAGATTTGAAGATTAAAAAGATAAGCGGTTTTGGAAAACCAGGGTGGTTTTACCAAAAACGTTGTCGACTTCTTATTGGATGGAGTCGCTGCAGGGTCGTTGCGGCCACGCAAAATTTTTTGGACGTTTCGTACACGTGCGCCGGTGGTGGGTTGTACGGACATCTGATTTTTTATGAACATCTTTTGTAGTATTTTTCATAAAATATTTGATATTTTTTCTATATGTGGTAACACATTTGTGTCATTGTTTTGGACTTCATAATTAGGGCGGTAAACCACCCGAGTATTGCGTTGTTCAAGCTCAGTTCAATTAACTTAGCGAACGAGCCGAGCTTGTTTGTTTATTTAAACGAACATATTTAATTGTTCAAGCTTGATTCGTTTAACTCACGAACAACATTAACGAGTCGAACACCTTAAACGAACGATGCCACTTACCGAGTTCGAACATAAAAAAAGGTGTTCAAGCTCTGTTCATTAACCTTTTATCCGAACCGAGCTCGAGCTCGAGCCAAACGAGCCGAACAACCGAACGGCTTAGTTCATTTACAGCCCTATTCATAATAAGTTATCTACAGTAACGGTTTCTGCAGTGTTATCTAATACTGTTTTATCTACTAATTATTTTATTCAATATTGTTTTCCTTACATCATCTTAATTTAAGATATGTGCACATACATGACTATGTATATTTTATCATCGACATCTTTCTATTTGTATTTATTAAATTTCTTCGCTAACCACTAGCATACTATATCTCTATTATTGTGTCATATATACAAGTATATATAGAGTTGAGGTCTCACTGAGGAAAAAATGTTGATCTATGAAGTCCAACATTGGACAACGTCTTATGCCCACATTGTGTTTCTCTCTCAATTGGAAGGTGTGTATCTTTCTAAAATGTAAACGAAAATGTGATTTTAATAAAATAATTCGTAATAATTTGATAAAACAACAACAACATTACCTCATTGTTTTAGAGATTCCTGTCTATATCGGGGTATGGGGATCCGATAAACACACCCATACCCATGTATTATAAACACATAGATTTTGTTTTTGATGACCCATAATGAAAATTGCGTAAAGCTGTATCGATTAACTACTACTTCATAATATAAGAAACACATCTAATTTATTGAGTCATTTTGTTTTATTTCATCATATTTTCAAAGTCAAGAAAGAGTTTGTCCTTGATTCTATTGAAAATGAAAACAATAGTTCGATGAAGAATAATACAAATTACTTCAACGTATTTATAGTCTAAAACTTTATAGATCTATCCTGAGCCTTTCTTTCCTTTTTTTTTCTTTTGAAAAGTATTCCGAGTCTTTCTCACATAGTCACATGGAATGATATTTGAATTTCTGATACTCGAGAGGTCCATATTTTAAACCTACAAAATTTTCAAATGAGAGAAAAATGTATTAACGTCAATCAATTTCAAATTAATTTTCTGAGAAAAATAACGTCATACATTTGACGATTTGCGGGCTAAAATGCACCACATAGATTCACCAACTCATAATAAATGTATGATGTATTAGGTTCAATAACGTAACCGTAGATCAAATGTTAAAGTTAAAATTAAAGTTGTAAAACTAAGTAGATTTGGATTCAAACATTTACAATTGTATAGTTTCTTTCACCTTTATGATGGTTAATTTTCCACCTTTATAACGTGGTTATTTCATCATGTATTATACTGATTATTTCTCTACTATATGGTAACATATAATGTATTCATTGTCTGAAAAAAATATATATATATTGGGTTCAAATATTTATAGCAGCAAATTCAAACTGAAACTTTTCAACCATACGTACAGCAACAACGACTTCTGCTGCTTGCATTTATCTTCTTTTTTCCTTTTTCGTTTTCTTAGATTGTATCAGAATAATTCGGGGATCACATAAGCTTGGTCCAATTTGCATCGTCATCACTTGATATTCCAAATGCAAATAAATCGTCATAATATTTTCTTTTTCCTAGACTTAGAGTACTTGGGGTCAAAAGATCATTCCTTACCCAGAGGTCCCTATCACCCTAACTTTAAAGAGTATTGTTGAGGATGTAAATCATGAGCCCAACAACATTTTAGGTTGGGTGAGAACTTACGCAGTAACTCACATAAGATGTTTCTTCGCAAACAAGGTCTTCGGATTAACAGCATTGAAACACCCATACTACACGTGTCTCTAGTTTCAAACTCTTGATCTTTTGTAGCAAATCTATGGCCCGGAAGCTTAGACTCGAGTATTTGATTCTCTGGCAAGATATAAATTATTGCATAAAGGTACATGAATCTATTGTCTGCGTCACAACTCACAGCCATAAATAAGTCATAGAGTGAACACCTCTTACTCCTTATATGCACCTAATTTTGCACTTTTGATTCAACCTTTTAGATTTAGATGGTTTGTGTTTACTAAATTCCTTCACTAATACATTAGCACATCATATTTTTATTATTGTGTACTATGTCCTTTCTGTTTTTATTATTGTGTAATCTATTTTTATTATTGTGTAATCTATGTCCTTTCTGTTTGCCCCATTATTGTGTAATCTATGTATATTCACTACCTCAAGTAGTAAAAAAACAAAAGAAAAAAGAGTAAAAGTATCAGTAAGTGACTATACATAGAGTGGGATATTAGTCCCTTCGAATTTACTACCGCAAGTAGTAAAAATTCAAAAGAAGAAAGTAAAACCAATTGGTCAGTGACTATGAATTGGAAAATTTTGCCCCTTAGTTTTCGAGTACTATCTGAGTAAAGTACTAGAAGAAAATAGAAGGTTTAACTCCAGCTTTTCTGTCAACTCCGGTCTTACAGGATGTGTAGGGATATAAATCAGGTTTTCAAAACCAACTAATAAAAATTTGACATAGCACAGAGACAATATAAGAAGCCTATTGGGACCGAAATAAATATAAAATAAAGAGAGAACAGGAAATATAGTTAGGGCATCACATGGAGCTGTGGTCCATCATAGCCAAAATTGTGTAAGGAAATTAAAGGAGAAAAGAAGCAAGCTGTGATGTCTTTCTGGTGAAAACCTAAGAGAAAATTGATTGGCTGAATACAGAAAAGAACCGGGGGCCTCTTTCGTGCTCCTGAAAGCTCACCTGTTACGAAATCAAACGAGATCACTGCAAAACGCACAGCGGAAAAAACAAAACTTAATATCCGATTTCCTAGCAAGGATCCATGTTTTTCGTTTAATTCGACAAAAGAAATCAAAAATTACCTCCGTAGATTCGAAATCTGCAGATGGAAGAGGTGCGAAATCACGAACACGCTCTGTCGGTATCCACACGAACGCTTCCGCCCGTAGTGCTAGCTCTTCAAACGGTGCGGCTCAAGAACTCGGTTTTTCACAAAAACAATTCTTGGGTTTCGTTTTCTGTTGGTTTTCGTCTGTCTTCCCTATACGAGATACACAGATATATATACACATATATGGACATCAAAATCCGAGTCCCAATTGGATTAGTTGATGCCAATCAAAATCCATATCAAGTATGGATTCTATCAGGATATTCAAAATCCATATCAGATACGGATTCTCTTGTTATTATCCGATAATGCATATATATATATATAATCACCAAAAAACGAAAATCATAATAATAATAATTAATATCCAATATTAATATTATTAATATTAAAAGCGATAATAATAATAATAATTAATATCCTATATTAATATTATTAATATTATTAATCTCAGCCATACGCATTCTTGTGTGTGACCCGATATGCCCATATTAATTGGTAGTTGATTAAATCTCTATTAAACCAACAAGTCGTAATTGGCCTCTAGCAAGGCATTACGACTACCCAATTAATATGAGTACAATCCAATTAGCCTAATAATATCACATGCATTAATCCCTTTGTCACACGATATCTAGTTTGAACATAAGTCATGGTCAGCATCATACTTATACTGTTCAAACATATGATTACTCGATCTCTAAGTAGACTGATAAAACAAATGATATTGATCACACTATCAATTCATTTGAGCACGGCCATGCATTTCACAGTCTCACTAATCGAGGGGCCCAAAGATATCTCTCTCAAAAGAGAGGGACAAATTCTATCTTGATTGTTCAATATCCTCTGCATAATTTCTATCACATTCAATCATGACCTTTATTATTATCCAGTTACGTATAACGTTTGATCATGTCAAAATATAATAGTTCTTATTTTGGAAACTATGACAATCTCAAGTCAAAAGATTAAAACATGACTATCATGAGATTTACTTATGACGCTAATCAATGTAGTAATCTCATGATGGGTCTATCCAATACACTGTTCTCTAACAAGTATCTATGAGATTGATTCGTATCACCATACACATAATCATCTCATGATTATCAAATCAATACTTATACTGATTATAAATTATTTTATCTCTATAACAATAATGAATCAGGGACATATATCAAAATTTCTTCCAACTGATAAAGCCATACAAAAGCACTATAATTTCATTCAGCGTAAAAATAAAGTAAGAAAGTTGAAATATAAAAATATGAACCTAGAAGAGATGAAAGAGAATTTAATAAAACTTTTTTTTGTTTCTACATTCTTTAATTGGTACAAGTTATTGAAATCTTGATTTTCATATCTAAATAGAATATCTAATCTAATAGTTAAAACCATTTTTGTGAGATAGCTTACTTCATAACATCAGTATCATTTCATAAAATTTCTGTTTAGAATTATTCCATTTAAAAACACTCCTTTCATCCCAAAAACATTGTCACAATTTAACTTGAACATAGTTCAAAATAAAGTATGTTGAGGTCAAATTCAAACTGTGATAATAATTTTTACCACGGAGAGTATAAGATTTTTCATTTGAAAGGAAAAGTGAAAATTCTCTGTATTCCTTTTCTTAGAAAATAACCTTTCTCTTAACTACTCGTTTACTCACAACTCCTAGCACCTAATAAAGCTAATTTTTGAAATGATTCCGAAAAGATTGGTTACCAATTAATTGTATGTTGTACAAGACTATTTGTTGATATCTATAGGCTAATGGGAGAATATTACAAGACAACGTAACATTATATGAACCCTAGATAATAATGCAATGAACCTATACAACGTTATACAAAGAATATATCTAATCAAATCCCTACCATATTTACAACATGGTAAAAGCAGATACAAACTGACGTGGGATGAACAAATTAGGCATGACTTACTAGATGACATGGTCCAGGATAGGAGTTCATGGAGGGATATGATTAACGTTAAAGAGGGGTAGACAGGACATAGAGACACCTTAGAGCATTCTTAGAGGATTAGGTAGTCTCTACACTTTAGGTTGACTTGCACTCTTTTGTTTTGGTCTTTGTATTTTAACTATTGTGCATATCCATTGTGGATTATTTTAATATCGGAATCTTTTGATTGATATTTAATAAAAGTCATTCTCTAGTATATATTCCTATTATTGTACTATTTATGCAGGTACATATAGAGCTGAGGGCTCACTGGAAGTAAAATGTCTATCCCTTGGGATGAAGGTATTGTTTGCCTACCTCTTACCCTCCTCAGACCCTAGCGATAGTTTTTGCTGTTGTTGGGATATACTGGGTATGATTGTTGTTGTTGTAGTCTAATTAAATAGCAGTAATGCTTAAATAAAGCTGATGCAGAAAAAATACTATTCAACGAGCATCACGTTTTGATTTTCTTATGTAAGATAACATTTATTTTGTCTGTAGAGGAAAATGGTAAATAAATTAGAAGCCGCAAGATTTAAAGGCAATGATAATTTCCAAGCAAAATAGGGATAGGATTCCCTCACCGCAAGAAGATGCGGTGACGCGTGACCGCGCGACACGTGACAGCAAGGGGGATGGTGAAGTTAGATGCAGGTGACCCTCATCTAGCCTCATCATCTCTCCTTGCTGACACGTGTCGCGCGGTCATAAAGGGGGTGAGGAAAGTTGAGATGAGGAGATCCCAACTCAGCGAAATATGGTTTCTACGTTTCAAGATTGCAGTTAGCAACTAAAGATTGTGGAATCAAATGTATGGTTGAGATGGATACAACAGTTCCATGCACCCATATCATATGATATATAATTTAGCATTTTGTCTCATATTTATGCAATTAGTACATATCCTCATTATTGTACTATCTATGCAGGTAAATATAGGGCCGGGAGTCTCAGTGGAAGCAAACTCTCTATCTCTTAAGATGGAGGTATTGTTTGTCTGCTTTTCACATCCCCAGACCCTAACGATAGCTTTTGTTGTCGTTGGGATATACCTTATTGTTGTTGTATTTATGGACTATAAAGTCAATGTACTTGATCGTAGGTCATTATACACTTTTTTTTTTTACTTTTTCTTTTCAGTCTTGATAAGAATCTGATGCCTAACTATTCCCTTTTCGCTCCTACAAACAAGGTAGAACCCAAAAAACAAAAGAAGTGGTCGCCATACTATGTTGTTTGTAATCTTTTTTGTGCCTACAAAGTCTACTCTCGTCACTAAAGTAGTCCTCCAACTTCATTTGCAGATCAAGGTTATCTTTGATGAGGGAGTGGGTTCTCCCCCATCTGTACCAGTGGCCCCTTAGCCAGATGGGATGTAAATCGAGGGATGTGCTCCACCGGCAGCCCTGAAAAGGGAGAGGACACACGAGACTCAGCCAGCCCAGAGGCAACCCTTGTAATATTTCAACAAGAATTGTCTCCACACGGACTCGAACTCGGGACGTCGGGGTTCTAGCCCCAATCACCTTTGCCACTTACCACTGGACTATGCCCCTGGGGCCAGATCAAGGTTATCTCCATATATATCATACTTGTAAGTTTCTGGTGTATTGGGCTCTCACGTTTATGTACGGTCTAGAAGGGGCCAGGTCATGAAACGATCCGACGTATGCAGTTTTACCCTACACTTTATGCAATAAAGTATTTCCGCGGCTCGAACCTGTGACCTCAAGGTCAAAAAGCAGCAATATTATCAGTTACTCTAAGGCCCACCCTTTATCTCCATATCATGCTAAAGTCTTCTATATGTTATAAATTCCTTTCTAAAATTCAAGTTCTTTTTTTTTTTTGTTAAAATGTTAATATTAACCAGAGAAATCAAAGCATCAAGTGGATGTCACCCATACAATAGTCTTACTTGTAGGTCAACATACCGACCTACATATACTATTCGGTAATGTATATCAATCTTAAACTATATAAGCAGCGCCTATGGCTAAGATATATGGTAGAACTTATACATCACTCTATATACATAAGTACATATTCTATGTGCTACATCCGTAGATACAAGTGATTCTCATTCAAAAATATATCTGTTCCGAGATTGCCAAATAAAATATACAGTCGCAGCCAATGCAATTTTAGCTCCTTTGTATTTCAGCGCTTCTTGATCCCTAGGCCATCAGTCTATTTATAAATACAAATTTTGTGACTCAATTTCAGAAAAACGATAAGGTGAGAAGATTTATAGTGTATTAGACATGGAAATTTTCAGATTAGATATAGGAATACATTTAGAAATATTTGTTAAGAGAATTTGGGTTTAAATGAATTACCTTTCTCCTCAAGGGTTCGTTGTCTTCCACCAACATTTGTTCGTGCAGTCATATATCCACCATATTTAATTGATTATCACATTCAGAAATTTGATCCACCATATACTTCGTCTACAAAATATCCTCATGTAAGATGGTTAGCCAAACATGGCCCCATAGGACTGGTAATCTTATATGCTAAACTAATAACCGGCTTTGATAAATGGAAATAATCTTTTACACAAAATGTAAGATAAAACAACGTATATAGAATTGTAAAATGATCCAATTATTTTTTAAACTCTACACAAACGTATGATATTAATTAATGCACAGAACGATAAATGGAAAAACAAACGTTCATGAACGTTGACCCTGTGGGTCTCTCCAAGTACGGACACCTGCCCTTATGGACAAGTAGGTCATGAAGTCGTAAAGTTTATTCAACTTCGGTCCATGTAAACTTGTCCTATACCGAACAACAAAAGACAAAAACAATAATTCCTATACTTTAATATTACCTTATTATATAAATGAACTCTCCCTTATATGTAAAAAATATCTTCTTATTTTTCTGCACTTTGAAATATACTTTGGTTTTCCACTGACTTGAGCTTCGGCTCTAACATATATTCCAGCGCCTTGTATGCCATCGGAATATTCTGCTGATGGTGTAAATGCATTGGTTCTATAGATCACACGCATATGTACCTAAGGAATTTTTTTTTATGATTTATTGGCAAATAAATAAATGGTAAAAAAAATTAGGATAAACTTGGTAGTTTTTATCAGTAACTTTTCCTGATAAAAATGTTTAACTCATCATAACAATTAAAAAAAATCATAACCACTTTACCAAATAGGACTGCGCTTTACTTTTGGAACCATAGCACGTACAAAACCGTCTCTCTAGTAGACAAACTTATAGTTATTTGATATATGAATGGGACGATAGCTTTTGATTGTGATTGGAATATACTGTGTATGATTGATTGATTGATATATAAGATGGGAATAAGTACACCGAAAGAATAACGAATTACAAAATTGGCATGTAAGATGTATATGTTTGATTTTAAAAAAAAAAGAACATTGACATGATGACTTACACAATCCTAATAGTATGGCTCGATTTAATATATATATATATATATATATATATATATATATATATATATGACCACTATGTAATCAATAAGCATAGATAGATGTTTAGACTTCAAAAAAGGGTAGAAGGTGGATGGAATAGAAGCTAGTGATGCATTATTTAGGTCTCCCCATCTTGCCCTGTCTGAATTAAGGGGAACACTTGTTAAGTCCTGTAAGCAATTTGTTCGATACGAGGTCTCATTTTACAGTAAGAAGTGTACGAGAACTTAACTTCATGTCTAATATTCCAGATACGAGCAAAAAATTAAAACAACAAATAGTCTAAAGATTTAGAGATAAAAAGGAGACAAAATTTTTTGGCTTGTCATTATCTTAACAACCGAGTCGAATTATCGGTCTTAAACAAATATACGACTGTCATGTCAGCAAAAGAGTGTTGAAAAATTCTTCTGAATTTCAACAGAGAAAACAAAAAAGTTAAAAAAGTTCGCTTACAAAAATTACAAAATCAGTTTGAAATGACTCAAATAAAGACAACCGAGTCTGTTGAAGATTTCATATCTACGGTACATGATATTGGTAAAAAATAAACGTCATCGGTGAAGTCATCACGAAGCCAACTTGTCTAGAAAATTATTAGATCTTTGAATCAAAAGTTCCACGTTAAAAAAATAGCCATTGAGCTACCAAGGATCCGACGAAATGATTATTGATCAAAAAAAAAAGTTCCACAGTCGTTGGTATTATAAAAGAAACATCGCAAGTAAAGACAGTTGTTTCGAAAAATCAAGAAGAGTGTGTAAATCATGTTGAATCTCTAGTCAATAGGGTCAAAGTTTTTGAAGTAAAAGACGTGCTCAAAGAAGAAGGCTTAAATATAGGTGCAAAATGAAGAAAGCCAAAAACATGATTCTCATTAGCTGGTTGGTTGGCATCTAGTGAACCATAAATGCACCTTTGGTATCTTTCAAGTGCTCCAGTCATGCTGAAATGAAAGGGATGCTACTCATTCTTTTGCAGCAGAATTGCGAAAAGTGAAAAGAAAAGAAAAGGTGGATTCACCCCCAAGCCATTGGATCTTCGGACAAAGTTTTAAATTTATTCTCTTCGACTATGGACGTTCTCCAATGTATGTTCTTCCCTTGTTTATCTAGGCTCATGATCTTCTGGAACAAAAGGCCAATAGCTCTGGTCCCGTAGTGTAGCGCCCCGCTCCCGAACCCTAGCATCGGGAACAGTACGCCCGCCGTATCTCATTAAATAGAATACAAAGCGTCGAATCAATTTCCAACATGTTCGAAATGACGTAGAAATTTTTCGCGCGGAAACAAAATTCCATAACATTAAATTTCTTGAATAAAAGAAAATCCTCAGTAGAATGATAAATAAGGCAAAAACACGTACGTCAGCATGCTAACATTTAGAGTCTATCGAACTAAACAAGGTGATGTCTGGTGGAAACCCCAATGTGCTAATAACGGTCAGTCGCAAGGTCTCCTCGTATCCCAGGCGCGACCATCAGTATGCCCATACTACCGTGTCAGCCCCGTTCTCAGCAAAGATATAGTTATACGCTTCCTCGTGCTCACCTGGTGGGGGGGAGTAGGGGTGAGTGACGGGAAATCACCCAGTAGACACCTGCCTCCAACTAGTACAAGACGAGCATCCAAATATGATATAACACATAGCACATAAAACATGATATCACATAAGCCTATGAAAGAATGCGGAAAAGTAAATCACTCCAGGTAAAGAATGCGCAACATCATGATGCATGTCACACGCAACAAAGTCATGTCACACAGAATGTCGATATTTATACTGTGCAATACATGAACCCGGTACCTACTGAGTGGCTGTGGGTCGTACCCACCCACAATCACCATACTGAGTGTGCGTGGCCGCACCACCGCACACCATCCTGAGTGTCGTGGCCCCGCCATCGTACACCATCCTGAGCGCCCGTGACTCGTACGTCACGACCCGCCATTATTGCAATGCACGTGCCATGAATGCAAAAACACAATCGCCTGAGGCCCCTAGGCTATCCTCACCATCCTCCAGCACTCAAATCTAGATTCAGTTATTGCTCGAATGCTAACTCAACATCGTTCGACATCAAATCCACTTTTCCACGACTTGTATACCCTTATCGTGCATTTTCTATATTTTCCTCATTTTTTTCCTATTTATTTCTATTTATTATCTAATTATTCAAATTAAATAAATTGTCACCATTACTGAAATTTAATGGAAATAATTTAATTTCCGCATTTTATAATTTCTGAAATTTACTTATAATTTTCTTGTATTTATTTATATTTTTTCCTAAAGATATCACTATTTTTAATTAATTTAATAACAATTATCATAATATCAGAATTTAATTTCCATTTTAGATAAACTTATTGGAGTGGCCCCCTTCTTTTTCTTTCTTTTCCAGCCCCGGGTCCGTTCGCCCCTCTGGTCCGGCCCGCGCTCCATTTCTCTTTTTTTTTTACTTTCTTCGTTAATGGGCTGGCCAGCCACTGGCCCGGTCCGTTAGCCATTCGGCCTGGTCCGCGAAGCCTGCCACCTTTTTTTTACAGCCTTGCGATTTGGTTTGGTCCTGCAGCAGCCAACCAGCGGCCCATTAAGGGGCTGGCCTGGTCTGCGCTGACTGCAGGTCGGCCCTAAGTTAAATTTTTTAAACTCTCATTGCTTCAGCGTTCCAGCGGCGCGTGCGCCCTCCCCAGCGAGCGTGAAGGCCACGCGTGGCCACGCCGGCGGTGCATGCGGTGCACCGACAGCCTCCGGCGTCTGTTTTTCAATCCTGATCTATATTTCCGCCTATTTCCAGTCTATGAGAACCTATTATAAGGCCAAAACAACAACCAAAAATCTTAAACTTCTTAATATTGTGCTATTTTAGTTATCAAATTTTTTCCTAAAATCAAATCAAATGCACACAGATACACGCAACATCATACGCAACTACCAGTCATCAATCTTGCACAGAAGAGTTAATTGCACCTGGTATCCATTCTTTTCCACCAAGTTTTAAGTAGCATCCAATGTTTCATGAAACACACTTGCCATCCAGACTTATAGGGTTAATAGACAACTGGCATCCATGCTGACGTCATAAAGGCAATTTTCATTTATTTTTTAAAAGTTTATAGAAAAAATAATTCAAAAATAAAAAGAAAAACCCCACCCCCACCACACCACACCCTCCACCCCCACAATCGACCTCCCTCCCCATCCTCCCCATCTTCCTCTTCTTCTTCCATCTTCCTCTTCTTCCTCCATCTTCATCTTCATCTTTTTTCCAACCATGGTCATTTTCATCTTTTTTCCAACCATGGTCATCTTCATCTCCATCTTCCTCTAGGAGTACTCGTCAGGGGGATATCAGCAAGCTTGCTACTGATAGCAGGCACCTTAATGGATCTCTGTCCCTGGAATTGAGCTCAAATGGCAAAAACTCACATCAACTTGCCCAACCTGCCCTTCAGCCTAAAAGGAAAAGGAAAAGCTTCAAAAACAACTACCTCTTCTTCGAACAATGACATCGGCTACCGCTGCCACATTTCAGACTACCATCCTCTCCCCGGGCAGAGCATTTCCTCGTATGCTGATACGAAGTTACGAACTATGATCAGCAGACCTCGAACCACCGATTAGGTGAAAACTATTCCCATCAAGATTGGTCATACTCCCATCTATACTAAGTGAAGACATAAAAGACCGATTGGATGACCTTGTTGCGGTGCAAGTTGAGCTATCAAAATTTAGATTAATGCCACTGTTGCTGCGATTATAAGTTATCTCAGCTTGCCTTAGCTGCTGCTGCTTATACCTCTGTTGATGCTGTAATTGCAATTTTTGCTGCAGTTGAAGGAGTTGGAATTTAGGATGAAGATGGAGGAAGAAGAGGAAGATGGGGAGGATGGGGAGGGAGGTCGATTGTGGGGGTGGGGGTGTGGTGGGGTGGGGGTGGAGTTTTTCTTTTTATTTTTGAATTATTTTTTCTATAAACTTTTAAAAAATAAATGAAAATTGCCTTTATGACGTCAGCATGGATGTCAGGTGTCTATTAACCCTATAAGTCTGGATGGCAAGTGTGTTTCATGAAACATTGGATGCTACTTAAAACTTGGTGGAAAAGAATGGATATCAGGTGCAATTAACTCTTGCACAGAATCCAAAAGCATGATATAGATTTCATTAATTAAAACAACAAACACATAATATATCACCAAAGCATACTTGAATTTGTACCACTTGGAGGGAAAAAGGGAACCTACCTGATTGCAGACAAGCTACGCGATTGAAATAAATCCGGTTGGCTTCTCCCCCTTTGTCATTCTCATTGTTCTCTCTTCTCACTCCTCTCTTCTTCCTCCTCTTTTTCTTCCCTTTTTCTGCCGCCTGTGCTCTACCCTCTCTATATATTTATTATTTTTTTTCTTTGCTTCCCCTCCGTTTTATCCACACTATCCTCCCCTTTTAATTTTCACTAAGCGACATTTAGGGGGGCGATTACACCCCCCCTTTTACACGTTCTTTCTTTTTTTAAAAAAAAAATTTAAATTTTAAAATCTTTATCTCTTCCTTTATTTTCGTTTAGACTTTTTTTTTCTTTAATCATAATCCTTTATTTCGTTTAGACTTCTTTTTTTTATATATATATTCTTTAATCATTATCCTTATCCTATAGTACCTTTTGAATTTCTATATATTTATTTATGACTATTATTTTGTTTTATTTATCCATCCCATATTTATCCCTTATATGTATATTTAATACTATGTTTAAGATTATAAATCACTTGAGCATACACAACTTGCTACGATTAATTTAATTTTGAGGGGTCGATACCCTCCACCGCTGCTCTAGTTTTAAATTACTACCTAACGACCAACTCGAAAATTTTCGGGGTATAACACGTAGGTCTTCTATCGCTCCAGTTCTAAGGAGTTTCATGGAGGATGCAAATTAGGAAATCACCGGCATCCTAAGTTGGTAAAGCTTTGTCATACACCCACTGCAAGGTGTCTACTGCAAACCAGACCAGCAGCCTTCTAACCCAATTTGGTCAGATACAATTGTTTCACCATTACTGGTATTGACATCAGTATTGCACCCATGTTGCTTTGGTTCGAACCTGCGCTTTTTTAAAACAATGTCTAACTCAAATACCAACTGAGCTATGTCATAGAGACCGTAGCTAGGTTCATGATCTTCCATCGAGCTTTCGAGGGTTGAGGTTGTTCTAATTAAAAGATTTCTAGCTGTATTAGTCTGATTGCAGCACTTCTGTGTTATAACTTTATTTACAACCACAGTAAAATGTAACAAAGCTGAGGATATGAACTATTCAGAACTATGCTTCCAACACACACTTTTTTTTTTTTTTTTTTTTTTGAGAAGTCCAACACACACTTCAGTCATTATATTTTCATGCTTTTCGAGTTCCATTTTCTCCTAAAAAAGAAGTTACAGAAAAGAGTAGTAGTGTGCCTTATCGTTTTTTATCCAATCATTTGTCATTGTTTAATTAGATTGATCCATAAAGCATTTGATGACGAATTCTTAAAAAAAATTTGTTGATAAATAAACATGCCTACAAATCAAATGCAATTGTAGGATAAAACTAGTGACTTAGAACGTTTTCTGCAATTTTGTGAAAAACGAGGCTCAATGTTGAACTTAAGCTAGTTGTCTTACAATTTTTTTTTAGTATGAATCGTAGACCAATTTCATCCGATAGTTCTTAATGAATACAGAAATGAAAGTGAAAATTATGTGGGTAAATAAGGAAATGTGAAGGAATGTTAATAGAAAATTTTCATGCATTGTCTTCATTCTTTTATTAAACAGAATCATTTTTATGCTACAGTTCAAGAGTCAAGGCTCTTTGATAATTAGCACCAAAGGGAAAAAGGGAAATCTAAATAGAAGCATGAAATAGCTAATTAATTAAAACATACACGCTATCATTTCACACTGAACATGATTATTCACTTTGCCCCAGAAAAAAAAAAAGACAAGATACTTTAATTCTTTGTTTTTGTTCTTTCTTTTCCCCAGGTAGCTCCGAAAGGATGTTACATACGATAATAATTTTCTTCAGTTGCACCACAGAAACAGTTTGACTGTGACTGGCCCGCCCAAATCATAAATTAACTTTCTCTTAAAAAGTTTTACCATAAGAGGAATTGGAGTAATTGGTAAAGTTATTGGTTTATGATCTTGAACTTATGAGTTTGAGTCACAAAAACAGACTCTTTCACAAAATATAGGGTAAAGCTGTATACATCAAATCGCTAAACGATTCGATCTCTTCACAGATCCTACCCAATCCTATCCAAATACGAGAGCCTACTTAACCGGAAACGGCCTTTTTAGAAACTAATATTTTTAACTGTGATAAACAATTCCATCCGATAAAATGAACGCCTGCACACGCATAACCTTGTCTAAAAACAGCAAGGTATTTTGCGTTATGCCGTTGATATGCAATGTAACGGTCGAAATCATATCAATCACTTGAATTCAAATATCTTCTATAACTGAAAGATATTCATTCGAACACATTTCTCACTTACTATCGCCGACAAAGATTTACGAACAAAACACCTGGTTATGCACGGGTAGGGCGAAAAACGAGCCAAACCGAGTCAAATAATGAGCTTTCACATTTGAATTCGGTTTAGGTAAATGAATAATTTGGCTCGGCTTTGGTGATTAATGAGATTCAAAATTTGTTCGAATTCGGTTCGAAAACATTATAACTCTTTAATGAGTCAAATACTTCGCAAATAGTTTGGCTCGTTTTAGTAAACGAATCCAATTAGGTGTTCAAACTCAACTTGTCTAACTAAAATTGACGAACGAACTCGAATTAAATACAAGTCAAACTCAAACTGTTTGGTTCGCTGAACACCTCGGATTTTAAATTCTAATCAGCAGCTTCTTTCCCCTCTCCTAAATGTTTTCTTCTAGCAGCCACCAACACTTATGCCTAGCTGCCTTTCACAGACAGACATGACACGTCTGAAACTCAAACCTTAACAGTGAAAGTTTTGTTTTTCAAAAAAGAAAATGTAAAAGTTTTGTTATTCACACAAACAACGAGAATTAAATTTTGTTATTTAATCTGAGTATTCGATGGTCGGAATCCTTGATGGGTATCAAGTAGGGTATTAACGAGCCGAACCGAACCAAATACTAGGTTTTTGAATTCGAATCAGTTTAGCTAAACGAACTGTTAGGTTCGGTTCGTTTAGTTAAACAAACTTTAAAATTGGTTCGAGTTCGGTTCGATAACACTATAAATGTTTAAACAAGTCAAACAGTTTTCAAATAATTCCGCTCGTTTTAGTAAACGAATCCAAATAGCTGTTCGAACTTGTCTCGTTCACAAACCATTACCGAACAAACACGAACCAAACTCGAACAGTTCGCGAATTGTTTGGTTCGTGGAACCGACCTAGTACCAAGAAATTTATTTGCTTGGAAACGTGGAATTTTATTCTCTCTCAAATAACAGTATAATAGCCACAAAAGCATTAGAAATTTAAATGTGTCGCGCCTACAAGAAGAACAAAAAGAAAAACTGATTTCAATGTGAGATTTTTTCTCTCAAAATCGAGAAAGCATCTAAGAGACCAATACATCGAGCAAAATCACTCACGCTTTTGCAGCATGCTCTGAAATTTCAGTTGTATATTTGAGGTCAAGAGGAAATAAACGCAAAAGATCTCAACAGACAAATAGTTATAAAAGAAGAAAGAAAATGGAGGAGGAAGATCCATCAACAAAAGGGTTTCATGCATGGTAGAAATAACTCCAGCCGAACTTAGTTCAGGAGGACTTACCTGAACAAAGAAATAAAGTGACCAAGTTTGTTAGCCGAAATGAAGTAGATAAGGAAGCTGAACTGAAGAGGTGAAGACAAAATAAGTCCGGACTAAACTGAAAAAGACAGACGGAGTGAGGTGAAAAAAGAGTTGAATAGAAGTAAAGCAGAACCAAAGTGAAGAAGTCCTGAGCCGAGGTGAAGCACTAAGAAGGCAGCAACGTTATGGTGAGATGTTATACTTAGTCTTGTAAATATCAGAACTTAAAAGTCTTTTACTGTGCATAGCTGAGCAGAACATGTAACTAACCGTTACCTTAGACGTTAGAATTCACTGTAAATAAACAGTAACCACTCTGTAAGTGGTAAAATAGTTCTGTTAGGCAAAAAACACCCCTATAAATAGAAAACAACCATTTAAATGGAATGAATGCAAATTTTTTCAACAAGCCTAAAGATAGTTATGCTACTTTTAGCTCAAGAAAACGGGGAAAAAATGCAAACCAAATTCCTATCTATTTGCATATGTACCATAATTATTCAAACTCAGCAAGATAATTTCACTAACTTCATTCGACAAAAATGCATGCTAGTTTTGTCTTAAAATATTGTTATAATAGACCTTTTTTTACGTATAATTTAAAATAAACCATATAGAAAAGTCAACTATATTTCAGGAAAAAAATATACACACATATATATGCATAGTGCTTGTATCGTCTTGCTGCTACGGCACATCTCCATCTCCATGTAGATAGTTATACATGTAGAGCAGACAGATATAAAATCTGGAAAGAGTATAGGAAGGGGAGTGAGACAGAGATACCTAGAACTGCTACAGAACTCATAGAGGTTTCCACGGTTAGAGAATATTATGAGAACAACCTCAGCATCGCAAAGAACAGATGAACTCATAAGCTTTCTTCAAAAAGCCCATTCCTTGTCTTAGCAAAAGGTCACCTGCCTGTTTATTTTGTTCTCTGTTCTCTTCTGCTCAACTCTTCCTCTCCCCATCTCTTTCCTCTAAGGACTTAACCACTTTTTATATGTCTTACCCTCCTATTTTTATCACTATTTTCCTTCTCTTTCAACACTTCTAAAATAGGAGGGTAAGACATATAGAAAGTGGATAAAAGATAACGGAATTTATACGAAAACCCTGCTGTAGACCATCTTTGGTTATAACTGGGAACTTTTGATTTCCTGTATTCACTAATCCTCCAGCCAGTGAATTGGATGCTAACTAGTTTGAAGTTGGTATCATGTGGTTTCATTTAACGCTGTAGCAGCTAAAAGTGCACATTGAAATAAATTCAATCAAGAAGTTGAAAAGAACACATGACATAAATTCATGGAATTTTTTTTTGGAAAAAAAAAGACACTATTAGATAGTTTCCTGACGTAATTTCCTATAAAAAAGACACACGTGACATAATTTCACATCAAATATTTGAAAAAAGTATTAAATGGGTTAGGAGCTCTATATATCATATGTTGTGTCTGGATTTTCCATTTTGGTTTGGGTCGGAACTTGTGATGAGCAGAAGGCCTATTCAAATTGTTGGTCTTTGGGAAATTGCATATTGGGCTTCCATGTGTTACAGTCTGCATTCGGTACGCCAGCTGTATAAGGAAGACATGCTTGTTCCTTAGCTAATTGGCAATTTTCCTCATTCATATCGTACTTGTGATTTTTTATAATAAAATTATATTATTTTTTTTAGAAATTTCCATGCATCATACATAACTTCCACATGGTGCAGGTTGTACGTAAATACTTCACCACCTTGTTAATGTCCCTAGCCTGCCTGTTCTTCCTCAGAAGTGCCTATCTTGAGTAACTTGCTCCAGGCGCAGAAATTATGGTCATTGTGTGGAGATTGAACTAAAACAACATAAAAACTCTCACTTGAATGTATGTAGAGAGGATTAGACTTTAGAAACTCAGAATTCGAGCTTGCATTAACAAAAACTCCAACAGAAATCGAATTAGAAGTTGACCCTGTAAGCTAAATGTCACAAAATGAATCGCACAATTCGCAGATGATCATACAGGAATCTAATAATCTCAATTGAAAGAGAACGAGCTAAAATCACTATGATACCATATGAAAAAACATAAACACGATCATACAATGATAATCAAGAACAAATGTTTGAGCTGAGATGCAAACCAAATCACAATGGAAGGAAGTAAAATGGGAGAACAGAGAGCAAATTGGTACTGAAAATGATTGAATTCATTTCAACTAACTGCTGTACGATTTCAAGAGAACGTTTATTTACATACAATCCTTCAAGTGACCGCTATGATTCTAGAAGCTATTTCTGATAACTAACTTTTTACGTCTTTTCTTGCGAAACTTCCTCAGACCCAGACGATAGCTTTTGCTTTCGTTAGGATATATTGGGTAATTGTTGTTGTTGTAGCTAACTTGGAGTTAAACCTGCCTACTCGACACATCTATCAGATAATCATCTACTGCCACTTGTCCATTCTCTTGCTCCCTGAAGTCTAGCTGATGAAGCTACTGGTGTAGCTGGGCTTCCATGCTCTTTCTCACAGTTATGCTTTGTCCGCCTACCAACTTGTTCGTCTTCTCTTATGAAGCTATTGTTGTTAAGTTAGGCTTCAACAATATTGGTCATGTAATTGTGAGCTACTGAGCTCATGACGATAGTTTTTGATATTGTTGGGATATAATGATATGTGTTGTTGTAATTGTGAGCTCCTGAAAGAGATTATCAAAACTTAAGCATATCAACATAATTTCTGATTGAAAAGGTTAGTTATGGAAATAGACTCTTCTACAAAGTGTAGAGTAAGTCTATGTATATCAAATAATAAATCGATCCGGCCTCTTTTCGAACTTTACACAAACACGGAAACCTATTGCACCGAAAACGCAAATATATAGATCCAACATATAAATTAACAAAAATAAAACCAAACCGAACAAAAAGCCATAAAAATTCTACAAAATGAATGCGGCTAACCAAAAAGTGGTCCTTCGACTATGAATAGACGATTATTGATTCATGGTAAGTTCCAACATAGCGGGGACTTTTTTCTTTTAAAGACAAAAATTGTTCCAACACAGCAGCATCACTATATTTAATGTTCATATATGTGGTCCACTCCTAATAAATTTTAGCACAGAAAATTATTTCTTACAAGGTACACAGTACGTGTAATACATGAGGCCAATCAGACTGTTCTTTTTTTTTTATTATTTTTTTATACATGATATAGATACATAATGCCACCATGTACGCCAATCAGACCAGTATACACGATGTTACTATTTTGTTCATGTCGTATATTTCATACTCTTTCTATTTTGAAAAGAATTGTCATATTTAACTGTGTACATAATATAAGAAATATATAGTCAATGCTTTGAGACTATCAATTGACATGGAAATTTGTATTACTATCCTTGAAACGTTAACTGCAATATTTCTCGATGCAATGGTTTGATTAAATAACATTTTGATTTTTTTTTTGTTGGAGAATAGATTCGAACTCAAATACCTAAGATGTATTTAACCGCTAAACCTAAAGATTTTCTATTTTGTTTGATGAAAATAACTTTTCAGAGCTAAAGACAATAGATATAATAATAAATAAATAAAAACAACTGTAGAGGAATTCAAATGAAGAAAGACGGCAATATTTACAAAAGTCCAAATGCAAGAGTGATAATATTATAAAACTGGAAATGTTCAGTTTTAAAGAGTAAATACAATAATTTTTTGGTCCCATCTGTAGACTTTGGAAGACAATTATTTACGTACTTTGACAGGAAAAACCACTCCACCCATGCATGTTAAAAAAAATACCTAAAAATGTTTTAGAAATTGTTCCAAATTTATATAAAAATATGTAAAAAGGTTGATCGGAGGATGAAGTAAAAACTTGTATGGGTGAGATGACACTCTGAATTTTTTGAATTTTAAAGTGATAAAACATTTGGTGAGTGAGACCGAACGTATCGAGATGAGTTCCGAGTGAAATTTCTGAGTTCAGTTCAATTCTCAAGTTTCTGTTTAGTCACCGAACGCAGCACTGAACATTAAGTGAAGTCATTTACCAAACATTTGGTTTTGAGTTCACTGACGGATTTTGAGTTCACTAACGGATTCTGAGTTCCAACACGTTCAAATAATTGATCTTGTAGCATAGTCCGGTGGTAAGTGGCAAAGGTGATTGGGGCTAGAACCCCGACGTCCTGAGTTCGAGTCCGTGTGGAGACAATCCTTGTTGAAATATTACAAGGGTTGCCTCTGGGCTGGCTGAGTCTCGAGTGTCCTCTCCCTTTGCAGGGCTGCCGGTGGAGCACATCCCTCGATTTACATCCCACCTGGCTAAGGGGCCTCTGGTACAAGTGGGGGAGAACCCACTCCCTCATCAAAGAAAATGTATGAAAAAGATGTCAAATCAGCCGCCTTTTAAAATCGTGTAATACATGCGACCATGAGGAATTTTAGTTAAATTTTTTTTAGTGTAATCTACCATTTGAATTTCATTTGAATTATATTTGGAGACTATCTTTGTTATGGCCGTATTAAAAAAAAAGAAAGAAAAAGAAAAGAAAAGAAAATTTAAATTATAAATTAACCAAATCCTATCCTAACCAAATTAAATTTACCTTTTAATTTCCCTAAATTTCCTCTACCATCATTCCATACTTATCTTTCCCTCAATTCTCTCCTTAAAAATCAAATTACCCTAATCCTCCCTCACTCTCTCTCTCTTTTCCGACAGCCTCCCTCTCCCCTTCTCCCTATCAATTTCGACCACAAGAAGGAAAGGAAAAAGGAGGATTTTGATCCAAGGATCAAGAAGAGGAAATCAAACGCTCACAAGATCACCACACCTTTCTATATCAATCACTTTTCGCTAGGATCGAGGTAGGTGCATATTGATTTTCCCTCAAAACGGTATGAAGGCTTGCATAGGAAAAATGGTACTTTTATGTATTGTTGTTGTCGTAAATTGTTGGCTTGATTTGATCTTGTTTATTTGCCCAAGGTGTATATTTTTCCGTTACTTGTTTTGATGTCAATGTGATCTCGTTGATGTGCGTGCCTTGAAGGGGTTGAGAGTTCTTAAGCGTATATGGATTCGTGGGGATGGGGTGGAAGAACGAATGAGGTTTGAGGAGAGGATTGCAGAAAATTTCAGAATTGGAGTTCTGAAGATCGGGGACATCGATCGATCGACGTCCAGAGGGTGAGAGATCGATGTGCCTCAGATGGACATCGATCGATCGACGTCCCGGGGCTGAGGGTTCGATGTGCCCCAGAACCACGTCGATCGATCGACGTCCTGGGGGCTGAGGGTTCGACGTACCTCAGAAGTACATTGATCGATCGACGTCAACTGAGTGAGGGTTCGACGTGCCTCAGAAGTACATCGATCGATCGACGTCAGAGGATGACGTCCCACAGTTTTCTTTTCCCTTTCCCCTTGCATTCATGGCACGTGCATTTGCATGAGGTACACTACGTCTATAGGGCGTGGGTATCGGGATGACTTCCCG
This sequence comes from Eustoma russellianum, assembly GCA_036186865.1. Lineage (NCBI taxonomy): Eukaryota > Viridiplantae > Streptophyta > Magnoliopsida > Gentianales > Gentianaceae > Eustoma > Eustoma russellianum. The sequence goes on from AP025070.1 coordinate 3,326,362, forward strand.
TGTCTATAGGGCGCCGGGGTCATGAGACATACTGCGTCTACAGGGCGTGGGTGTCCAAACGGTAAGTGGTGGCTAGTGACCATGATGCCGGTTTGCATGAGGACGTGGGTATCGGGATGACTTACCGTGTCTATAGGGCGCCGGGGTCATGAGACATACTGTGTCTATAGGGCATGGGTGTCGAAACAGCGAATGGTGGCTAGAGACCAAGATGCTGGAGTTAGGACCCGGGGTCATGCATTGCATATAGGTTTAGGGACATACTGCGTGACATGATCGTCGTTGCGTGTGACACGTTATTTGAGCATGCATCACGTAATTGCGCATGCATCTTCTGTGGACTGTTTACTTTTCGTATAAGACTTATCATGCTGTGTTATGTGCTACGTGCTGATACCAATTTGAGTATGTAAGTATTCATGTTGTTTTGAGAGGCACCTACTGGGTGATTACCATCACTCACTCCTACTATTCCATATGTAGACGATGCGGAGTGTGATTATGTTTTCGTTGAGGACGGAGCCGATACTGTGGAGTGGGCTGATTGACCCGTAGGGAATGACTACGACGAGGACGAGGACAGAATTCTTATATTGTTATTGGGATGAGCAGACATTTTTCTTATCATGCAGTATTACTTTTGGAAACAATATCTCGTATTTAAATTTTAGACTTTTGACCTTGACTTGCAAGGCCTGGTCAGCCTGAGAATAATGGTGTTCTTTTCTTAACGTTATTTAATTTCGAATTTGGTGTTATGACTTATCGTTTCCGCAGAAAGAAAAGGAAAACTTTTCTATGTCAACGCTGACGTGTAGCAGGTTGGTATGACGCCTTGTATTCTCCTGAGTGAGATACGGCGGGTGCACCGTTACCGAGGATGGAGCTCGGGAGCGTGGCGCTACAATCTTCTTTAACAATTCGATTGGTACTTGAGGACGACATCTCTTTCTTCTCTTTTTTTTAAAAATTTAAGGGGTGTTGTAGGGGAGAGAGGGGGGGGGGGGGGAATGTCCGAGACCTAAGATTTTACAATTTTTATCGGAAGGCGGATCTTATTAATGAAAATAAGAATAACAGTTTACAACTATTCGTAAGTCATCAAAAAAATGTAAAACAAAAATTATCTTAATCAATGGTCTTTTAGAAAATATTCCATGCAAGAAAATTGCGAAACTACTTTCGTCTTGGAGTTAGTTCACAATTTTCATGTTGCTAGCCATTAATCAAAAACTATGTAACTTGAATTATTGCATGTCCTTGCATTAGTATTGCGGCTGCCAAGAGAGTGCAATATTCTATAAGTAGTAAGTTTTTATTTGGCCATTGCCAACATATAATTGCCCTACAACTTGTTCTTGCTTTTACATTGCAATCATGCTTTTCCTCTAACTTATTGTACTTCTATCTCTATGATGCCTTTTTCTTCACTCTGTTTGATGATTTGATAGTATTTAATGATGACTTGATAAATTAGTTGGATGATGGATATATTGAAAAATGATTCAAAAGGTTAAAGTGTTGTGATCAAACTCTAAAATGTCGTCATTGAACGTTCCACATACTGATCGAATTTTAAAGGTAGATGAACGAATATTCTGTCAGATACGTGAAAATTCTATGTCTAGTCTACATACGCTAACACCGAATGCTAAGCAGAATTCAGTGTCATGAACATACCCTAAACTAACTTGAACGAACGTTCATACTAATACTTGAGAAATCTTTGCCTAGTCTAGAAACGCTATACATCGAACGTTAATTAGAGTTCGATGGCGGACACAAAATCTAAACATGGGACATGTTTGAAATATACCTTGTAATATAATGGCGAAAAATTGAAAGTATATTGCTCATAAGTTGGAGAGACTTGTGGTTCAATAGGCTAGAACCAAAGCGAATGCATTTTCTGGTTAAAAAGCAACTTATAATTCTTGTTTTATGAGCTTTTTAGAATTTATCATGATATCATTTTTCCATCTATTCTCGATACTGAACTATCTATATGTTTTACTTAATATCATGTATATTTGCTAGTAGAAAGTTGACATCTATAAATAATTAACTACCTTTTCTACATTATCAAAATGACTTGTTAAGATAATCCTTTTAAGTTGAGATTGGTTAGCAGGCGGCGTATTTTTATGAATACAATTCTATAATGTAACTAGGATCATGACTTTTATGAATCTAATGTCACAAGAAAATTAAATTTTAAGGACAGCTCATGGACTCAATTAGAGAAGTGGTGGAGGTGTCTGGGTTCTTAATAATGCCTTGACAATCTAAGAAACCGGTGAACTTTTGATTTGCATCTTTTACGAAGTTTTTTGGTGTTAGAACGGTGGAGGCCCATGAGGCTAGGAGTATTGGACTTTTACTCCGGAAAAGTGATAGAGGGAACATAGGTTGTGTGTGCATTTATTGTATTGCTCCTCAGTGCAAGCTTGTCAGTGTAACTGAGTTGTATGCATGACTGAGGTCTTGTAGGCCAAGCTTCTACAGAGAAAAAAAAAAGGCCACACAAGTTAAATAGGTCCTTTCTGTCCAGCATCGTTGAAATATGTGATTTATGTTTATATGAATTTAAATATGTAATATGAATGTTTTATTAAAGAATACAATATGAATTCAAAATTAGTTTTCAAAAATCGACGGTAAGATCCAAATAGTTAATATCGAGTATTATCATGTCCACTAATTTAGTTTAAGTTAATCCAAATTGATATAGCATACTATTAAGAATGTTGTCTCACATCACACACTTTAAGAATATATGGGTTATATGAGAATGAGATATCATCACCTACTGCCTTAAAGTTTTGAGTGGATATGGTCCTTACCTCATGTAAGCTCAAGTTTCAACATGGTATCAGAGCAGGTTTAAGATGTGGACTCACACCTTGTCTGGCCCATGGTTGGCCATTTATTGACTTTGATTAAGGGTGGAAAAATATATGCCTTCACCAAGTCCAGATGTTCATACCTGACTTTGATTAAGAGCGGAAAAATATATGCTATCACCAAGTCCAGAGGTTCATGTTTGGCTTTGATTCAGGACGGGTGAAAGATATATGGGTTTATATGAGAATGAAGTATCACCACTCATTGCTTTGATTAAGGACGGGTGAAAAATATATGGGTTACATGAGAATGAAGTATCACCATTCATTGCCTATCCAAGTCCAGATGTTCATGTCTAGCTTTGATTAAGGGCGGGTGAAAAATATATGAGTTATATGAGAATAAAGTATCACCATTCATTGCTTTGATTAAGGACGGATGAAAAATATAGAGGTTATATGAGAATGAAGTACTACCACTCATTGCTTTGATTAAGGACATGCGAAAAATATATGAGTTATATGAGAATGAAGTATCACCACTCATTGTCTATCCAAGTACATATGTTCATGTCTGACTTTGATTAAGGGCGGGTGAAAAATATATGAGTTGTATGATAATGAAGTAACACCACCTATTGTGTAACCAAGTCCAGATGTTCATGACTGGCTTTGATTGAGGGTGGGTGAAAAATATATGGGTTATATAAGAATGAAGTACCATTTTCATGCCTTTCTTTGATTAAGGGCGGGTGAAGTACCATCTTCATGCCTGGCTGTGATTAAGGACGGATGAAAAATATATGGGTTATATGAGAATAAAGTACCACCATCCATTACATGCCTTAAGGTTTTGAGTGGATATGTGCATCTCATCATCTAAGCCCAAGTTTTCGACAGATACAATAATATTCCGTTCGATCTACTATTCAATGTAACATGTTGCATATAAGTACCTACGATTATCCAAGCATAATAAGCGAGGCCTAACAAGAACACTAATTCTTGAGCTGGTGCAATTGGCAAGTAGATCCCATGTTGAATATGAACGAGAAAAATATAGCGTTACATGCAAGCAAAATGATATATCCTTTTTTATAAATCAAAGTTCCACCAGTAGTATGTTGTTTTCTTTTTGTTTGCCCAGATTCACTGATAGATAACTTTTAAAATGATGACCTTTCATAAAATAATTGAATGTATGAACTAATAATAGACAGTGACGGGATGAATAAATCATTTTCCTGTATAGAAAAATGAGTTTGGGTCCAATGTCACAAGTTGAGACATTGAAATTTGACCAAACAAGAACGAGACCACAAGCATTCACTAGCAATTAGTGTAGATGTAATATCAGCTTATTTTTTGAATTGTCAACGAGGTAGTTGCTCTTGTGACAAAAATGTGGAGGCGATCTAGGATCATCGGATCTTAAGTTGGATCCATGTCGTCTCATGTGGATGATGTTATCACATGTGATTCCAGATTCACATATGTTACGGCATAATATTAGGGCGTTCTTGGTGTATTAAACTTATGCGTTTGTACAGAGTCTGAAGAAGGGTTGGATTGTTTCGCGATCTGATGTATGCGGTCTCATTTTATATTTTGTTCAAGAAGTTGTTGCCGCGACTCGAACCCGTGATCTCAAGGACATAAAGCAATGTACGGTATAATATTAGGGTTTTTCTTAAATTTAACCTGCTATATTTCAGTAAGGGTTGGCTTAAGCCATCAAGTAATTATTGTGCTTCATCTTTTATTACAAAACAAAATACAACTTCTAGACAGCGAAAAAGAAAATTATTTCATTTGTCTTACCTTAAGTATTCATATTTACTTTCTGTAAGTATTAAGAAGCCATATGTTGAACTAATTAAATGGTATGAGAATTTACTATAGTGTTTTAAAATTGTGTTGTAAGTTGTAACAGTCAATACACATTGACTATAATTTTAAGTGTTGAGGTTGACTTTTTAAAAGTATTGAGAACACCCTAAGTTGTAACACAATACACATTGACTATAATTTTAAGGGTTGAGGTTGACTTTTTATAAGTATTGAGCACACCCTAAATTGAATGAACAAAATGGTTTGTTGCGACACAATACATACCAAGGAGATACAGTTGAATACATTATTCGGTCACTAAAACTGTTTTCAAATTTCATTTTTATTCATTTTTTTCCAGCTCTAACGATAACTTTGCTGACGTTAGGATATACTGGGTAATGGGTATGTGTTATTGTTGTATATTTACTCATTTTATTCTTTTACCATTGATGTATTGTTTGTATTTATAGTTTATTTTAACAATTTTGAAATTAAATATAGGTTAAATGAAATAAGTGAATGTGGTCATTACCTTCTGTATCATGTGGCTTCGACTGGACTATATTTTGTGTGGTGTGCATTATATATTTGCTACTGAGATATTATTTATAAGTGTGTGTTCCACATGTGACTAAAACTTGACTTTCCAATCAATGAAGCATTCCCCCACACTTACACAATCCTCTTCTCTGCCACTAAATAGATACACCAAACCTACTGTGCCTCCATAATGTTCAACTTATTACAACAAATTTGTCTCCTGCCCGAAATTATTGGCTTTTGCGTTTTCCCATTCCCCCCATAACCCACCCCCCCCCCAAAACTGGTTTTGAACACATACTTACCGCCTTATATCTAAAACAAATACCATTAAATATACATTAACAAGGGATTACACAAAATATAGGTAGGATCCAAATTCAGTCTGATAAAGCTTACAGTGATAAATGTCACAACAAAAACATTACTCTATTGTCTTAGAGCCTCCCGTCTATGGCGGCATATGGAGGGTCGAATGTATGCAACCGTATCTATGTATTAGAAACACAGAAGTTGTTTTCCGATGTGATAAAGATCCCTATACTTGTTATTAACTAAGAGCGAATCATATCTTTTTCATGCGTAGGTGTGGTAAATTTAAAAACAAAAATGCCTATGCTAGAGTTGTGTGTGGGATATGATAGGGGGTGTTCAGCGAATCGAATTGTTCGCAAGCAGTTCGATTTCGTTTAGTAGTTGCTTCGAGTTTGTTTGTTAATTTTAATTAAACAAGCTGAGTTTGAACATTTAATTGGATTTATTTACTTAAACGAGACGGACTATTCACGAACTTTTTGGCTCGTTTAAATAGTTATAATATTTTCGAGTCGAATTCAAATAAATTTTGAAGTGAACCGTTCGTTAAACTATACGAATCTGATTTCGAAAACATAATATTCAACTCGTTAATCCTTTTACCTTAAAAATATTTTAGTTGATCTTTTAACTTTTTGTTATGATGAAAATCAACTAACACGATATTTTTAGAATGGAGAGAGTAATATTTTTACACAATAATGTCAAAAATATTATTTAATTTTGTTTGATGCACGTAACGGAGTCGCTACTTTGTAGCCTTGCCATGCTAATATACATAGGCAAAATTTTTAATACCTAACGCCGAACATCCATTGGTTATAATTTAATTAGTTTAAGGTAAAAGGTGGAAAAAATATGGTTGTGGGATATTGGTAATAATGTTGCAATCACCCTGGTTGAGCCGTTTCCCCACAAGCAACGTCGAAATACAAATCACTCCAAACTACGATTGGGATCACCTGACCCTCTTTTCTGTGACCGCCCGTCATGTGGCAGTAGAAGGAGTGGTGAGACTGGGTACGGGTGACTCTCATCCAGCCTCACCACTCCTACTGCCACGTGGCAAGGAGTCGCGAACGAGGTGATGCATTCGGCGGTCAAGGGATCCTTTCCTAAGGTGGTACACGTATTTTTACTTAATTTTGATCAGTTTAGGATGCAAGAAGGGGGGGGGGGGGGGAGGGGGGGTTGTTAATTAGTTCCCCCCTGAAAAAAAAAAGGTAGCTAAGATGTGCCTATTGACAATTCTCTCACACACAAAATTACATAGATTTATATATTAAGATCACGTACCTTCATTTTAGCATTTTAATTAGATATGAGTTTGATTTTCCATTTTTAATGAACTCAAACACATATTCTTTTTGATTTTGAAATATAATGGAATAAATTAAAATGACTTACTAAATTGACTGTGATGAAGTAACAGTTGATCGACACAGATTGACGCAATTTTCATTATGAGTTATCGGAAACAACATTTGTGTGTTTTTAACACATGAGTATGTTCCGTATAGCCGACCCCCGTACTCCAACGTAGCTGAAAGACTCTAAGCCAATAGAATAATTTGTTGCTGTAATTAGATATGAGTCTCATTCCATGTAAATTCATTGTCAAATTTTGACATAATATTAGAACCAATTTTAATTAAAGTGGATTCACACCTCGTGTGACTCATAATAGTCATAACTCAACCTACGTTACGGGTGTGGAGAAGTAAACAATTAATTTTAAATACTGAACTCAAAGAAGAGATCAAATCTGCACAAAGGATATGTTGTTTAAATATCGCAAAAAAGATCACCAGCAGGTGAAGGTGACTGATTGGACACGATTCTTGGACTTGCACATAAAATTTCTTGGTTTTAGCTCAAATTAGAAGTTCTCTGTCCTTTGCTTAAAATTTTATTTATCAAAGGAGGATATCTTCCTCTAACAAAATCCACGGTCAGAAGAACTAACTGAAATTCCACTGATCAAAATAATAATAATAATAATAATAATAATAATAATAATAATAATAATAATAATAATAATAATAATAATAATTATCCTTCCTGAAATGATAATCTATTAATTGTAGAATCTTTTATTGTCCAAGTTCTAGTTAGACCATCACAAGAACGGAAATGCAAAGAAGTGTTTTTTGCTTTTACAACTATTCCACAATGCCCATTTTCTTCATCATTGAGAACCAGCCAAACACCGATAGAGATTGAAAGAAGGAACAAAAAAAACATGAGTAAATCATTACCCAAAAGAAAAATATCAAAAAGAACCATCTCCGCATCCCCATTTTACCATAAACGTTAAAGGAAAAGTAAAATCATGGGAAGTTGTAACATATTTATCATGTCATTTTTATTTAGGTACGGGTTCGAGCTTCTAAAACAGCTTCTTACACAAAATGTAAGGTAAGGCTGCGTACATCAGATCGCGAAACGATCCGGTCCCTCACTGAACCATACGCAAATGCTGAAACTTAGTGCACTGGAAATGCCCTTTTATCCTTATTTAGGTACGCACAAATCGCTCCCATTTAACATTTATAACAGATCATGTTCAAATTATAGATTTTTTTGATATCAAGAAATGTACTCGATAAAAATTCATAGTAGAACGTATCGAGTCTTACCCATACTTTACTTGCGATTAGGTATACGTCAGTACTAATGATTGGGAGTTAAATCACGTAGTTCAAGAAATTTTACAAAAGAAAATTGTTAATTACAAACTTGGTCGAATACAGATGTAAGATACTCGAGGCAAATGTTCGAACTTATTTAGAAAAATGGTGTGACTAAGATGGTGTCTAGTAATACAAGAAAGCAATGAAGAACCATATGAAAAGAAATAAGAGGGCATTTGGCTTGAACTTAGGCATCAGTATCAGAATTAGAATGATAGATGCTGGAACTAGAATGAGTTTGAACCGTAAACCTATATAAGTTTTGTATAGAAGCTGGAATGTGTATCAATACCACATATGTTGTTTGGAACACATATGAGAAGGAATGAAAATGAAGCGCGCACACAAAGAGTGGTGTCATATGGTGTTGGTGCGGTGGTGGCATATGGTGGTGGTGTGGTGATGAGACGATGGTGGCGAGGTGGTGCACGGTGCGGTGCGATAGCGTCGGTGACACAGTGGTGACGAGGTGGTGGCAAAGTGGCAACGTGGTGATAGGGTGGTAGCAGGACGATGGCGGCTTGGTGGCACGGTGGTGGTGGGCGATGGCAGTACGTTGGTGGCAGATGGTGGTTGTAGGATGGTGACGTTGACGCGGTGGGGTAAGGTGGTGGCCGGGTGGCAACACGATGATGACATAAAGTGACATGGTCGCACGATGGTGACACATTATGGCCGAAATAGAGGAATGTGTTTTAATACCCGAATGAAACTCACAATTTCACTCGGATATCAATATATAGATTTGAAGTAGTTTTGATACATATAGATTAATTCTCATATCATTTAAACAAACACAAAAATGACTATTATTACCTTGATACACATTTCTTGACTCCTCTATCTAACAACAAACGTCATCTTAGTAGACGTTTATGTGATGTTAGATCTCACTCAAACTAGGAAACCGCTAAACTCCTGATTTACATCTTCCATACAGTTCATTTGGGCTGAGCAGTAGGACCCTTTTGGTTTGGGTTCAACCTTTTGACACAAAGACTTTCACGTGGTGGATCAAACAAATCTTCATGAATCTTTGCTTTTCCATCCGATAAAAGTCCCCACCAAAGAAAAAGTTACAAGGATCCCAAAGAAGTGAAGAATTTCAACTTTTCTCTCTCTCATCCTCTTCCACAAGAACAAATTGTGGAGCCTTCCATGGATTTTGGACACCAAAAGTTGGTGCCACATCTCTTGCGGTGAGCAATGTTTTCATCAACTTCATGCTACAAAGCTACTACACTAGCAATATGGTTTCTTCTCTAGTATGGTAGCGCATATCGATAGTCTCTTTCATATTTATCACTAGGCAGCTTTTCATCTGTACTTTTAATTAACTGGACCACGTCTTTCACTCACTAGCTGTTGTTTTCCTTTCCCTCTATATCTTTCTTGCTTCCACTGAGGAGGCACATGGATTTCTTCCAATCTTGATTATTTGCTGTTCCACTACTTTCTACACGGATGGAGCTGAAATTTTTTACTGTTCTCTTGGGTTCCTGTTCCTGATTTTCCCCAAAGATTCATTCTTTACATTTTTCCAGCTTGAAGAGTTACAAGTTTTTTTTGGTATTTCTAAAGTTGGCGGATTTGTACTACACTTTTCAGAAAAGGGATTGCGCCTAAGAGGGCTTTTAATTTTTCAGCTGAAGTAATGGAATTTACTTAAAGCCCACAATTAGAAAACATTTTAACAGTTGCGTTTAAGTTAATTTAGTGGAAGAGTGGTTATGTCATTGTAAAAAGTTATCTTGGAGCTATTTTTCCGGGTGGGGAGAATTTGTGCCTCAGCAATTGATCATGAAAATGGCATTATGAGCTGGGACTTAAAGAGCTCAAGCGCCCTTGAGACTGGGGGCACTTTCATGTGCTCAATACAAGAGGGCGTCAGGAATCCACATCTTTCTGAATTGAATTCAGCAGAGAGAATGCCAAAAACTGTGGCAAGTGATTCTGTAACTGATGTTATAAGCAGTGAATTTAGCTGTGGCAAAGTTTATAACAGCTCAGTTGTAGCTCCACCAAATTCAAGTTCAGCTGTGGAATCGAATTCTGCGGGTACATCTTTAATTGACTTGAAGTTAGGAAGTTTTCCTGATCATACAGATGCTCAGACTAGGAGGAATCCAAATCTTTCTTCAGCTAAACCATCTAAAAGAGCAAGAGCTGGAAGTTTGAGTTCACATATAGCATTTTGTCAAGTTCAAGGATGTAAGAAAGATCTTAGTGCTTCTAAGGACTACAACAAAAGGCACAAAGTTTGTGAAGTTCACTCCAAGACTGCTACAGTAAATGTGAATGGCATTCAACAGAGGTTCTGTCAGCAGTGTAGCAGGTACATGTTTGGGTTGCTCTTTCATCTCTTTTTCATGTGCCTCCTTTTTTCCGAGGATCTGAGTCACCAGTTACTATGGAAAAGTCCTTTTAGTTTATCTACTTAGTGAATGCTTTTTTTTAAATTTATGTAGCTAATAAGTTCCTGTGATTTTCCAGTATTGGTTCTGCTTAACATGACCCTGAATTTTTATGTTTTATTGGTTTAGGCTTGTAGGGTTGTTTAAGGGTATATGTTTCAACTTCTAATTATTGAAAGCTGAGGAAAATAGAAGTTTGTGCTCTGTTTGCTTTGTTTGGTTTATCTTTAGGATCTAGAGCTGATGTATGAGATTGGATCTTACTGACAAGTTGAGGGAATTCAGTTAAAGAGTTGGACAATTACTGTTATTCACATGCACATGTTTAAACTTACAGGTTCCACTTATTGGCTGAATTTGATGATGGCAAGCGCAGTTGTCGCAAACGTTTAGCAGGCCATAATGAGCGACGAAGAAAGCATCATGTTGGTATGCATGCTGGCAGAGCAGGGAGGCTAATTCCACCATACAATGGTATCGTACTTGTTTAAATTGATTGCTATTGATGTGTTGAGTATGAGAATTGAATTTACCCTATGTCTAGCTGTTATGAACAACTTTTCATGCTTTTGAAATAAGATTAGTTTGAGCATTAGAAGTAGCGATGCCAATTTAGTAGTTGCATGTCCTGAGCACCAAATTGCCTTCTCACCATCTGTTACAAACATAATTCATTCTTCACTCACATCTTTGGAAGCAAATGATTATAGATCCTCGGTGCTCTCAAGGGTGTAATTACTCTGCTTGTAAACAAGCATATATGCAAATTGGTCGGAAATAACGAAGTTGAATGATGTGTAAGGGTAGTTTTTTTCATTAGTACATCAACTAATCTCATGATTAAAAGCTTGTTACTTTGGATTTGACATGTTGTCACTCTCAGTGCACCTGATCTGATTTCTTGAGTATTAAGAGGGCAGTTATTTGGAGGTTCTTCCTAGAAATTCTTTTCCATCTCATTGTATTGAAACGGTATTCTCATTCATCCAAGCGAAGCTGATTTTGGCTCATTATAGCTAAATACATTTTTGTTGCGTTCCCATATCAGTCTGTTAAGGTTAGCAAGCTGAGTTTTAGAAGACCTTTTCTCTTCTTGGATCTAGGAAATTACTTATATCGAAGAAGATGTATTCAGTTTAATAATGTCAACCCCCCAACTACTCTCCACCTGACACAAAAGTTTGAGTAAAAGGTCATTATATGCAGTGATTGATTACGCGGTTTTATATCTACAGGTTCCAGGTTCCCTGGAGCATCTTTTGCTTCGTCGTCCTTGTTTTGTCAAGATGTACTTCAAAGCACCCACCTTCAACCTCAGAAATTTGAAATGAGCAGTTGGAACAGAAGTGTAACTGATTATGCTGCTCCACTTGGAACGCGTAACATGAAGGATCAAGCACATACAAAATCTCATATGCGCTCATTCAACTCTAACCATCAGTGCACTCCTATTCATGATGATAGACTAATTCCATTGACCAGAGGCAAAGTAAATGACCCCTATAACTCATTTATGACCAGCATGTCAACCTCAGGCTTTGATTCCCTTTCTTTATATCAAAATACTTCTGCTGGAAGTGAAGAATTGAATGCTTTGGATTCATCACCGTCCAACGTTCAGGGGCTACCGCCATCGTCAAGCTCCAGTTGTGCTCTCTCTCTTCTGTCATCACAATCACAAACATCCTCAAATATTCCATCAAGAAGTTCCACATCACTTTCCCAGATTACATCTAGTATTCATCCTCATTACAGCATGGTCGATGTTTCTGACAAGCTCATGATAGCTAGCCCTCAGAATTCCACGTATGGAATGTCGCATGTGTTTTCTACGTCTGGAGTTACTTCAGCAGAAGAGACACATATGGAATCATTATTGTTTACAGATAGTATGGGATCAGATAAGTACGGTTACAATGACTTCATCCCTGGCTCAGCAGAATTTACTGAAACCAAGAATCAGCTTTCAGTTGGAGATGATTCTACTATTGATTTGCTCGAGTTATCATCAGAGCTTCATCGTGTGGAGCATGAAAGGCAATCGATGCAAATAAAGCAGGAAAATGATCCATTCTATGGGCTCAGAATCACTTGAACAGTGGAGAAAACAGGTCAGTATACTTGTTATTAATTATTTCACTGTACATGCTGATCTTAGAAAAAGGGGAGCGAGATTTTTGGAAGCATCATTCATTTATAGTCTATGAAAGTGTTGAGCCACTTTAGGCCTATTGTTGGTATCATTACCTTAAATTCTGTGAGAGGCTAATTCTGCTGCTCGAACACGCAATCTTGGATCACTTGAAAACAGCTTTTTACTGCATGCACAAAGGGCCCCTTCAGAAATGCTATTGTGGTTATTGTTACTAGGTGCAACTAAAGTACTTGACAGATGCTGTCTACCTGACATGTTGCCTTGCTCTTTTTCTTTTTTGCATCTTGCCCTTGTTCCTTAATGCTCATGTCTTTGGTTTAAAACCGGAATATGAAGTTCATGACATGTGTCCAGAAGGGGAGAAGTCAAACAATATTGCTTTCTAGCAGTGCTGTTATGCTGTGGGCCTTGGATTTAGAGATGATACTGTAAATAAAATATTAAATATTAAGGTTGGGGTAGAGTGGAAAATAAGAAAGAGGGAACAAGGTGGACTGTATCAGCCAGTTAAATCGTGTAAAAGTCATGTTGTTACAGAAGGTTACATACTTGGTCTTGTTTCATATTGAGATACGAAAGCTCTTCCTTGTATGGTGCGTATGAGAGGATATTGCAATGAAAATTTGGCTTATCCTCAGACATGCACTGCTGTAATTGGTCGGGTCAGCAATGAGAACATAGGACATGTGAATAGACAAAGAGGTGCTTTATGTGTTAGCTCATAAATCAAAGAAGACAATATTCCACATTGTTAATGATATAGATGTTTTATGTATGTATGCAGGTTAAGTATCATGTTAATCGTTAGCGGTATGATCAGCCAAGTGAACAAGTCAGAAGAAAAATAAGAAGCATTCTCTAATGGTCTGAGTTAGGAGATGCAGGAGCGAAAAGAGGCATGCATGATGAGACCTAGCAATTGATACATTGTGCTCTCTGTAATTTCTTTCATTCACTTAATAAAACCATTCCATTTCTGGCTTATTTGCCATGTAACATGTTAACATTTGCATACTAGCATTTGTACTTTTATTTTTGTTTGATTTGGAAGTTCATAAGCAGAAGAATTCCTGTAACAAATGACATATTTATTAATGTAGTAAGGTCAACTGGTTCCAGAATGTCACTACATTTTCATTTCTAACTTCTTCACAAATTCACTTGGGGACAGTAAAAAAGGGAGAAAAGTAGCCTAAAGAGTCTTTAAGTGTAGCGCTCTTGACAAGACTCTTTAAACTGTCATGAGACGTTGTTTCTGTCCTCTTTAAGTGTCTGCTTACCTTTGTTTTTCCTAGTAGAGCTTTGAAGACAATGGCAGCCCATGTAGAAAAGGGATCTTGTAATGCATGCCATTTGTTATCAAGGAATGATGTAAACAAGCTACATATTGATCTACTTACAAGTATGAGAGAATAACACATCTGACAAAGAAGTAATAGAACGAAACTTGCAGTTTTGCTATTTGTCAAAGGTGTTTCTGTAATTTCAAGTGTTTCAATCATTCCCATAATTATTAGTAATAGAAGCACTAACCCATCAGCCTAGTTTTGCATTTTCAGTGACACTCTTTTTACAATTTACATAAATGAGGATCCCTTTTTTGTTTTATCACATTTCTTGTAACCTTTCTAATTGTCAAAGAGTAGACCTCAAATGAAAGGTGTGTTCTTTATGTCTGCCGTTACAGCTTTATAGCATTCTCGGTCCATGCTGAAAAAAATGAACCACCCAGAAACGAGTTCTTTTTTAGTTCTTTTATTCTCAATTTTCACGGACAACGGAATGATTCTTTTGTTGTTGCGGTTTCCAAACGCATTGAGCAATTTTTCTTGATTTTATTTTTAAAAAAAAAATTAAAATTTTAATCTTAATCCAAAAAGAAAATAGTAACAGAAAGATAAAGAAAGGCATGCCATATGGCATTTTGCATTAAGCTACAATCGCTTCTTACATTTGCAGAGTAAAAACAAAACAAGGCATGCCGTTTAAGGAACCGGCCCCAGCCCACCAGCCCCCACATGGCACCCCCCTCCTGTAAGCCAGTATTAGAGAAACAAATCATGTAATTTCATTGATTTGTCCACAGCTACAAGAACAACCACACATACCCAACATATCCTAACAACATTAAAAGTTATCATTGGAAAACAATACCTCCATCCCAAAAGATAGAGAGTTCGCCTTCAAGCGATACTCCGGCTCTATACGTACATGCATAGACACATAATGAACGACAAATAATGAAATACAAAGACAAACACAAAAGATGCAAAGTTAACCTAACGTTGAGAGAGTATCTAAACTTCTTTATATATTTTAAGGTGCCTTTATATCCTGACTAAACCTCGCCAATCTTAATTCTCTATCTCCATAAGCATCTATCATGGATCATGTTTTTAGAGATATGTAAATCTAGTAAGTCATATCTAATCCGTTGTTTCCAAGATAGAGTTGGATTTTCTTTCTGGTTGAATTTCAGTAGACTGTCGGTAGTAACAAAGAAAGCAGGACAGTGTAATAAACAGAAACAAAATTAATCATAACAAAATTGATTTCCAACCTTGACGAGGCTGATTAGTCATGTGACACAGCTAGACCTGGTCAAATAATGCTAGAAGAATGCATATCATTCTACTGTTATGAATTGAAAACTCAGAAAACAAAGAACTAACAAACTACTAGATCAAAAACAACCTCTGCACTAAAATTTCGGTTTCAGTGGGAACAAGAAGAACAATGGTCACGTGTGATCCGAGGCCAGCCGCATGACAGGCGCGTCCGGAGAGGGAAACGTGTCGGAAACTCCAAATACCACGGCCCAGCTCATTCAAAGGTTTCTCGATACCTCCTTTCGTAGTTTTGTCGGCGACTGTTGACATTCTTAAAAACATGGTGCACCACTTCTCCAACTAACTGTTGAGTTTCGCAAATAGTAGCTCAGTGATAATGGCAGCAGTCGTACTTCAATAATGACCATATGCAAATATAATATACGTATGAAGAATTTCCTGTGACGCAATCATTCAAAGTATTATGTTTGCCACTGCTATATTTTTTCATTTAATTTTTTTTATTGCATATTTGATTCTTCGACTAATTGGTTTTGTCCAGTGAAAGCTCCAACCTTTAAAAATTTTAAACATAATTTGATATGCATCCTGACCCCTGCGAATCCAATTAGCAGGATGGTCGGAAAATAAAGAGCAAAGTTTTAGCTTTTGCTGAAGGGCAATTTCTATAGTTTCTTTTTTTTTTCGATTCAGTTTTTTGATTGATCCAAAGATCTTAGAGAAACACATAGCAGAAAACTCTAATTCAAATAAAACTGTAACGAGCCACCCCATTGAGATTCTTAATATTAGACTTTCCAGGCTGGTTGCTGTCTGATATCAAACTAATAAAACTATATGGAATGGAGATTCCCTGATATTTTTATAGTTTGTGGCAAAGATCATCTGCCAATGGAAGTTACTCAGAGACTCAAGGCTAACACTTGGAAGCATAGGATGATAGGATTGAAATATGCCTCAAGAAAAGTTTCTTCATTTGCTGTCTAAAATCATACCTTTGCTGCAGTGATTACAGAATGCCTCTATCAGAAGTTTCGTCTTTGGTTTACTTGCTACTTCTTGTTGACTCTCTCTGATCTTTTACACTGCTGATGAAAGACTCACATAGCAAGATGAAAGGCTCACATAGCAAGAACAACCAGCAAAAGTTTCGTACAGTGAAAATAACTGTGCTGGTTTAAACATCAATATGGATCCATTCCAAGCTGGATATTGAGCATTATGTCATACTTTAATCTGCATGCACATTATACACAAATGTCCTTGATGCTCCAATTTTTCAAAAAAGGGTAGTTAAATATGGTGCAATGACTTGGAACTAGGAGACTCTCATTAATTTTACAAATGATTAGCATTTAGAGGTCTTTATGCTTCAAAGCAGCCTTCATGGATTGATAGCTAAATCTTGGTTTTTGGGTTTACTTTGGCTATAGTGCAAGATCTAATTGCACACAGTGGTTGGAATCGTACTCTGCACCTAGGATGATTGAAAAGTTGGTTGGCTTAGCTGATGAAAGATCAACATATAAAATGTAGCATCAAGACAGCAACACTTCATCTATTATGTTCAAATGTCTGTTTGTCTTCTTGCTTCAAAATGCAGGAACTGATATACCTTTAACAAGAGGGACAAGAGAAAAGATCTGCTCAAGAAGACGATCACATAAGATGCATAAGTACTCATCATAACAACTTTAGGCACTCAGTCCATAATACAATTTTTTTCCCAGTGGACCTCCCATTTCATTGGTATTATAGTAACATCTCATTTTTCTTTTAGTGTTGTCTCCATTCTCATTTTCCCCAATAATATTGGTACTCTAAGGAATGGGGATCAGGGCATTGACCAAACCAAGCACTGAGAACCTCCAGGAAGTAAGGAAAGGCCAACTTTTTAACTCACTTTACAAAAGAAAGCTCCAGTTGTTTGTTATACTGCTATTCAAGATCTTTCATTATAGAGGTATGTGGTGCTCTGATTTCTAGTTCAGCTACTTATAACAGTCTTTTCCCCATTCTTGTGTATTTTTCTCATTTTCATTCACTCATGCAATGTGAAGAGGCATTTGATCCCCTAGATCCATTTGAGAATCTTACAATCAAATGGAATGTCATTTCTTGGACACCAGAAATGATAAAACTTGATTTGCTTTCGTCCTGTTCTATCCTAGAGATTTGCAAGCGTGCTGGATAGGCTGATATCATGTTTCCTGGTCGGTCAAAAATTACGGCAGTTGTAACCATTTGGGATGGGTGGTAAATGGAATTTTCTACTAAAATGATCCAAGATGAGAGATTTACTTGAATTTAGGCCAACACCCAAAAAGGCACTAAATTACCACACAAAAAAAAAAGACAAATTAAAAAGAAAAAAAAAACTTAAGGCAGTGGATCAGTTTCAGTTACACTTTGCATCTAGGAGATGCGAGAGTAAACTACATTGCCTTCATCTGATCCAGAGTGCACCTCAATCAACTAATGCCTTGTAACACTCCAGTGGCATGTGTTGCCTCCTTAGCTGGCCCTTTTTTTGATTTTTTTTGGCTTACATAAGTAAGAGAACTAGTGGCAACATTGTTGTTAAGAGATGAACTAGAGAGTTAATCATGGTGGCACTAGCATTTGGCAAGTATGGGTATAAATCTGGAGGTGGCATTACACAGTGGTCGCCATTGAAGTAGATCCTTCGAGGAAAAGCCCATCCCTTGTCGAAGGTGAATGTTGACTTGTCCTTAGCAAACAATACCTCTGATTGCACATTTCCATATGGACCGGCTTGCATGAGTAAATCATTATAGAATTTGACTCCGCAAAACATGCCAGTATCCTCTGCAGTAGGTTCAGTTAGTTGGTAGACACGAATGGGACAACATATTCTGGACACGACTAATAAAATAGTGACTTACTTTGACCGTCTGTTAATGACAGATGGTTAAAACTGAAGACTTGTGTGACATTATTGAAATTTGGATGCTGCACAACGAGATTCCATTCTGAATAGTTCAATCTGTAGTTGAAATTAGTAATTTGTGATTTTTACTCGCCAGTAGTCTCTGTAGTTGATCTTAACATGCCAATGCACTCGGATTGGACACATATGGTTGCTGCAACAATCAATGGTGTGTGACTGTTCTTGTCTACACTTCTGAGTACCGCATCTGAATGTGGTGAGTCTGATCTGCATGGAGAGATCAAAGATAATGTAGATCTGAGCTGAAGCAGTGATGTAAAGATTATATAAAACGTGTCGAAAGTGACTGACTTACTCCAAACATGCTATGTTACGTTTGCACCCACAAGAGCAAGTTGAACAATCCACGATCCTTCTACTATAAAAAGATGAGAGTGAAACACACGCAGGCAGGTATCCCTTGAGCCAAAAAATTGCGAGTACGTGCATTGTTAAGTTCCATGTCACTGAAAGCCATCATAATCAACAGCCACTCAGTGAAACTATTTTGGGAAGTAGCTATGAAGTTCTGGACAAAGATAAAAGGATTGGCTTTTTAACGAAAATATTTTGGAAATATAGATTTCACTGTCCTATAAATCATGTAAACCAAGCAGTGACAGATAACTTACTAAGCGCTTGAGTTACCCTTCTCTTGTCTGGTGTTATGAATTTGCTTGGCTTCACAAGCCTAGCACTTCCACAGGTATATCCATGCCCTGGTGCATGTAGAGTAAAGAGCTTTGGTAGTCTGACTGTTCTGTTGCTTGTTCCAGACTGACCAATTTGAAGCTGGAAAGCGCTCACAGCATTAGCTGGATCTTGGGCCCATGCACTTAGGCACCGCCTCTGCAGCAATTAGCAATTGCTGGTTGTAAGGGGTTCCAGGCAAAAAGTCAACAATCTCAGGAGTCCTCTTGCAACAATGAGGGATGTTGGCCCCTTTAAAACTGGAACAATCTCCTTGTTCTGTTGCTTGACCTCCCAATACATTCCAAATTATTTCTCGTCTAGCCCATTGCAACCTAATTTCCATCCTGGTGCTTCGATATGGCGATATTGTTGGAAGTTAAAGATTGTAACCAAAGCCTGAGTATGTCAGGGAAAGGGAGACTCTAACCATGTCAAATACTACTGAAAATAATGTAAAAAAAAAAACAAATAAATGTGCGCGGGCGCGTGCTGTAAATCAACAAGCACATGCTTGAGTGAAACACCATATGGAACTGATTTACTATTTGAACTGCAAGCTGCTTAATTCCAAACAAGCAGAATTGATCAAAGCATGCTTTCTTACTAGTGGAGTGGATAAGACACAAGTGGGAGGGGAAAAATTGATACATACAATATATCCATCATCAGTCCAGCTCTTGATGTCCCACTTGATAGTAATATTTCCATTGGGATCAAGTGGATCATAAGCCTCTGCATGAACAATATCAGAATCTTCAGGTAGAATTAACAACATGGTGCTAATTCTAACATCACAAAAGCACCAATTTCAGCATTGAGGGTCAATGAACAACATCATAAAGGTTATTTCATGAAAGAGAAATTGGACACCTAAAATAGAATGCTTTGAACATCCTTTGCACATCAATCACAAAACAGAGTTCACACTTTTTAAGGTGAACTCCACAAATCTATACGCTATCGCCCATTTCATCAAGCATCTCTCATCATTTTTTTCCTGTAACCATCAAGTAAAATATACTCTTTCATAGGAATTTACACTAAACCATTTACAGTTAGCAAATTGTTATAGTCCTAACCTTGCTTTAAAATGTAATAGACACAACACTGAATGAATTCATCATGAATGTATAAAGAAAGAAAATCAGAAGTATGAAGACCTAATCTTTGCCTTTATGTGTTAAAGATGAAAGCTTTCCACCACTTCGTCAGCTAAAATTTCCATACTTATAAGAAATAAGACACCAAAGCTCATTTATTCTTCGTGAAGTCTATATTTAACACTAAATAAAGAAAGAAAAGTCTCAAAATGTAGACGTATAATGCATAACTAAAACCATTTCTTGAAATGAGAACCTATTGTGCCAATTAGTTTTGCAATATCTACATTCATGTCACGCAACTCCAAATATATTTCTTAAGAGAAAGCAAAAAATGTCTTCCAAGTTTCCATCTTTGAAGGGAAGTGAAACAAAAAGAGGAGGAATGGGAATCCTTAAAGAAGAGAAAAGGAGAAAAAGAATTCAAAACTCACCTGCAGATTCTAGAACAAGAAGAGAAAGCAAGAAAACTACCAACATAACTGGACTTATTTTAGCTACTGCTGCATTTGTACTTGTGCAAGAGACAGAGCATGAGCTGAAAAATCCCATTTCTTCTACAACAAAATGTGTGTTTTTTAGCTCAATTTTCGTGTGAGATTTGTGTGCTCCAAGAAGATTAGCAGCTCAAAGTCCAAGAAAATGTTGCTAGAATAATGAGTACATTTGAGTTCTGATTGCTTCAGTAATTGTACTTTGGGGAGTTTTCGAAGTAGTCAGAAGAGATTATGGCCTCTTAATATCTTAATGGTCTTTCTCTTTCATGTTTGTTTTATTTGGCGGGGGGAATTTACAGGATTAAAAACTGGTTTGTTGGTTTTTTCTCAGTTTTGCATAAACACATTTTCATAAAGTTCCTCTTTGATTTACTTTTTTTTCTTTCCTTAACATGGTAAAAGGTACAGCGTCCTTTCCCTCTACCTTTTCTTGAGTTTGGATCCTCTCCTTTAATCTAATTTTCCACATGACACGTGCAGCAGAATAGAGTGGTGATGCTAGATGCAGGTGACCTCATCTAGCTTCACCATCCTCTCTCTGATGCCATGTGTTGTGCGATGAGAAAATAGATGAGAGGATCGGTCCACCTTTTTCTCCCCCTCTTTCTTTCATTGATTGAAAAACCTTTCACTGTATTGATTCATATAAGAAAAAAAGATTCCCTAACCTAAGCCCATGTTCGGCACCATACTTAAATCCAAAAAAAAAAATTATATTACACTATCAATAAAGTTTTAACTCATTTTTTAACTCTCATACTTTCACTTTACCAAAAATAAAATTTTACATAAAATAGTGATTTATTTGACAAACCGATTAGATCAGATAAAAGATCTCATTTCAAGGCATCAACAGAGTATTGCATTTAATATTTTATGTTATTTATATTAATGATTTAATATATCATTTTTATTGAATCACTAAATGAAAATCTAATATGTCCAAACACAATTACAAAAACAACTTAGATTTCCAACCATTATAATGTGGTTCCAAACAGTAGCTACTATATGAAGGAAATGCAAAAAATATAGTAGTTTTAATATATAAAAATTCACTTTTATTGCAATATATGGAAGAGAACCCAAATATTGTGGTCTGCCGCTCGCTCTCTCTATAACTAACAATAGTTTTTGATGTCGTTGGGATATACTTGGGTATGATTGATCGAATGTAGTTTAGAACCATCTTTTAAGCTGAAATGTCAAAATATTTTATTAAACCATTTTGTCAAACTAGTTATTATATCATTTAAGACTAAAATAAAAAATTATATTAAAATTACTTTACATTTTAGTCTTAAGTAAAGTTTCTTAAACTGTATATTGATCTGCATGAGGTTTTTTTAAGGAAGTGGGTAATATATAATCATATGAGTGAAAGTGGGCCATAGATCATGATACTTTGTTATTTGAAATATAAAACTTGTGTAACACATCATACACTCAACTGAAAATGTTTAGACAAAATCAATATATCATGAATTTAACTATTACATATAAATTTTCTTGGTCCCCACACCCATCTGACGAAGAAAATATGAAGGGGTTCTGAGGATGGGATAGGATCACCTCACCGCAACCTTGCGGTGCGGTGAAACTCTCATCACCCTCACCATCCCTCTTGTTGTTCACGTGTCGCGCAGTCACAAAAAGGATGAGTAAAGTTGGGTTAGGATATCTACCCTTTGAGGATTGGGTGAAAGGCAGTTGTCAATTTGTCTTTTTTACCTTTTCGAACCAAGCAGCTAAGCCAAACTGAGCTTTCAGAAACAAAGGTAACATTTCCTAACGGTTAACCAATAAGGTCATTGCCAATTACGGTCTTACTATGTAAGGATGTAAATCAGATTTTTAGAGTCCATTATTAGAAGTTTGTTATAGCACAGGGACATCACAAGGAGTCTATTGGCACTAAAGAACAACGAAGGTTGGGCCTGTCAGCCTATTATATCATTACACGGGTCAATAGTGCTCCCACACTATGCAGCTAGTCTGGAGGGAATTTAATAACATTCTTTTCTTTTGACAAAGTTCGAATCTTTGACATTTCTTTCGAAAACCCTACCAGGAACCATTAGTAACAAGGTAACATTTCCTAATATTTACAGGATTGAATTTATGGCCAAATTAAATGTCAATTACATATTTTTAGTTGATGAGACGAACTTACTTATTTCCCTGGTTTGATTCTGATGTTTCCCGGGTGGTTGTGCCCGCGGAAAACTTTAAAATGGTAAAATATTTACTATTTAGTACTGATGACTGATTAACCAAGCCTTTCTATTTGGTAACTTAATAATTGTTAATTTTTTATTGAGAACTATGTGTAAACGTTGGAGTTTAATGTATCCAGAACGTTTTAATTATTGTGTAATTTTTTCAACTTTTTATTATAATTATGATTGTCATCATTTTATTAAATAATATGACATAATAGATTAATTGAATAATCTTTAATATACATCATAAACCATATCGTGTTATGGTGCTTATTTTAATCACTAGAACGAGCCGTTTAATAGTGGAATAGTGATTTTTGTAGTTAATGTCATTATTGAGATCTAAAAATATAAAAAAGAAAAAACGCGTTAAAATTTTATTCAGATATGTTTATAAAAAAAAAATTATTATAATTGGGAAAACAAGTATATCCTAAAATACCCATATCAATAGAACTAGGCGATTGACAAAGTAACACCCAATATGTTTATATAGACACACCCTTCTCTATTATTTTATTACAAATTAAACAAAAATACCCTTCGACATAAAAGCCTAGCAATAAACATAAACTTGCTTAAGTTTAAGAGAAAAATAAATTTATACGGGCTTATGAGGTTTTATAATTAAATTGGTTTAAGTAATCAATATTTAATTGATTTGAAAATATAATAATTATAACTTTATATTTGAAAATTCTCAGAAGTGTTTTTCTACAACTATAACACGGGTTAGTAAACATAAATTTTTTTATGGATGTGTTTGGTTATTTCACTACTACTTTTTATTTAGTAAGGATAAATTTGGATTGGAAATAAATTTCAACATTTGAGGGCATTTTGTATTCTTTAATGAAAAAAAATATCTCATTAATAGGATGAATAAGCATTTTTGGGTGTGAAAATAATCGTCTTCTTTTTTTAAAATGATCAAGAAGTCGTTACTATGCATTTTGGTTCTTATCTATAAATTAATAAGAGATAACTTATACCGTCCCAAAAATAATATCATAGTTTTATTTTGATTTACTCTAAAACTATTATCTATTTTTTAAAAGCACAAATATTCAGTAGTAAAAATTTTAATATTACCTTTTCAATATACTTACATAATTTATCTAGTTTATCTCAACTGAGAAACTAAGGGTAAAATAAGGAATAGTGAACTAAATGCTTTTAACCTCCTTAAAATTGGACTATGACAATATTTTTGAGACATATGAAGTGTAAACATAAAGATAAACTATCTATTTCAAGATAATACATCCCCTTAACATGTTAATTATTTCAATTGGTATGTTTTATTAACTAATAAAAGAATAAGACGATGCCTAGTAATTATATATATATATATGTATGTGTGTTGTATATATAGTATGTATGTATTTTGACAACTTCACATTTTAGTTTTTAACCAAAAAAATAAACAAAGTTATATTATTTTTATGATATAAGTCAGTTGGTATTTAAATAAAAGATGGTACGAAATGTAATACTAGAAAAAAAAAAATGAGTGTTACATGCAATGACAATAAGAAATAGAAAATTGAGGGTCCGAGGACATAGTGTAGTGGAAAGAGCTAAAGTATTCAAGATCAACGGCTTCCTCATCGGTAGTGAAGAGCTCAAAAGTATTTTAAGATTTAACAGTTTCCTCAATTAATATGATGATGTTCAAATCCTATGTCAAATCTTGAAAGGAGACATAAATGACAAAACCGGCCTGATCGTGTATTGGGTTGTATCTTGAACCTTTTCTTGTTAGAGCATATTTTTTTTGATTCGCCTCCCAAATTGTGTTTAAGGGTTCCTAAATAGCTCGGATGAGTTCCCATGTCCGTGAATCAAGGAAAACTTGAGTTTTGATGCTTTGGGCCGTCTTGACTTATGATCCGGTCATGTAACGGCTAGAACAAGTTACGGATTGCGCTTGGATATGGAGAGGGCGAACGTTTTGGATCCGGTAACGATAAGACGAAGCTTCTTGTGGAAGATAGGCAAACAGCCCAACTGTTTCACTCATAATCCCGCACACACCTCTCTGCTTCGTCGGATAATCTCTCTGACCGCGATTTTGGTGAGATTCTTTCTTCAATATTTCTTGCTATTTCTTCTCTAACGGGATATGTCATTAAAATACAGGTGTCCTTGTCGCCTGAAGCAAATTTATTTTCTTGAATACTTGTGTATGCCATTATTGTTTTCCATCATTTTGTAATTTTTTTTTTGCTTTATTATTTTTTTTTGAAAGATTTTTTTGCATTATTTTGGGTTTGCTTTTATTTTTGAAGGTGCTATATTGATATAAGTTCACAGTTGGTCAAGGGAGTGTTGTTAATTGCCTCCTGGTGTATTTTCTTCATCAATTTTACAGTATAGGCCTTCATAATATGACTTTCTTGTTGCCTATGTGTACATTTGTAAAATTTGTCACTGCAGTCTTGGGAAAATCTACATTTGTAATTGTAGCGGTTATGAAAGAAGGATTTAAATATAAGGAAGGAGTTCAGAGAAGACATTTCTGCAAAATTCCAGTATGGTGCGTTATTTATCTCTGGTCAAATTGAGGCTTACTTTGTTTTTTTTAATCCTTTTGCAGTGTCATCCAAACATGTTACAGAATGCACTGCTTGTTAATCATTTGTTGTTGTCATTTAGAGCAACTAAGGTCCGGGCCTCTTATTTCTATGTTATTTTCTCTTTCTGCATTTTATTTTAGTCATCTTTTTATTAATAGTGGATAAAATATACCAGCTAAGTTTTGATAGGCAGAGTCAATATGGAAAAGAATGCGAATTTGCCTGTCAGTTCAGTTTCAGAATCTTGTTGTCAAGTTAACCATCTTTCAGACCTTTAGTTTATTATGAAAAAAGTGTGAAATAAGAGTCTCATTGCGGAAGGTTATGTGATCATGATGTGTCGAAAACTTTGAGTTGTCACTCTAAAAACTTAAGTAATAACTGCAGCCTGATGACAACACAGGATTGAATAACCGATCCACCAACAGGTGACAAGGCTTGAGGTGTCGTAAACAGCATTTATTTGTGTATTTCCCTTGACTTAAGAGAGGCTTTACAAGTTTATTAGTTTGTCAGTGAGTAACAAAAAGTAGAAATGGTTCTTGTATATATTGTGCTAGAATCAAGTGTTGAAAACAAAAAACCAATCCATATTGGTTTCTTCTAACAGCTTCTGGAATCAACAACTCTTCATGCTGCAGACTACTTAAGGTACTATTATATTACCAACAGAGTGATTATTAGTACGTCTCGTGTTGATTCCCTAAGTGGCTTTACATTGCAAAGGTTTCTCATTGGTAATTCAACTCTCGGTGTGCCTGAAATCCTGTTGGTTCTGATCTATTAGCCAAATAGGGTTGTAGTGCTTTCTGTAGCTTTGATTTTTGATTTGGTTCTTCAGTGTTTTACTTCACTGGAGAATTTGGGACCAAATTACTTTACTTGGTTACACTATTGGTGTATATCCGGGCAGTTTTTTTTTAAAAAAAAATAATAATAATAATAGTAATAGAAACAAAAATATAAAGGAAAGGGGATATGATAAAAGTAAAAAAAAAAAAAAAAAAAAAAAAAAAAGGAAGATAATCTCATCATTATCCAAATTACCCAATCCCCTCCCCTAACCCCTACAATTACGCCACCCCAAATTAAACCCCCCCCAGGAAACCGTTTCTCCACTCTAGCACAAAAGAATCGTGAATGAATGATGAAAGCCAAGAAAAAAAAAAAAATAGAGTGTGGAGGGTGGACAGAAGGGAGGGCGATTGGGAAGGAAGAAGAGGAAAGGGAAGGGAAGAGAGAAGAAAGAAGAAGAAGTAAGGAGTTTTGTTATTTGGTCTACCAATTGAGGTAGGTTCCTTTTCCCCCTTCAAATTGGTACAATTCAAGCATGTTCTAGTGATATATTATGTGTTTTGCGTTGTGATTGTTAAGATTCATATTATACTGTTGATTTCTGTGAATAGCATGAAAGTTGCAGACTATGGTTGTGTATACTCTGTGTTACGTGCTTTTGATTTGATTTTAGGGAAAGTTTGATAATCAATATAGCAAAACTTAGAGGGGGTTCATCTCATTTTGGCCTTAGAATAGGTTCCCCGTAGACTGGAAATAGGCGAAAATATTAAAACGAGGTCGAAAAAACGGTCGCCGGAGGCTTGCCGGCTGCGCTGCACGCGCCGCCGGAAGGGGCAGCGCGTGGCCTCACGCGCGGACAGGAGCGCCCACGCGCCTCACTGAGATTTGCAACCTTATATTGTAAAAAAAAAAAAAAAAAAATTTGAGGTAAAGGGCCGAAGCCCGGACGGTGGCAGGCCAGCCCTCAACGGGCCGGCTGCACTTACCACCAGGGCTTGGCCCATATTCGGCGGGTATATAAAAAAAAAAAAAAAAAGGGGAATGGCAGGCTTCGCGACCGGGCCGGCTGGCCAGCGGTCCGGGCCAGTGGTCGGCAGCCCCATTAACGCCTCTGAATAAAAAAAAAAAAAAAAAAATAAATGTAAAGGGGGATAAACGGCAAGGCCGGGCCTGGAGTGCTAGCAGGCTGGGAAGGGCTGGCAGGAAGGTATAGGGCCAGCCCAAGTTCTATGTTTTTTTAAAAAAAAAAAAAAAAAAATGTTTGTGTAATTTCTGAAATGTTATAATAGTTAAGTAATTAATTTAAAATAGTAATAATTATAGGAAAAATATAAATAAATATCAGAAAATTATAAATAAATTCCAGAAATTACGGAATGTTATAATTAAATTATTTTTACTAAAATTCGGTAATTATGATAATTTATTTAATTAGAATAATTAGGTAATAAATAGAAATAAATTAAGGAAAAATAGGGAAAAATATAGGAAAAAGCACAATAAATACATATAAGCTATAGGATAATAATTTTAACCTCAAACAACATTAACTTATTATTTGAAGAATAGACGAACCTAGATTTGAGTGCCGGAGGATGGTGAGGATGGGCCAGGGGCCTCAGGCGATTGTGTTATTTGCATTCATGGCACGTGCATTTGCATGATGGTGGGTCGTGACGTACGGGTCACGGGCGCTCAGGATGGTGTACGGTGGCGGGGCCAAGTACACTCAGGATGGTGACTGTGGGTGGGTACGGCCCACAGCCACTCAGTTAGGTCCCCGGGATCATGCATGGCATGGCGGAGTTATTGGCATTTTTGTGTGACGTGACCTTGTTGCGTGTGACATGCATAGTAGGACATGCATCACGATGTTGCGCATTCTTTAACTGGAGTGAATTACTTTTCCGCATTCGTATGATTATGTGGTATCATGTTCTATGTGCTATGTGCTATGTCATTATTGTATGTTTGTCTTGTACTACTTGGAGGCAGGTGCCTACTGAGTGATTTCCCAGTCACTCACCCCTACTTTCCCCCCCCCACCAGGTGAGCAGGAAGAGATTTTTGATTATGTCTTTGTTGAGGACGGGGCCGATACCGTGGAGTGGGCAGATTGATGGCCGCATTTAGGACTCAGGACGATCTTGCGGGCATTTGTTATTATCCTGTTGGGATTTCATTAGTCACTATTCTGATTAGACAGTTAGCACATCGATGCTATTGTTAGAGTACTGATTCAGTGTTTTATTGAGACAGTTCTTTATTTATGGAGTTTAATTAACTGTAATTCGTTTCCGCGCGAAAAATTTCTACAGTATTTCGAACAGTAGAAAGGCGACTCGACGCTTTGTATTCTCCTCAGTGAGATACGGCGGGTGCACCGTTCTCGATGTTAGGGTTCGGGAGCGGGGCGCTACAGGTGGTATCAGAGCCGAGGCTTCAGATCCGCCTCGGGAACGCAGGAATAACTAGATCACTTAGACATAAGCTATGATCTTTTCCTAGAAACGATAATATGACCATAACAAATGAAGTAGACCTAAGTCATGATCGGGTTTTAAGAGAGGTGTGTGCGATGGTGAGTTTTCTTATTTGTCACCGTTCTATATCGGAATGACTTTTTGTTTTTATTTACTTATTTATTGACCTGTTTGCCTTTCATGAACTCGAACTCCAGGAAAATGCCTCCACGACGTGAACCAGCGGGAAATGGAGGGCACGACGGTGACGACACCAGGGTCAGGGGGCCATACCCCAAGTTCTTGCAGACACACTAGCCACCCTGACTACCTTGGTGGCCAGCAGCAGGTACAGATGGCTCCACCTAGCTAGAAGCAGGCATCAGAAGGAAGCAGCAGCAGCAGCAGCCACAGACCACCACACCACCACCCCTGGGACTTCGATTCTATTATAGAGAGATGCAGCACTCCCGGGTACCGATGTTTAGGGGTACTAACCGGCCAGAGGAGGCCGAGATCTGGCTCGAGAATGTGACAGAGCAGTTGAGGTTACTACTGCAGGTGCCGGATGAGTTGAAGGTGGAGGTGGTAGTTCCATTTTTCGAGGGTGATGCTAGAGATTGGTGGCTTGGCGTACAGCGTATCGTAGACTGACCCCACAGTTGACTTGGGCCCAGTTCAAGGAAGAATACGAAGAAGCACTATATTCCCAGAAGTGCTTTACAGAGGAGGATGACTGAGTTTCAGCTGCTTACACAGGGGTCTATGACTGTGGATCAATATTCAGAGAGATTTCATGCCTTGGGGAAAATACATGCCTTCCGTATGGATAACGAGAGGGCAAAGATGTCCAAGTTTAAGACAGGACTGAATTCTCGCATTCAGACTTTGATTATTTGTGCGAGACCAGGGGACAATTCGAGGAGTTCCTGGAGGTGTGTCGTGATGCGGAGATGACCTCAGGAGGGGTTGCAGCAGAGGAACCGAGCAAAGAGGCCACGTGAGGAGTATCGTTCTGGGAGATCAGCAGATGGCTGAAAGTACCTACGCCGCCATCAGCCAGGACACTCCTACCGACCACCACAGCAGCAGAGATCATTTACTCAGCCCCTTGCCAATTGAGGACCAGCAGCGACTATGCACAGCCGATTAGGGCCGTGGCACCCACCCCACCATGTGCTCAGTGTGGGCGCCTTCACCTAGGCCAGTGTTGGAGGAATAGAGACGTCTGCTACAGATGCGGCACTCCTGGGCACTTTGCCAAAGATTGCCCCGGCAGGGACAGCACCCCCACCCAGCAGCCAGCCACAGCAGAAGGGGAGGCCAAAGACGAATGCCCGAGTACATGTCATGTCGCACGCCGATGTCGAGGACACCAGCGACGTCGTAGCAGGTACACTTTAATTAAGTGTTATAATCCGAATTTGTTTTAAGTACTTCTCGTCTGTGGTTATGTGATAAGTATAACCCTGCCCATGTTAGGTGAGATACTGATTAACAAGGTCCCAGTCTACGTCCTTTTCGATAGTGGGGCCAGCCATTCATTTATCGCCAGGAGGGTTGTTAAGAGTCTAAATATTCCACCAGAACGATTGGAGATCCCTTACCGTGTCCAACCGCTGGTGACCAGGTGATTGTATCACATTATCAGTGCCGAGATTGTTCGATGGAGATTAATGAGTTGGAGTTCACAAGCGACTCTGATACTATCCAAATGCAAGATTTTGAATATTATTCTGGGCAGGATTTTCTGGCTAAGGCATGAGGCCAAGATCGACTGTCGTGAGAAGCAGGGTCCGTATGCAGACACAGAATAAGCAGGAAACCACTTTTCAAGGGGATTACAAGCTTCATAAGGCGCCTAAGAAGATCTACAGGAGTGCAGCGCAGGCACACAGGCATTGAGAAAGGTAATCAATGCTTCTTGTATATGTTATTGGTGCAGAAAAAGAGTTACCCTTGATAGACTCGATACCAGTGGTGAATGAATATAAGATGTATTTCCCGAAGAGCTGCCGAGCTCCAGACTACCGCCCAGTCGGGAGGTAGAGTTTGAGATATTTACTACTGCCAGGTGCTGAGCCAATATCGAAGGCACCGTACAGAATGGCTTCCGGCGGAGTTAAAGAACTAAAAGAGCAGCATACAGGAGTTACTGGACCGGAAATTCATTCGACACCAGCGTTTCACCGGGGAGCTCAGTCTTGTTCGTGAAGAAGAAAAGATGGCAGTATGAGAATCTGCATCGATTATCGAGAGATATAAGATCACAATCAAGAACAAATATCCTCTACCTAGGATCGAGGACCTCTTCGACCAGTTAAGGTACCTTTAAATCAATGTATTCAAATTACTACCGTAAAATTTAAAATTGACCTCATCAACTTTGGCATTCCTTCAGGGATGCGAATGTATTCTCCAAGATTGATTTCGTTCCGGATACATCAGCTGAGGATGAAAGCAGAGGATGTAGCGAAGACTGCTTTCCGCACTAGATATGGGCCACTATGAGTTTTTAGTGATGCCATTCGGCCTGACTAATTGCACCTGCGGCTTTCATGGGACTTGATGAATACGGTGTTCAGAGACCAACTTGATAGTTCGTAGTGGTCTTTATCGATGATATTCTGATCTATTCCCCGAATGAGGAATTGCACGAAACGCATTTGAGAGAGGTTCTAGAAGTACTCAGGCAGAAGAAGCTATACGCCAAGTTTAGTAATGCGAGTTCTGTTGAAGAGCGTTGCCTTCTTGGGGCATGGTGGTTTCGGAAGAAGGAATCTCTGTGGACCCTAAGAAGATTGAGGGCTATTACTGAGTGCCCAGACCGACTATGTGACAGAAGTGAGGAGTTTTCTAGGCCTGGCTGGCTACTACAGGAAGTTTGTAGAAGGGGGGGTGTCTCGTCTATTGCGGTGCCACTGAGCAGGTTGACTCAGAAAAAAGTCGAAATTTACATGGACCGCTGATTGTGAGCAGAGTTTCACAGAACTTAAAAGACGATTGACGACAGCCCCTATACTTGCTCAACCCTCAGGTTCGAAGGGTTCATCATCTATAGCGACGCATCGAAGAATGGGCTAGGTATGTGCATAGACTTCGAGTAAGTTGATATATGTACTTACCTGGTCTAATCTCTTTCTTTTCAGGATGTGTCCTGATGCAGAAATGACAAGGTGATCGCATATGCTTCACGCCAGTTGAAGCCATATGAGCAGAATTATCCGACTCATGACCTGGAGCTAGCTGCCGTGGTTTTCGCACTTAAGATTTGACGTCATTATCTTTACGGAGTGAAGTGCGAAGTATTCACGGATCATAAGAGTTTAAAGTACTTATTCCACTCAGAAGGAGCTGAATATGCGACAAAGGAGATGGCTTGAATTGTTGAAAGACTATGATTTGACTATCAGCTACCATCCAGGGAAGGCGAACCGAGTTGCGGATGCGTTGAAGTAGGAAGTCCAGTCATACCAGACAGACGCCGCTGGAAGGAAATGGAAAGGGATATGACTGAGTTAGATCTGGATATCGTAGACTCCACAGCTAACGTCCTAGCAGCACTGATTATTACTCCCTCCCTAGTTGAGCAGATCAAGAAGGCGCAGGAGGGAGATGTAGCGCTTTGCGGGATCCGAAGAGAGGATGATGACTGACCAGGTTGACGGATTTCAGATACATGAGACGGTAGTTTGTGGTTCCACAGGGAGACTGTGTGTCCCTGAGGATGAGGAGCTTAGAAGGGCAATACTGAAGGAGGCGCACAATTCAAAGTTGTCTATCCATCCGGGGACCACAAAGAGGTATAATGACTTGAAGAAACACTATTGGTGGAACGGTATGAAGAGACATATAGCCGAGTTCATTGAGAGATGTCTAGTATGTCAGCGAGTCAGGCAGAACATCAGAGACCAGGAGGTTTGTTGTGATGCGTTAGAGATCCCTGAATGGAAATGGAGCACGTGACGATGGATTTTGTGGTTGGTTTTCGAGGACAAGGAATGGTAATGACATGATATGGGTGATTTTTGATCGTTTGACTAAGTCCCGCACATTTTCTACCAGTGCCGAATGATGTAACGCTGGAGAGATTGGTTACACTCTATATCGACAACATCATCAGTCTACAATGGCGTCCCGTCAGTATTGTCTCCGATCGTGATTCAAAATTTACTTCCAAGTTTTGGTCGGCATGTCAGAAAAGGATGGGGACTGAACTACGATTGAGTACTGCATTTCACCCACAGACGGATGGGCAATCAGAGAGAACCATACAGACGTTGGAAGATATGTTGAGAGCTTGCGCCATCGATTTCAAAGGAAACCTGGGACGGTATGATCAAATTGATTGAGTTCTCCTACAATAACAGTTTATCATAGCGCCATCGGCATGGCACCATTCGCGGCACTTTATGGGCGTAAGTGTAGATCCCCTATTCTTTGGGATTGAAGTGGGAGAACGCGCTTATTACAGGTCCAGAGCTAGTTGAGCAAACTAAGGAGAAGGTTAATTTGATTCGAGAAAGGCTTAAGGTTGCTCAAGACAGAAGCAAGAGTTGGGCTGACTCGAAAGGCGTCCGTTAAATTTTGATGTGGGGAGAAAGTAAGGTTTACTTAAAGGTATCACCTATGAAGGGCGTTGCGAGGTTTTGGTCTGAAGGGTAGCTGAGGCCTCGATACATTGGTCCCTACGAGGTACTCGAAAAGATTGGTCCGTTAGCTTACCGGTTGGCGTTACCGCCGGCACTAGCCCAGGTGCATAATGTATTTCATGTATCCCAGTTGAGAAAGTATGTTCCAGATCCAAGTCATTGTACTGGACCCACCACCTTTTAAGGATCAGACCGGATACATCATATGAAGAGATACCGGTTCGGATTATAGACCGTAAAGACCAAGTGCTGAGGAGGAGAATCATACCATATGTCAAGGTCCAATGGAGCAATCACCGCGAGAGAACGAAGCGACTTGGGAGCTGGAGGACCAGATGCGCGAACGCTACCCCGAGCCTTCGATTAAGGTATGTTGCATCTTTTCCGGTCTCAACTATTAAGTCACAACAAGTTTCGAGGACGAAACTTTTCGTAAGGTGGGTAGGATGTTATATCCGGGCAGTTTTTTTTAAAAAAAAAATAATAATAATAATAATAATAGTAATAGAAAAAAAAAATATAAAAAGGAAGGAAGGGGATATGATAAAGTAAAAAAAAAAAAAAAAAGGAAGATAATCTCATCATTATCCAATTACCCAATCCCCTCCCCTAACCCCTACAATTACGCCACCCCAAATTAAACCCCCACAGGAAACCGTTTCTCCACTCTAGCACAAAAGAATCGTGATGAAAGCCAAGAAAAAAAAAAAATAGAGTGTGGAGGGTGGACAGAAGGGAGGGCGATTGGGAAGGAAGAAGAGGAAAGGAGGAAAGGAAGGAAGAGAGAAGAAAGAAGAAGAAGTAAGGAGTTTTGTTTATTTGGTCTACAATTGAGGTAGGTTCCTTTTCCCCCTTCAAAATTGGTAACAATTCAAGCATGTTCTAGTGATATATTATGTGTTTTTGCTGTTTTGATTGTTAAGATTCATATTATACTGTTGATTCTGTGAAATAGCATGAAAGTTGCAGACTATGGTTGTGTATACTCTGTGTTACGTGCTTTTGATTTGATTTTAGGGAAAAGTTTGATAATCAATATAGCAAACTTAGAGGGGGTTCATCTCATTTTGGCTTAGATAGGTCCCCGTAGACTGGAAATAGGCGAAAATATAAAACGAGGTCGAAAAACGGTCGCCGGGAGGCTGCCGGTGCGCTGCACGCGCCGCCGGAAGGGGCAGCGCGTGGCCTCACGCGCGGACAGGAGCGCCCACGCGCCTCCTGAGATTTGCAACCTTATATTGTAAAAAAAAAAAAAAAAAAAAATTTGAGTAAAGGGCCGAAGCCCGGACGGTGGCAGGCCAGCCCTCAACGGGCCGGCTGCACTTACACCAGGGCTTGGCCCATATCGGCGGGTTATATATAAAAAAAAAAAAAAAAAGGGGAATGGAAGGCTTCGCGGACCGGGCCGGCTGGCCAGCGGTCCGGGCCAGTGGTCGGCCAGCCCATTAACGCCTCGTGAATAAAAAAAAAAAAAAAATAAATGTAAAGGGGGATAAACGCAGGCCGGGCCTGGAGTGCTAGCAGGCTGGGAAGGGCTGGCAGGAAAGGTATAGGGCCAGCCAAGTTCTATGTTTTTAAAAAAAAAAAAAAAACAAATGTTTGTGTAATTTCTGAAATGTTATAATAGTTAAGTAATAATTTAAAATAGTAATAATTATAGGAAAATATAAATAAATATCAGAAAATTATAAATAAATTCCAGAAATTACGGAATGTTATAATTAAATTATTTTTACTAAAATTCTGTAATTATGATAATTTATTTAATTAGAATAATTAGTAATAAATAGAAATAAATTAAGGAAAAATAGGGAAAATATAGAGAAAAGCACACTAAATACATATAAGCTATAGGATAATAATTTTAACCTCAAACAACATTTAAATTATTATTTGAAGAATAGACGAACCTAGATTTGAGTGCCGGAGGATGGTGAGGATGGGCCAGGGGCCTCAGGCGATTGTGTTATTGCATCATGGCACGTGCATTTGCATGATGGTGGGTAGTGACGTACGGGTCACGGGCGCTCAGGATGGTGTACGGTGCGCGGGGCCAAGTACACTCAGGATGGTGACTGTGGGTGGGTACGGCCCACAGCCACTCAGTTAGGTCCCGGGATCATGCATTGCATGGCGGAGTTATTGGCATTTTGTGTGACGTGACCTTGTTGCGTGTGACATGCATAGTAGGACATGCATCACGATGTTGCGCATTCTTTAACTGGAGTGAATTACTTTTCCGCATTCGTATGATTATGTGGGTATCATGTTCTATGTGCTATGTGCTATGTCATTATTGTATGTTTGTCTTGTACTACTTGAGAACAGGTGCCTACTGAGTGATTTCCCAGTCACTCACCCCTACTTTCCCCCCCCCCCACCAGGTGAGCAGGAAGAGATTTTTGATTATGTCTTTGTTGAGGACGGGGCCGATACGTGGAGTGGGCAGGATTGATGGCCGCATTTAGGACTCAGGACGATCTTGCGGGCATTTGTTATTATCCTGTGGGATTTCATTAGTCACTATTCTGATTAGACAGTTAGCACATCGATGCTATTGTTAGTACTGATTCAATGTTTATTGAGACAGTTCTTTTATTTATGGAGTTTAATTAACTGTAATTCGTTTCCGCGCGAAAAATTTCTACAGTATTTCGAACAGGTAGAAAGGCGACTCGACGCTTTGTATTCTCCTCAGTGAGATACGGCGGGTGCACCGTTCTCGATGTTAGGGTTCGGGAGCGGGGCGCTACAATTGGACCCTCCACATTCCAATGTTCCTGCACCAAGAGTAGTAATAATGTTGAAAATGAAGAAGGCACAAGTGCAGGCATTTAATTGCTTCCTTAAAGGATTTACTTTCGATTTCTTACCATGTTTATTTGACTCTCAATTGTCCAAAAAAGGAGAACTTATGAAAATCCATTACCAGATAATTTCCTGAATCATCAAATCTATTGGAGATAATTCTTGAAAGGTTCAATAGTCCAGATAAACTGAATCTTGTATTACTTCCAGTGACAGAGTGATAGAGGTCAATTCCCTGTTCTTCTGTGCATCTTTGTGTTTGGATGCTACTCTAGCTTTAACTATACAAGGAAGAAGGGTAAAGGGACTTGCACGTGATTTACTGAAGTTCTTTAACAACAACAACGACACTCAAGCCTTTTTGTAGTATGTGAGGTCGGTTATATTGATCAATCATTTCGCTTGCACTTCATTTACTTATTTATTTGCTTTTTTTTTTTTGTTTTTGAGTTGTAGCCTAAATTCTACCTTCATTCGGCGTCTTTTAATACCTAATACATAATATGCACTTTTAGAATATGTATCTTCCAAAACTATCATATCATCTCAATTGTGATTCAGGCCTAAGTACCTAAAATTTTCACTTAAATCTTATACTTTTTGCATAACATCGGTTGCATGAATCAATTGTCTTCACTGTGACCTATCACTGACCATATGCTCTCTAATTGTCATATAAGTCATATCATTCTTTATTGTCTCTCTCCATGTCTTCTTTGGTCTCCTTCTCCTATGTTTAACATGCACCTCATTTATTGACTTGCACTGCCCTAACAGTTGCATCTGCATGATGTCTTTGCACATGTCCATACCTTTGTAACCTTAGCTCCCTCATCTTCTCATCTATATAAGCCACCGAACCTTTCTGCTTATATGTTCGTTTCTTATTTTATCATTCCTTGTATGTCCACATATCCATCTAACATTCGGATTTCCGATGCTCGCATTCTTTGTTATGCTCATACTTGACCGTCCTACATTCAGACTCGTACAACAGTATGTGTATTACTGGTGTCTTGTAAAACTTATCTTTAAGCTTAAAGGTACTTTTTCAATCACAAAGAAGACATGACACACTTCTCCACTTTAACCATCCCGTTTTTATCATGTGATTCACATCCTTTGTCAATTCCTCCATCTTTCTGTACTATAAATGCTCAATACCCTAAAACTCTCTCTTAAACGAATATCTTGGTCTTATAGTTGTACACAAGATTCTAATGTTATTATTTTGTTGCTAGAAGTAAATTCATAAGCTCTGTTTTTTCGACTCAATTTGAAGTTTTTTTCTCTAGTGTTTTCTGCCAACATTCCAGCTTAACACTGACTCTTTCAATAGTCTCATCCACCAACACAGTGTAATTTGCAAATAACATGCTCCGCGGAACTCTATCTTAAATGTTTCGAGTGAGCTCATTTGTACTCAAATCAAATAAATATGAATTTAACGTAAGATCATAGGTGTAAACTCATAGTAATAGGGAACTCTGAGTTTAGTCTTCCTGTAGTCCGTGCTCTTGTCATCGCGTTTTCATACATGTACTTAATAGTTTCTATATATGCTAGTCTAACACGTTTCTTTTCAAGCACTCTCCACAGAATTCACTTGTAAAACTTTATCCTATGCATTTTCCAAGTCAATGAAACATCAGATGTAATCCTGCTTCTTCTATCGATATCTCTTTATTGATCTTCTTAAGCGGTGAGTAACCTCCATTGTTGACGTTTCCGGCCATAAATCCAAATTGATTTTTAGTTACACTAGTCTTTTTGCAAAGTCTTTTCTCAATCACTTGCTCCTAGAGTTTCATTGTGTAGTTCATTGACTTAATTCATCTATAATTTGTACAATCTTATACAATCTCTTTTATTTTTATACGGAGGTACTAAAGTACCTTTCAGTGGTCAGACATCTTTCCGGTCTTCACAATCGTTAATCTATCCTATTCAGAGTTATGTAACTCGTCCGATACGAGTTCATCTCCCACGGTTCATTAAAAAGTTTCTCAAAGTATCTTTTTCATCTATCATTTATTGTCCTTTCAATCTACTAAAATCTTGTTATCTTCGTCTTTAATGCATTAACTTATGTCAAATCTCATATCTTTCTTTCTCTCGCTCTAACAATTTTATCCCACATCTCATTCACCTTCTCTCATGTCCAACCGTTTGTAAAAATCTTCAAACGTCATTGATTTGGCTTTCACTTACGGCATGTTTAGCTTCTTTTTTAGCCAAGCCCTATATCTTTCACAATTCTCTTGATTACTGCAAAGTTGAAGCGTCTCATAACTAGTTCTTTTGGTTTTTATTTTTTCTTGCACTTCTTCTTTCCATCACCATGATTTCTTATTTGCTGAGTGTTTTCGACTTTTGACTCGCCAAGTAATTTTTCAGTGTTTTCCTTTATCTTTATTCACTACATCCTCCACACTTAATTTGTATCACCACTTGAATTTCTTAAGACTTTTTGCTCTAATACTATTTTTCTAAAATCTGCCACTACAAAGAAATCACTCATTTACCGACTGTATTTAGCGACCCGCTTTATACGCGGTCACTAATTTGTGACCGCTGAGAAAGATAGTTGTAATTTTTTGTAACTTAGCAACCGTTTTAGCGATCGTTCCAAAACAGTCACAAATTTGCGTCCGTCTCAAAAACGGTCGTAAATTTGCGACCGCTTTAAAACCCGGTTTGCAACTTAGTGATTGTTTTTGCATCCGCCTCAAAGATAATCACAACTTTGTGACCGTCTCAAAACGGTCTCAAATTTGCGACCATTATCAAAATCTGTCATAAATTAGCGACTGTTTTTGTGACTGTCCTAAAACCGGTTGCAAATTTGCGACCGATTAAAAAACGGTCGCAAAATTTGCAACCGTTATTAGAAACAGTCGCAATTTAGTGACCGATTTTGCTCCGTCTCAAAAACGGTTGCAAATTTGCAACTGTATCAACTACAGTCGCAAATCAGCGTCAAAACATGTGGAATCAGTGTCAAAACCTGTGGAATGTGTAAGTATGCATAAAAACCAAAAGGTAACTTCATTTTGGGAGCTAGAAGTATGTTGTCCCTTTTTGTAGTATATTGTCAAGAAGAATAGTTGCCTAGTACAAGACCAGACACGTCTTTGTCAACTGCCACTTTATAGGCAGTGTTGTCCATCTCCGACCAAATTTTCGCTTTTTATCCGCCATTGTAAATAATATAGCCTAGGAGACCCATTTCCTGATTAGCAATTTAGGGATAGGAAACTTTCTGCAGATAATTCTAGAAAAGATAAGTTATCAAGATGTCATCATCATCATCATCATCCGGACCCAATATATCCCAACGATAGCAAAAGCTATCGTTAGGGTCTGGGGAGGGTAAGTGGTAGGCAGACAATACCTCTATCCCAAGGGATAGAGAGTCTGCTTCCAGTGAGACCCACGGCTTTATATGTACCTGCATAAATGACATGATAACGGAGATATGTTGTGCTAGTGTGTTAGTGAGGAAATCCAAGAAATACAAAGAAGAAAGGACTTTCGATATTAAAATACACATCATGTGTATATGTACATGTAATGTAAAACAACGGTATAACATACGCAACCAAGTGAAAAGTTAACCTAAAGCGTAGATAGTGTCTACGCCTATCTATGTCCCTAAATATACTCTAAAATGTCCCTATATGTGACCTATACCTCGTAACCTTAATCTTATGTCTCCATAACTCCTATCCTGGACCATGTCCTCAGAGAGGTGCAAATCTAGTAGGTCGTGCCTTATCTGCTCATCCCAAGTCAGTTTGGGTCTGCCTTTACTCCTGTCCCCCTCTACAATGAGGCTTTCAATTGCTCTGACCGACGCCGTTGTCTGTCTCCGCCGACATGCCCAAACCATCTCATTATTCCCTCCCTTATCTTATCTGCTATACTAGCCACACCTAACCTTTCTCGAAACACCTCGTTTCTGATCCGGTCTAGCCTTGTATGCCCACACATCCATCTTATCATCTTCATCTCTGCCACTTCCATCTTCTGTAATTGTGACCTCTTGATGGTCCAGCAGTCTGTCCCATATAGCATTGCCGGTCGCACTGCCACCCTATAAAGTTTTCTCTATAATTAGTTGGAAAATTTTTGTCACACAGCACCCCTGAGGCCGCCCTCCATCTACACCAGCCTGCTTTAACTCGATGTGCTACATCATTATCTATGTCGTCATTCTGCTTGCACGAATGATCCTAGGTACTTAAACCTACTTACTTGTGGTACCACTTGACCATCGATGGTGAGCTGGCTATCCTCACTGTCTGCTACGCCGCTGAAGTCGCAGTGCAGATACTCGGTCTTAGAACGGCTAATCTTTAAGCCTTTTTTCTCTAAAACATCTCTCCACTACTCTAGTCTCATACTCAGAGTATGTCTACTTTCTGCGACTAATACAATATCGTCAGCAAAAAACATACACCACGGAACTGCCTCCTGTATCGGCTTTGACAACTCGTCAAGGGCAACTCAACGCAGACCCTTGATGGAGACCGACCTCCACCGGAAAGAAGTCTGTATTCCCCACCGGTGTACGAACGGTTGTTTTTGTCCTAGCTACATATCTCTAATTATGTCTATATACTTCATAGGGATTCCTCTTGCATCCAGACTATCCCATATCAGGCTACGTTGCACACTATCATACGCTTTTTCAAGATCGATGAAAACCATATGTACATCGTGCTTCTTCTCTCTATACTTCTTCATTAATCTCCTGAGAATGTGTATTGCTTCCGTAGTTGACCTTCCTGGCATAAAACCAAATTGGTTCACCATAACCTGAGTTTCTCTCCTAATTCGAGTGTCGATTACTCTCTCCCATAACTTCATGGTATGGCTTAGCAATTTAATTCCTCTATAGTTCCCACAACACTGTGCGTCTCCTTTGTTCTTATATAGGGGGACCACGACACTCTTTCTCCACTCATCTGGCATCTTTTCCCTGTTTTGTAAATACGGTTGAACAGAGTAGTTAGCCATTGGACCCCTTCCTCTCCTAAATACTTCCACGTCTCAATGGGTATGTTATCTAGGCCGACCGCTTTAGCTCTTCCCATCTTCTTCAGTGCTCTCATCACCTCTCCTTGTGTGATGTTTTGACAGTCAGAGTTATTATGTTGTCGTTGTTGGTTAGTGGTGCTTTCTTGTTCTTCTTAGTCGGCACTACTGCCGTTGAAAAGATTGTGAAAGTATGTTTGCCATTTCAACTTGATGTCTTGTGCTTTGACTAACACATGTCCATCTT
The DNA here is from genome assembly GCA_036186865.1 of Eustoma russellianum. NCBI lineage: Eukaryota > Viridiplantae > Streptophyta > Magnoliopsida > Gentianales > Gentianaceae > Eustoma > Eustoma russellianum. Next base: position 3,367,773 of record AP025070.1, read on the forward strand.
CTCCTTTTATAAACTTTCCGTCTCCTAGGTCCTGCCTCTTTCGATCCGTAGCTTTGGCAATCTTGAACATATCATGTTCTCCTTCTTTTGTTTCTAGTCTCTCATACATCCTTTTATAAGCTGCAGTCTTTGCCTCTGTCACTGCCTTCTTCGCCTCCTTCCTGGCGATTTTGTAATTCTCCTTCAAGCGCACTTTTTCTTCCCTATTGGTGCAGCTTAACAGCTCTCTAAACATCTTTTGTTTGTCTTTTATTTTTTGTTGCACATCCTCGTTCCACCACCATGTCTCCTTATGTACGGACTTCTTTCCTGTTGTTACCCCGAGCGTTTCTCTCGCCGCTTGAGTGATAGTAGTCGATATAGCTTCCCACATCTGATTTGTGTCATCACCTAGACGATGTAGTTTCCCACGTCTGATTTGTGTCATCTCTGAATATATTAATTTTTTCGTCCTTCAAACTTCCCCATCGAATCCTGGGTGGGAATTTTTCAACCCTCTTACTCAGCTTTTGGCTCAATGCTATAACTACCACTAATAAACGGTGTTGCATCACCGCTTGTCTCTCCTGGTATAACCTTGCAGTCCCTCCACAACCGTCGGTCTTCACACCTCATCAGAAAATAGTCGATCTGCGTGTGACGTCCTCCGCTGTTAAACGTGATCAAATGTGATTCTTTTTTCTTAAAAACGAGTTTATAATGCCTAGGTCATGGGCTACTGCTAGGTCTAGCAGATTTCTACCCCTGTTCGTTTCTATCTCCATAACCAAACTCGCCATGTACCGCCTGAAAACCATCGCTATTCTTTCCAATATGTCCATTAAAATCACCTCCGATACAAATTCATTCCTCCCTGGGTATTGCCTTTAACACTACATCTAAACAATCCCAAAACCTTTTCTTCTCCTGTTCTCCTAGTCTCACTTGGGGTGCGTAGGCGCAAATCACTGTCACTACCTCCTTATTTAGTACTAACTTAAAGTTATCAAGATGTATGATTCAGAATTTGATGGCTAAGCCAGGTGGGAAAGAATGATGTAAGCAGATACCTCAGGTTCTCTTGTTTAATTTGAGTATGGGATGAATATACCTCTAGTTTGGATCAAGATATTAAAAAAGGATTAAAGAAGTACTCGCAAAACCAGGAAGAGTTGGGAGCAAATTGAAGAAAAGGAACCCTCACCACTGTTCTTCCCTATTGATTGAGTTAACGTCTAGCTGTTAATTTCTAAACTGAAATGTACCTGCTTATGGATTCTGGCCCTGTATCTCTGAGGAAGTCAATGTGAAAACCTGTTAAATTGTGTAACTATACATACAAAATCTGGCTTCACGTTGGTATCAGACAGTTTAAGATCCCTTTTGTAGTTTATGGTAAAAAATGAAAACCAGTCCTTGACCAATTAATTATGAGTAGTTCTTTGTTCTAATTTACTGCACTTTGGTATTTTATACTCAGCTAAGCTTTCGAGAAGTCAACTGCTTGCAGTAGGACCAATATTTGCTCCTTGGTTGTTCTATCTTCTCAGACTTTGTGGTCATGTATGTGGTGGTACACATCCCATTCTTTTTCAAGTTATGCATTTTGAGTTTCTGCTTGTTACCTTTGGTACATCTGGTGTCCTGTTTCGTGATTCTGTTCTTTTCTAATTTTCAGGGTGTGTCGCCCTGCTTCTCTGTTTTCTTCTTCTTTTTTTATCCTTGAGAGGAGGAGGAGGAGGAGGAGGAGGGGGGGGGGGGTGCTAAAAAATGGAGTTATCTAAATGCTACTGCTTCATGTGGTGTCTTGACTTGATGAGTTTTTTTTGGCCTGTTGTCCTAAAGTATACACTTTTGATATGACTCAGTTGCTGCAGAAACTAAGAAGGGCTTTCTTGCCAGTCACTGACAAGAAGGATGGATACTCATTTCTGTATCCCTTTGGCTGACAGGTCTGTTTTGTTGTTTTAGGTGTTTTAGGTGCTATGATATTGTTTCTCATCATTGAACACGTGGGCATGGATGATGACTTATTTTTTGAACTCTGCAATGAACATATTACACACACACACACACACACACACACACACACACACACACACACACACACACACACACACACACACACACACATATATATATATATATATATATATATATAATCAAAATTTACTATCTTGATCTGAGAGCAGGAAGTAGTCATTGAAGACGAAGACAATGTTTTTAAAGATGTTATTGGACCTCTTGAAAGTGTCAGTGTAAATGTAATGTCCACCACCAAAAGGACATTCGAACATTCGGGTCCCCAGAGGAGATTTGCAGATATTCATCTTATTGGAGCTATAATGTGTTTAATTGCAGGCCACTAGAATAAGTCGAATCCTCGTAGAGAACTATTCTTTTGTTTCAGGTTACTAATGGCCTAATGGACAAGGTTTTGGTTCCTCTTTCCCAAAAAGCGAAGGTCATACAGGCATCAGAGGTGCTCATTCTATGCTCTATTATCTATCTTATCTGACTGAATCTCAATTAAGTTTTCGAAACTTCTTTACGTGCTCAATTTATAGAGAAATGTGAAATGCTTGTATCTGTGGGAGGTGACTCATTCTATGCTCTATTATCTATCTTATCTGACTGAATCTCAATTAAGTTTTCGAAACTTCTTTACGTGCTCAATTTATAGAGAAATGTGAAATGCTTGTATCTGTGGGAGTTGCGCATGGCTGGTTAAATGTTTGTTTAGTGCCCTGAATGTGACATGCCTTGCTGACATTCTCTGTTAAGGATATATAGGTCTTTCAGTTTCCTAAACATGTCATAATACACCATGTAGTTGTCATCAATCTCTTTCGTATTTCCTGTTATTCATAATCTTGAAATGCTATACATAGTTTTGTTTTTCAACCTGCTGCCAGATTAGTCACCCTCTTGCTTACCTCAAACTAGTGCATGTTGCAAACATAGATTTTGCTTTCTCTTGCTAATGCATTAACTGAACCTTCACCTTTTCGGAACGAGTTTAGTTAATTGAAATTGTACTTTTCTGCAAACTTGCTAATACATCACTAAAAGGTTAGATTAATGCCTTTAAATGCTTGGTTGCTTCTTTCTACCCTGAATTTACGGAATTTTCCATTTCTCAAAACTTTGCTCATGTAGCAATATATGTCTCTTGTGCATGCACTGGCCTTTTTATTTTCTAACCTTGACCATGAATGTTACTGTTCTCCTACTAACATAATGCTGATGACAAGGTTTACTACACGTTTGAGTTTGTTGCACATGCTTCGAACTTCACACGCCATGCTCTTACATGTGTGTGCATTGGCAACGGTACATTGAAAACATGCGAACATAACTACAACAACAACAATTATACACAATATATCCCACCAACAGCAAAACATGTGCACATAACTGATTGGTAGAAATAAGTTCAAGATTCATCCAGAATAAGAAACTAATCTTTGCTTTTAGGTAAATTGCTGCTCATGCAGGAAAGTTTTATACGTTGACTATTGGGGCCAACGAGAGGCAGTGGGAGAAAATGAAAGATAGGCTAAGCTACTGTGGTTGATTCCTTCCAGATTTTCAATGTTTAAATGTGCTTATATCACGTTTGTTGCACGTTGAGATATACTTGTGTTTTCTCTCACTGTCAATCGCTTAAAGAGGTTTTCCGAGGCAATTCAATTTATGTAGATACGATAATTTTGGATTTAGAATGAAAGATATCCAAGTGTGACAATGCTATAAGTTCATTCCTTAAGTTTTCTCTATCAGTGTTCTACAAGCTACAAGTTAATTCAAGAAGTTGAAGTTTAACAATGTGATGAAGAAACTCGGACCCGTTTGTATTTTAGATGTATTTTTCTGCTTCATACGTAGGTCTATGTGAATTTGTACTAAATTGGGACATGTATAGTAGTTGCTAAATGGTTAAAAGACTAGGTTAGATTTATATTGCAGCACTGTTGATACCAACCGAATACATATGTATGTGGAAAATGGCCTCTAGGACATATCTTACTTGGTACTCGGGTTGGAACGTTTGCAACTAGGAAGTCGCAGGTTTTAATTGGGATACGCACATCGTGGGTGCAATACTACTATCTGAGCAGTAATGACTTAGACTATTGTATCCGGTCTAGTTGAGTTAAAAGATTGGTGATCTAATTTGCAATGGGTATCTCGTATGGGTTTCTGGCCATGCTTTATTGATCTAGAATGCTGTTGAGTTTTTGATTTACATATTCAAATTGGAAGCTTCTGAGACTAAGAATTTAATCTTTTTCAATTAAAATTGTACATGGAAAGTGGAAACTGCGAATAGAAAAGGAAAACATCACCTGTAAGACAAATAGGTAACTCTAGATTGCCTCCAAGTCATAGCTCAGTTAGTACTTGGATTGAGATTTGTTCCAATAAGTTAAAAGTTCGAATCCAGGAAGACGTGATTTGCGGAGGGATACTTTGTGTGGGTCACTGCGTAAGTTTTCACCCAACCTAGAAGGTCGCGGGGCTTCTAATATACATCATCTACGATCTTCCTTGAGGCCGGGGCGATGAGGACCCTCAGGCCCAAGGAATGATTTTTTTGCTCAAGGTAACTCTAGATTTCACTAATTAATTAGCAGAGCATAACTTGCTCTGATCGTAATAACACCTCACAAACTTTCCGCTACACGTCATCCCACGCAAATTTTAGAATAGTAGTATTACGTGATCTTCTTATTCTAAACATAACCATATATTGACATAGCATTTTCGTTTATTTATGTATGATGAATCATAATTACTCTTAAACCATCATGAAATTATTATTCACCTTACCTAATTTATCTTATTTTGAAAAGTTTTATGCGAGGTCTGTTTTAAATTGTTGATTAACGTGAACATACTGATCAGCGGTGATGATGATCATCAAGCCTGCTTCTATATCCGGGTGGATTAATTTAATTGAACACTTTAATCAGGCAAAGTACTGGTCAACATGATGTGAATTCTCTGTAATGCCACGACTAAAAGCATAATATAGTGGTGGTGGCGGCGTGCTCCGGTGGTGTCTGATGTACAGTATCTTTAATTCTTGATATTAAGAAATTCATGTTTAGTGGGTTGTGATAATGGCAACAACCATCATCATGTAAAGCATTCAAGCAGCTTCTGGAGCTTCTTTTCCATTCTTTGTACTTTTTACAACAACATTACACTATTGCCTTAGAAGCTCTCGCTTATAGTAAGGTATAGAAAGGTCGGATGTACACAACCATACCTATGTTTTAGAAACACACCGATGTTTTCTGATGACCCATAATAAAAATTGCGTTAACCTGTGTCAATTAAATGATACTTCATAATATAAGAAGCGTAACCAATTGAGTGAGATTACTTTCATTGTGTTTCGTTAAAGGACATTGACATAATTATTATTCGCAACGTGAAACATTTTTTCTACAATGACTAATTTTCACCTTTTGTTTAATACGTAGATCTTTGTGTGTCATCGTTATTCGTGTAACTAGTTACTCATTATTTGTCTCCAAAACAACATAAAATCTATTTGAAGTGTGTATAAATGTAGACCCAAGAAATCTAATCATGACCCCCAGGACATAGTTCAGTTGATACTTAGTTGTGATTTACTCCAAGAGGTCAAGAGTTCGAATCTATGGACACGCACAGTGTGAATGTTCCACTGCTGCTAGGCCGAAGACCTAGTTTGTAGGAGGACACCTTGTGTAGGTTATTGCGTAAGTCTTCGCCCAACCTAGGAGACTGTTGTACTCCTGATTCATCTCCTCCACAGTGCTCCTTGAGATTAAGACGGATGAACCATCAAAGCCAGAGTATGATCTTTTGCTCCCATAAATCTAATCATGGGTGCCTCCAATTTGACTACTAAGTCAAGCGTTGTCTACGCAAAGTCATCAAATGGATAACAATACACCTTATTTTTGCAAAGTCATCACAATGGGTAACAATAGTCGGTATCAAATATAGTATATATTATGTGCTTCGTACTTGGTTATGCAGAAATATAAAAAAAAAAATAACTTATCTATGGGGTATATTGTATAAAAGCATGTGTACTTTTCATATCCAATATGGAACACATAACATAAACAAACTAGCAATTTAAAACATAAAATACGTTGATTTTATAAGATACTACTCCATGTATTGTACTAAAGATCTTGCTCCATCCCGTTAGATTTATCATGTAAGAAACTTGATAATTTTGCAGAGAGATAGATAATTCAATCATATGACCAATCATATAAATCTTGAGCATGCTCACGTTCCAACCATTAATTATACAATTTTATTTTGAACAATCTTGCCGTTGTTCCTGTTAATAATTATTGTTCCTGCTAATAATTAGCAAAGAAGTAAAGCTATTGTGGAATCAATTTTCTAATTCGAATATCAACTCAGTTCATCACTAATCATTGTTGCACATATGCGTTTTGCCAGAATACCATGGCGTATGCAACTAAAGGCATATTCTTAATGATTACATAGTCATGAGCTAATTAATCACTTTCTTGTTAATCTAAGTTCATGATTGGATTTAACTTCTCTTTTTGAGAAGCATGAAGATCCTTCCTCCCTTTTCTCACCCTATCTATTAGATATGTATTAACGAAGGAACCCACTATGAAGTTTTTGGTTACTTACCTTTTCTTTATCATTATTGTACCAACTACTCATATTTACTTATAAAATTTCTCTTCTTAAAGTTTCCACTAATTAGGGTAATTAATTAACACACGACAAACCATAGTTTATATCAAAATATTTGAATTTTTTTTAATTTTTGTAAATCAGACCACGTGTAGAAAAATTATCTAATAATAAAAATAAATATTGCATAACATATGGATCAAACTTAAGACTTTTCGTTTTGACGTTTCAATCTTAACCATTGAGATAAAGATTTATCGGATTGGAAGATGTGTTTTAATTCGTTCGAGAGATCAGAAATTGCGTATTGAGTTCAAACTATGTCGAATTTGACTTTTCTCTCTATTTCAGTATTCTGCATAAGTACATGAGTTTGATTCAACAAAGGACATGAGACTGGATGAGTAGACAATGAGCGAATCATGTTCGTGTAAAGATAGATTTACAAACAACAGCGGGTCTAGTAATACTTATGCCAAAACACTGAGAGTAATTATATTTTTCCTCTTTCCTTGCGTCTATAAATTATATAGGGGTAAATTAAAAGTAGGGAGAAAATAATAAAGTTTGGACTGCTAATTTATAGGAACAACAGGATTAAAAGTTTATATACTTGCATTGATGTTATTCCGTTATCTATTATATTCCCTATTCTTTTGAACGATGGGCAGAAATATGGACATTCTTTATTTCATGCTAAATTCAACCCCCAGTCCCACCCCACCTCCAAAATACACACGCAAAAAATCTCTAATACGCGTAGGGTCAAACGGTAATAACAAGTAGGACCAGGCTGTAGGAGGGTTTCAGGAGTATGAGGCCGTATTGTGGTGGGGCCAATCACTTTAAAAAGTTTACCCAACACTGTTTTACGTCTCCAACGTCCTCAGGACATATCCCATTAGTTTCAGATTGGGGTTCGAAAGGAACGTTAGGGGTTCGAACCTTGCCCTCTCCAGGCTAGCTGCATAGTGGGGGAACACTATTGGCACGTGAAATGACTTGATAGGCTGACAGGCCAGCCCGTCGGTTGTTCCTTCGATACTAATGAACTCCTTGTGTTGTCCATGTGCTATGACAAACTTCTACTAGTAGGCCATGACAACCTGATTTACGTTCCTACACATCCTGTGGGACCGGAGGTGGTAGTAACCTTACTAGTTAGGGTTCAACTTTTTTTTTTTAAAAAAAAAAGGGAAAATAATTAATCCTGTCGTACCATCTTGATCAGGCAAAAGGGACGAGATTTAATGTAACAGGCCAGGGATTGCAATTATTCGATTCAGTCAAGGTGCAGTGGGGAAGTAATAAACGGTGAGATATATTCGACCGATGGCCAAGTGGAAAAATCCGAGGAAAATTCAATGGGTGGTCAAGAGAATTTCTTGCAGCAAGTTTGGTCCCTTTGACCATAGTGACAATTCAGTTCACCACTAGCACATCACCTTTCAAATTTGGAACATTTCTCTGCCATTATCATAAGATCCTTTTTCCTTTTCTTTCATGTTGACAGGGATCGAATTTTGGCTTATGTTAGTAGGCATCCCAATTGCGCATTCCTAATGGACTAGACTCCCGCTTTTGCAGAAGGTCCTGAGATATACCGGATCCCTTTGCAAACTCATATACAGAATCTTACCCTACACTTTGTGCAAGAGGTTGTTCCGCGGCTCGAACTCATGACCTCAAGGTCATAATGAGTAGACATCCCAATGAGAAGGGTAAATTCGGGTTTGGGAAAATTTATGTCTAACACATCTTATGTATATGTGGTTTTCCGCTTGTTATATCACTTTTCATCTCTTAATATATTACATTTCTTCATCTTTTAAATTATTACATGTCTTATCTTTTGATTTATGTAATAAAGGTTGCCATATGCATTCCTAATCTAATAGATACAACAATAAGTCATAAGAGAGGATGGGCTAGGGTCTAGGGAGAGCCCCACGTTCCGCCAGCAAGAAATCACTTAAGCCCATTGCCGACATCAAGGGGAAATTGTTTCCTAGTCGGCTACTCATCTTGAATACTACAATGTTACCTCATTATTTTAGAGACTTTTTTCTATAGCGGTGTATAAAGGAGATTAGATATACGCAACCATATCTATATGTTAGAAACACAAAGAGGTTGTTTCTCAATGACCCATAATGAAAATTGCTTCAAGCTATGTCGATCAACTATTACTTCACAATATAAAAAGTGGAGCCAATTTAATGAGTCATTTTAATTTATTCCATCATATTCCAAAATCAAAAAAAAAAAGTGTGTCATTCACTCTATTGGAAATAGAAACAACTACTCATCTTCAATTGCGAATGTGATCTCCTCACCTTACGAGTATTCGTTATGCCATCTAGTTTCACATTTTTCTTGCGGGTTATTTCTAACCTAGTTTTATAGTCCCTTTTTATATCTAACATGTCATACGGTCTCAACAACACCGCCTTTACGATGAGGAAATTCAGACCGGTTCAATAGTCCCACAGCTTCCCACCCTTGCACAATTTTTTGGGGAGATATTATGTGTTTTACCTTTAAGAAAACGTAAACTTTTAAATGTATTTTTAAATAGACTCGAACTTGGACATAGCTGCTAGTATGAGCATGCTATAGCATTAAAGGTAAACTTTCCATTGCCGGTCTGAAAGTTGTAAAATAAAATTGACAGTTATAACTTAGTCCCGTATTTATACATTTATACATTATGTTTTGTTGTGTTCTCTTTCATATGTGAGATACAGCATGCATACATAGAGTTTTGGTGTTTTGTTACGTACCTATCCAATTGAGATTTTCATAAACAGTTATTGCTTTTAATGGACGTATCCACCAAATTCTTGACATAGAATATTCGTGGTCAATTTCATGCATGCAAAAGAGTAAATATGGGCCATAGGATACACCTAAACTAAGTAATCCAGTTACTATTAACGGCTGATTTTGTTAAAGCAAGATAAAGGTAGTGGATTAGGGAAGAAAAAAGACAAAAACAATTGGCTAAGTCAAATGTTTCATCTGATTGGTCTTTTCGATTGTGGGATTGAGTTGTACACTTGTCGTGAGGCCTAAGTTTTCACAAAAGGACAATTAGTACCAAGAAATCCCAAAATAATAATAATATTAATAATGAATCATAAACCAATTGAAAACTTGATTATTGGCTGCTCATTCCAACTAAGAACGAATATGTTTTATCTTTTCATGTCATTGAAACATATGGCTTAAGGACAACGTGTTATTACCAAAAGCAAAAACAATACAAAATTACAAAAAAAAAAAAAAAACGGTGACTTTATTCCAAATTAGCTTTTCTTAAGCAATAAGCATCCAACCATGCTGATGGAAGAAAGAGAAGTTTAAGAAGAATGATTTTTGTGTACATAAAACTTATAAGCCTATTGAGGGAGAAGTGTCGATCAACATGTGATGACTTAATATGGATTTACAAAAAGATAGCATCAGAGACAACAACACTATACCCGGGATATGACAACGACTCAACAGCTATCGTTAGAGTCCGGGGAGGGTGAGAGACTAGTTAAACAATACCTCCATCTCAAAAGATAGAGAATTTGATTCTACTGAGATCTCTGGCTACATATGTACCTGCATAGATAATACATTAAAAGAGATATTGTGTGCTGGTGTGTTAGTGAATGAATTTAGTAAATACAAACAGAAAGCTTTCGATATTAAATAATAATAACCGTATATATACACAAATAATGAAAGACATATTACTTAAAGTAAAAGGTAAATCAAAAGTCATTGTCCAAACAAAAGAAGCCCAGCTTAAATTTATCCAATTTGTGTTATAGTAGTTACTCTCTGTACGTTAATGAAATAATTAGGCTTGATCTATATGCAATTGTGATCTATATGTATATAAGGCTTGATCTATATGTAATTATGTATGATGATCAACATCGAGATAGGGTTGTAAATGAACCAAGCCGTTTGGTTGTTCGGCTCGTTTGTTCGAGCTCGAGCTCGAGCTCGGCTCGGATAAAAGATTAATAAACAGAGCTTGAACACCTTTTTTGTTCGAGTTCGGTAAGTGGCACCGTTCGTTTAAGGTGTTCGGCTCGTTAATGTTGTTCGTGAGTTAAACGAACCAAGCTTGAACAAGTAAATATGTTCGTTTAAATAAACAAACAAGATCGGCTTGTTCGCTAAGTTAAATGAACAGAGCTTGAACAATGCAATACTCAGCTCGTTCGGTTCGTTTACAGCACTACTTCTAGATATTTGGTTGACGACCCTATTTGAGGAAAATGACGTTTACGGTGGGGGTTTGCACTGGCCATTTTGATTTTTGACAGTACAAAAAGTGGCAGTTGTGTCGTCTTTCTTCTCCTCTTTCTTCTCTTTTTACTATGAATATTTTAATATATGTTTTTCCAAAAATAATTATAATTTCTCGATCTTGTCATGATAGGTCAAATCATCATATCGAATACTATTTTTGTTACCGTCAATTTTTTTTTTCCTGTTTCACCATTGTTTTCTTCTTGTAACTTAAAAGTTTATTGATAAATACGGTTCTCACTGCATTAAGCCTCCGTGTTTGCTCAGGGTCTAACAAGAGGTCGAATCGCTTGGTGATCTGATGTATGTAGTCTTGTTTTGCACTTTGTGCAAAAGAATGTTTCCACGTCTCGAACATGTGTCTTCATCAGCCTTAAATATTAATCGATAATCACTTGTAAACCTTATGAATACATGTGAAGTTTACACAGTTTCATCTTGAAGAATATAGGATTCAATGAACTCGTCCAAGGGTGAACTGCAATTACTTGTGATCACTAGGTAATGGCTGATAACTTTTTTTTTTTTTTTTGTATATTCAAATCCAAAATGCATCTTACTTTACAGATGGGGTTAAAAAAAAAGAAAGGAAGATAGCTTTAGAGAAGAGCTTTTCTAAAAATAATGAAGAGAAAAATGTAAATAAACAGAAAAGATTCTCAAGTACTATGCAAGATACATATCCATCAAAAAAAAGTGAGACGCATCATTGTTTAGCTCAGGTACTTATTCCTCAATTATTTGTGGCTGCTTCGTCATTAGGTGTGGCATCAATAACGCAAGTCACAAACTTTTTGTGTATAATTAATGAGTTTTTTTTATATTAACATCTTCGTTGATTAAGAATTGTATTTATTTGATGAATTTATGCAGTTATACACATTCTCATTTTTATCTATCGACCCTCTTGGATATTATGCAATTTTTTTTACTTTATTATGCACGAACTTAGAAAATATATAACGATACAAACATGAATTGACATCGAGAAATAGTGTGGTTTTCGCTACTAACCAATTTCCATTTTTAATAGAGTCAATGACATACTGTCTCTAGACTTTGGAGTATAATGCAATAAATCAAAATGACTCACTAAATTAGTTGCGCTTCTTATATTGTGAAGTAGCATTTGATCGACACAGCTTGACGCGTCATTATGGGTCATAAAAAACAATCTCTGTCTGTTTCTAACACATGGGTATAGTTGCGTACATCCGACCCCTCCATACTCTATAATAAACGGGAGTCTCTAAGGCAATGGAGTAATGTTGTTATTGTTTACTACTAGCCAGTTCAAATCTCTTTTCCAAAGATTTCAAATATGTCTTCATTATTATCAATGAAGGACTAAAACTTTCTTTATGGAGTTTGCTTTCTTTGGTGTTCAAAAGGTTCTAAGCAAGGGATAAAGCACAAAGCATGCAAGAATAAAGATAGCAGAACGGAAGAATACTTGGGCTATTACTGTGAAGCCTACCAAATATTCTATATACTTAAGAATTTAATGATCTCGCTACATGAATAGGACTATATAATACTATATAAGCATCGATTCCATGCTACCCACCTTTTTTTTTTTCAGAATCTCTCGTTTCATTTTCTTATCAATTTTCGTGAAAATGACAATATTAAAATAGACACATATGTAGTATTAAGGAAGGACTAGATAGAGAAAGAAATGGCCAATATGAAAAAAAGTAATTACCTTAATTTCTTTTTTTTTTTTGGGTTACAGAACGTACAAATTTGTGCACATAAAAGATGGTTCATAATGAATCATACTGCCAACTTCTGGTATCAAAGAAAGCTTTCTAAATTGATTTACTCATGCCCAATGGGTTTGGAAACATAAAAAGTTTAAAAACCCTTTGCAAATTGGCATTGGTTTCTCCTTTCCAAAAAAAAAAAAGACCACACCTCTCATGATCTGAAGAATTCTTCGTCACGTATCCCGAGATGAAATTGATACCAAATGGTACAACAGAGCAAACCCCTTTATTCGCGAGATTTTCTTGTGTCCCTTAAACGAGTGACCGCCTCGCCCTCAAGATAGTGATAGGATGGTGTCTCCACCGGGATAGGATTCCCTCATCGCAACAGGGGTGCGGTGATGCGTGACCGTATGTCACGTGGCAGCAAAAAGGATGGTGAGGTTAGATACAGGTGACATTCATCATCACCTCCCCTTGCTGCCACGTGTCGCGTTGTCACAAAGAAGGTGAGGAAAGTGGGTGTGAGAAAAGTGGTGGTGAGGAGATCCAAACCCGTCTCTACCATATAGCTCAATTCTACTTAGTTTGGAACATTACAATTAGAATGGTGTAAGTTCGAATCAGGACAGGTGCAACCGTGAGTGTAACACTGCGATCTAGGTCAATATTGGCTTAGGTTATATTATCCAGTCCAATTAGATCAAAGGGTTGCTGACACAGTTTGTAGTGAGTAACTTGTGTAAATTATTCATAAAATATGTTACCAATGTAAAAACTCTTGGTTTCTGATTTATATCTTCCACAATTTTGTAGTGAGTAACTTGTGTAAATTGATCATAAAATATGTTACCAATGTAAAAACTCTTGGTTTCTGATTTATATCTTCCAGAATTTTGTTTGGAGCTGCAATGGTGAAAACTAAACGTGAATTATGTCCTTTTGCAACTAGTAATAGGATGGCGAATAATAGAAGGAGAAAATGTGTGGCCAACTCCTTGGCTAGTGTACAGATTAATCAATGTCCTTCAGAAAGGAAGCTGACTCTATTCTGTAGGTTGATTAATTGCCCTATCCCCACCATACATAGGGCTTTAGCAATTAGTCAGTACTGCTCTTTATCAAACAATGCAGTTAATCAATATTTTCTTAAATAATTAAGGCATGCTGTAAAAATCTGAAGTGATAAATCCAACTCGTATTCTGAATAGAGAGAAAATGAGGGATGAGATCGGTCAAAAAGAGAACGAAATATCTTTGACCCTGGACACAAATTCTGCAAGAATATTTGTTGTTTTAGCAATTACATAGTTTACCTTATCAATTTACAAATTGCATGTTTCACTTTAGAATATAATAAAATGAAAGAAAATGACTACATTTTTTATATTATGAATTAACAGTTGATCGACACAGTTTGACGTAATTTTCATTATAAATCATTTGTCAACATATGTGCATAGGGCTGTAAATGAACCAAGCCGTTCGGTTGTTCGGCTCGTTTGGTTCGAGTTTGAACTCGGGCTCGGCTCGGATAAAAGGTTAATGAACAGAGCTTGAGCACCTTTTTTCTGTTCGAACTCGGTAAATGACACCGTTCATTTAAGGTGTTCGGCTCGTTAATGTTGTTCGTGAGTTAAACGAACCAAGCTTGAACAATTAAATATGTTCGTTTAAATACACGAACAAGATCGGCTCGTTTGCTAAGGTAAATGAACCGAGCTTGAACAACGCAATGCTCGGCTCGTTCGGTTCGTTTACAGCCCTATATGTGCATATGAGAATAATTATTATATCCGATCCTCTATATCCCGTCATAGTCGAGAGCATCTACAACAATGGAGTAACATTGTTGTATAACTCATCATGATATTTTAACACAAGTTTTATAGTGGTTATTGAATAAATCATAACGATTTACTTACCTATAATAAAAATACATAATAACTGAGACAAACTCTCTATTTGCGAATTTATTATTATATTATGTTATTACTTTTTATTCTATAAGACAGTAAACATCTATAATTTTTTTTTGTAAATAAAACATCTATAATAACTAACCAGCATAAAACTTGTCTTACATCAATTGACATACACGCACATAAATTAAAAATAAAAGTTAAAATTTTCAAACACAACAAACAAACAGTTATCTGATTATCTCAAACAAAATAACACACGTGTCCAAATCTTTGCGGTCGGAACAGCCCACGAGATCTAGCAAGGTTGGACACTTGTCCAAAGAACATTAAAAAATACCATTTATAGAAAAAGGACGGCCATTAAATTACTGCCACAAGTATAAACATACAAAGGCATTAAGCTTTGGACAAAATTTAACTAAAAAGCACAGATATATGTGCATCATACACGCACTTACCACAAAACAACCCGACCATAAACTCTTTCAACCATCAAAGCTATCGTTTTGAAGCGATACACTTGTTTTTAACCTTAATTTCTTCTAATAAACAACAAAAACTAAATTAGCATCTAGCTTTAATCCTACTAGGTAATAATTAATAAAAGTTGATCATGATCTCCCCATATCAGACTTCCAAAATCATGGATGAGATCACAAAAGCAAAACCAGATCTTCCACAAACCATCTATTGAACTCCACAACATCAAGGGATTCTTGAAACAGCTTTGCAAACCAAGGGAGTTTTCATCTCCAAAGACAACTTTAGCAGCTCAGATAAATCCACCCCTTCATCACTAGCAACCCAGTTGAAGTTCTGCAACAACTGAGCCAACCACAGCTGGACAGTAGCAAGGCCCAAAGCCTTGCCAGGACAAACTCTACGACCCGAACCGAATGGGGCAAGCCTCAAATCAGATCCCATGATGGCAATGTCCTCTTCCAAGAACCTCTCAGGCTTGAACTTCTCCACCTCTGACCAGACATTTCCATCATGTGTTATAGCCCACATGTTCACCATTGCAGTAGTACCAGCAGGGATGAAATGGTGACCGACTTGCGTGTCGTGGATGGCAAGGCGAGCCCACGAGAGAAGAGGACCAGGGGGGTGCATCCTCAGAGTCTCTTTCACAATTGCACTCAAGTAAGGGAGTTTTGGGAGGTCAGAATCCGAGACTGGTTTGTCTAGGCCAACAACATTGTCAATCTCAGCTTGGGCTTTGACTTGGATGTCTGGATGGAGGACCATTCTTGCAAGAATCCATTCTAAAAGTATAGCAACAGTATCGGTCCCCCTAAAGATCATTTCCTGAAATTCACAAAATATAACCATCATTATCAAGGGAAAGAATACAAGAGATACATCATCTTCAATTGTCCAAGAATTACAAGCACCTTTCACACAATAATAGAACAAGGGCACATGGAGGGAATATACTTTACCACCGAGAGTCAAATATATTCTCCACATACAAATACACATCCCCTTCAGTTCATATAACTACCCAACATCCAAGATTTGATTTAGTTTTACCATAGAAATGAATAAAATGAATGAATCACATTAGCACGTATAAAAGCTCTTAGCGAACAAGGTTGCTACTAGACACATGCCAACGAACTAACGGCCTGAATTGACATATTTAGAGGCAGAAAATCTCATGGACTACCAATATAGCACAACTTGTTTTGAAGCTTACTGTTCATTGATTAATCGTAAGAAGAGGAAACAAACACAATATTCACATTAAAGTAAACACAGTGGACAAGCTAAAATAGAGAGTTAGGTGCAGGTAAGTGTTAAAAGCATTTAAAGAAGGTAAGGTTCGCTAAAATTACTCTATAATGGTTACCTCAAAAGGACCATAAAAGAGAGCGACAAATATCTGTCAAAACTCCTCAAAGCCTTTTTCCTCCGTAAAAAGAGGATCTTGATTATATTATTCAAGAATCCACATCTTTATAAA
Organism: Eustoma russellianum; assembly: GCA_036186865.1. Lineage (NCBI taxonomy): Eukaryota > Viridiplantae > Streptophyta > Magnoliopsida > Gentianales > Gentianaceae > Eustoma > Eustoma russellianum. Next base: position 3,384,353 of record AP025070.1, read on the forward strand.
AGAAAATAAATTAATCCCTTCCTGAAATTGACATATTTGAGTGAAGACAACTAATACATTGAAGAGCAAGGTAGAATTTAGAAGCATCCACACGTTGTAATTAACGATTCCTTAATTTTTTTAATTGACATAGAGCAGTTATTAACTAGACAAACTAAGTAACCGAAAGTAACGGTAAGGTCTTCACAAAGTCAAAACACATGAATGCAATTAATGCATTAAAAATATGAATAGTATAACAGCTGCTCATGTAAACAAACTATTAATAATAAACATTAAAAAAACAACTACAAACAGGTTAGGAAAGGATGCATAGACAAATAAGGTGTATGCAAGAAAGGAATATACCCAAAGAACAGCAATCATGTCTGAATCAGTAAGTCTGTTCTCCTTCTCCAAATCAAGCAAAACATCAACAAAATCTCCTGAGCTTTCATCAACAGATAATCTTCCTGTACCCTCACTCCTCTTCACCCTGTGATCCTCAATGATTTGCTTGACAAAGATGTTAACTTTCGCAGTTAAATCTCTGCACCTTTTCCTCACACCTTGCAAGTCAAACCAACCCATCAAAGGAAAATGATCACTCCAATTAAATATTCCCAGCAATTCATACCCTTCACTAACCAAGCTTTCCAGCTCAATTCCTTCACGGTTTCCACTTTCACCAGTAAAATCATAGTATTTTCCAAACACACTCATCATCACATTATTCAGGGAACCTAAATGCAACACCTTTTTCAATTCAACTTTTCCTTCACACTCCATTGATTTCTTAAGTTCACTCACCATTTTTAGCCCTATATCCTTCCTGAACTCCCCAAAAGAAGCTATTCTCCTGGGACTAAACAAATGGGTTGCGGATATCCTCCTCAAATTCCTCCAGTACTCTCCGTAAGGAGCAAAGCCCATTGCTTTATGAAACAAAAGCTCATAAGCAGACTCCTTCACAGGTCTATCAGCAAAAGCAGAGCTATTTAAAATTTCTTTAGCAGTCTCAGGGTGGCTAGAAATCACAAAACGGGTGAACCCAACTGAAAATGCCATCAAAGATTTAGCCTTTAACCTCTTAGACATTTCATCAAGAACTCTATGGGTGAGACAGCCAGTAAAAGCCAAAACAGAGCCCAGAAGCGGTAAACCACAAGGCCCAGGAATGGCTGCTTTAGCTCTAGTTTTAGCCTTGGAAAGAGCCCAAGCAAGGCCTCCAGGGGTAAGCCAGAAGGCAAAAACAGCAAGAAAGAGAAGAAAACAAAGCAGAAACTCAAAGTTTGTAACGTTTGAAGAGAGCCAAGATGAAGGAATGAAGAGAAGAGGGGCCTCTGCAGACATGTTCAGAATTATGGAGAGAGAACAGGGAATTCTAATGGGTAGTTACAAAGCAAGAGAAGAGAGTGCCAAAGAGGGTGGCATTGAGGAGACGACAAGCGTGACAGAAGGGTTAAATAGATTTCAGAAGTAACGGTGACACTGCCTTTTCAAAACTTAACCGTGGTTAAACCTATGGGTTACCATTCAATACATGTTCTACAAATCTGGTCTAAAAGAAAATATCTTAAGAAAAAACTCATAGGTTTTAACCCGTCAAGACTTTATACATATTATACCTTTAAAAAAAGTTTTCCAGTCTATTAAATTCTCGCGTTTTTATAGGGTTTTGGAGGGGTCGCATGATATACACAGCTTTATCATACACTTCATGCGAGAAGCTCTTTCCACAAATCGAACTCATGATCGTCACAAAGCAGCAACATTACCAGTTGCTTCAAGACACAATCTCTTATACATATTATATCGATCTTGTGTAAAAGAAAATTTCTAAAAAGAAAACCCATGGGTTTAACCCATTACGACTTTCATACACTTCTATAAATCTTGTCTAAAAAGAAATGTATAAAAAGAAAACCCGGGTTACACTTTTTTCCCGGTCAAAACCTCGGTTAAACCTATGGGTTAGGATATTTACCTTCTTTGTTATTACCTTCAGTTACCTTGTAATAGGTGATTTGGTATGAATAATTAGTAAATAACTGTGATGGGGCAGTTTGTTGTTTTATTATTTTGTTTCAGGATGCCTTTATAACATTGGTAACGTTTACTTTAGTGTCTTGCTATTAAACTATAATAAAGAGGATAAATAATTGTTATAATAAAAATGAATCAAAAAGGTAAAACAAACACATACTAATGATTTAACTATGTATAATATATTGAGTGATACCTTCGAAAAAATTATTTATACAGCTTTCAAGTTAGACGAAAATATTAGAAATTTCTATTAGGAAAAAGATAGTGATGAACTTACTATGATATTTGTATTTAGCTTTAGTAATATTTTCTTATGCGTACCTTTATTCTAGTCATATTGTGGTTAAGTCATTTGGTATTATTTAGTTAGCGGATTTGACTTCCTTTCCTAGTTAGTAAGAGATTGTGGTTACCACTATGTAATATATATACACACATATATGTGTGTGTGTGAGAGAGTATTGTTTATTGAATAAGATTATGAAAGAGAAAACATTGTTAATATGTCATAAAATGTTTATATTTAATTTTAAATACAATTTCTTCGCGATCACATTTACTCTAGTTACTTTATATGTAGGTGATGTAATATGATTTAGTTAGGTGATTACTTAATAATCTAGTTATTTTATATTACATGTACTTTATAAGTAGGTGATTTGATATGATCTAGTTACTTTATATCACCTATACTATGTTACTTTACATCACCTTTACTATGATTGTGTTGGTGATTTGATATGATCCAGTTGGTACTCACGTTGGGACTTGTTCTAAGAGGTTAATAGTTCGATTCCAGTGACACGCACAGTGTGGATAATCTACTACTGTCTAACAGCAGTGGAAAACCTTTTATGGGTTACTGCGTAATTACTTACCCAAGCTAAGAGGTCGTTGTGTTTTTGATTTGCATCTTCCACAATGTTCTTTGGAGCTGGGACGCTAGGGTTTTAGAGCGAGAGGTTTCGACTTTTGGGGCAAGATAATGATGTTTCAATTGAGTAACTTGACATGACATAAATGTACATGGTGCACTGGCAAACTGCGAAGTAACTCTTACCTCCTCGATCCCATTATGTGCTTTCATTTGTGATGCTGGTTTGATAAATACCCATTACAAACTAATAATTATTAGTATCACCCCCATTTTTATTAACAATTGTACTATAAAATCAATAAAAGGGGGTAGCAATAATGTTTAATAAGACAAGAATATTTACTCGATGCGTTTCAAATCACAAGGAAGCCGATTGTGTGGCTGCATTTTAATGTCCTCATAAGCTTATTATTTTAGCGACAATTTTTTATATTGTTGAGATATACTGGGTATGGTCGCGGTTGTATAAGCTTATTATTTTTATGCAATTTATTTCGGTTGAACGTTTCTAGCAAGTCCTAGGCATCATCTGTATCAGGGTATTTTCGGTTTTTCTATTTGATTTTATTTGGATTTGCTACAAGGACAAAGGACCTCTATATTAAATGGGAATCAAACTTTGGCAAATATGCACTTCGTTTTGGTTGTCCAAAATAAAACAAAGCCAAGTTTTTTTTTTTTTTTTACAAAATCTTGGGACAATTTTAACTTTAAATGGCGACAACAATGTAGCCGAGGACCTGGGAAGACACGATGATAACAAGGATATAAGATGAGAACAATGTCTCAATCAAACTTATAAGAAAACAATATATAATCCCTTTATTGTTATAATATAAGTTCCCAATTTAAACAATTTGTTTCCTTTGTTTAGAAATCGACAATAATCAATAATGCCTTGAAGTGAGATATTCACATGCATGCAATATAGTTTAAATGATATTTTTACGGCCTATATGATCATTAATATTGATATGACCTAAGAATATCTTGTAGTTGCAATGGAATATTCATATTGCCGACCGCGCCTAATAGGAATAAGTTAGCAATAAGAAAATGTTAGATCTAAAATGGTAAGACCAAACTAAAAGAATTTCTTGTGTTATAAAATATGTAAAAACCCATGTATAAAAGGACGTTTCCGGTGTACTAGACTACCGGGTTTGTGTAGGGTTCGAGAAGATGTCAGATCGTTTTGCGATCTAATATACGCAATCTTATTCTACACTTTGTGCAAGAGGCTAAAGTTGAACGTGAGTAATACTCAAGTTCTTAAATGCTAGTTCTAAATTTATCTTATATTTCTTTTACTATCTGACTTTATTAGTAAATAAGCTCTAAAATGGTTGAAAGTCAAAATAATACACCACCTGTATCAAATATATTCGATTAATTTTGCTTAAATATTCATATTCTGTCCATAATCGTTTAATTGAGATAACTAGAGAAAATTATATAATTAACCATTAAAATGATAGTATAAGAAGTTTGACAACTAATTATTCCTTTTGAAAATGTGATAATAGGTTTGGGACAAACTAAAATGTAAACTAAGATAATATTTTTAGAATAAATAGAGTAATAACGCTGATAATGAGTATTAAGTGTGGTTACCAAAGGACCAAAATGAGTACCATATTTAATATTTTATGTTATTTATGTCAATGATTTAATATTTTATATTTATTAGATCACAAAATACAAATCTAAAATATCTAAACACAATTACAAAAATAACTTAATTGTCATCATTATAATAGGGTTTCCAAACAATAGCTAAAACATTTTCTTATTTTAAAGACAAAGAATACTCCCTTGCTTTTCCAAAAGTTTTAGAACATTCTCTGAGCATAAAAAACCATGCATCACAAGATGCCCAATTAGAAGATTTGCTATTCAAAGATATGCAATCAAAGAATCGTGTGGGTCAATAATTTGACGAATCAAATGCGTGGCCCGAAACCTTATCTATTTATATGTACTATATGATTTTTCTAAATAAAGAAATGACTACAAATTTGAAACGAATGGAATGCATATATGCCTTTATGTATACTCCCAAAGGAGAAAGCAACTAACATACAATTTAATATGATCATATACACAAAAATATAGCAAAGGTATAGATGGAAATTACATGATCCAAGATATAAATTAAGGAGAAGAAAAAATCACTATCACAAACGATATCAATCATGTATTTATAATATTTATTGTTTACCATAGTTAATCATCGAAAACGATTAAAGATAGCACGTATTGTACACAATTCAGATTAATGAAACTTAAGTTTCATCCAACATAGCAGGTATATTATTCGCCTTCAGGACAAGGCTCAGTTGGTACTCGGGTGGCGGATTGCTCTTCTAAGTGGTGCAGGTTCGAATCCGAATACATCCGCAGCGTGTGTTTTACTGCTGCCTGGACCAAATGTTTTAGGCGCAATTGGGATAGAGATACTAGCTCAGTTGGCAGTTAACACATTGTGGATACCTCTAGCCTTGAGTTTCCTCATTTAAATCCTCCACGCAACTCTATGCGACTGAGGAAGTAAGAGTCCTCAGAGACAGAGACTTGACCTTTTTGCTCTTCTAGGAACACGCTTATAGAGTTCCGGAGACAAAGAGTTGGACTTTTTTTTGGAGCAAAAGGTGAAATCCTTCACCTCAGAGGCCCACCACCCCCAGTTCCAAGGAGCATGTTTTCAGTTGGTACTTGGATGGCGGATTGCTCTTCTAAGTGGTGCAAGTTCGAATCCGAAGATATCTGCAGCATGTGTTTCACTGCTGTCTGGACCGAATGTTTTCGACGCAATTGGGATAAAGATAGTAGCTTAGTTTGCAGTTAACACATTGTGGATCCTCTAGCTTTGAGTTTCCTGATTTAAATCCTCCGCAACTCTATGCGACTGAGGCAGTAAGAGTCCTCGGAGACAGAGGCTTGATCTTTTTGCTCTTCTAGGAACACGCTTATAAAGTTCCAAAGACAAAGACTTAGACTTTTTTTAGAGCAAAAGGTGAAATCCTTCACTCCAGGGGCCCACCACCCCCAGATCCAAGGAGCATGTTTTCAGTTGGTACTCGAATGGCGGATTGCTCTTATAAGTGGCGCAGGTTCGAATCCGAAGACATCTGCAGCGTGTAATCCACTGCTGTCTGGACCAAATGTTTTCGACGCAATTGGGATAGAGATACTAGCTCAGTTTGCAATTAACACATTATGGATACCTCTAGCCTTGAGTTTCCTGATTTAAATCCTCCGCGCAACTCTATGCGACTGAGGCAGTAAGAGTCTGCAAAGACAGAGACTTGACCTTTTTGCTCTTCTAGGAACACGCTTATAGAGTTTCAGAGATAAAGACTTAGACTTTTTTGTAGCAAATGGTGAAATCCTTCACCCCAGGGACCCACCACCTCCAGTTCCAAGGAGCATGGTTTCAGTTGGTACTCGGATGCCGGATTGCTCTTCTAAGTGGTACAGGTTTGAATCCGAAGACATATGCAGCGTGTGTTTCACTGCTGTCTGGACCAAATGTTTTCGACGCAATTGGGATAGAGATACTAGCTCGGTTTGCAGTTAACACATTGTGGATACCTCTAGCCTTGAGTTTCCTGATTTAAATCCTCCGCGTAACTCTATGCGACTGAGGCAGTAAGAGTCCTCGGAGACAGAGACTTGACCTTTTTGCTCTTCTAGGAACACGCTTATAAAGTTCCAAAGACAAAGACTTAGACTTTTTTGGAGCAAAAGGTGAAATCCTTCACTCCAGGGGCCCACCACCCCCAGTTCCAAGGAGCATGTTTTCAGTTGGTACTCGAATGGCGGATTGCTCTTATAAGTGGCGCAGGTTCGAATCCGAAGACATCTGCAGCGTGTATTTCACTGCTGTCTGGACCAAATGTTTTCGACGTAATTGGGATAGAGATACTAGCTCAGTTTGCAATTAACACATTATGGATACCTCTAGCCTTGAGTTTCCTGATTTAAATCCTCCGCGCAACTCTATGCGACTGAGGCAGTAAGAGTCTGCAAAGACAGAGACTTGACCTTTTTGCTCTTCTAGGAACACGATTATAGAGTTCTGGAGACAAAGACTTAGACTTTTTTTTGGAGCAAAAGGTGAAATCCTTCACTCCAGGGGACCACCACCCCCAGTCTCAAGGATCATGTTTGGAGGATGCAAATCAGGAGTTCAGCAGCCTCTTAAATAGGATGAGATCTTACGCAGAAACCTACACAAGGTGTCCCTCTGAAAATCAGACCTTCTGTCTAGCATCATAGGAACATCTATACTGTGCGTATCCCTAGAATCGAACTTTTATTCTTTTCGAGTAAATTTCAACACGAATATCAATTGGAGTATGCCATTGGGGCAAGACTTGACTTTTTTACTCTTACAGATATATGTTTGTAGATTTAAAGGATTTACTTTGATGTTTTGATCTCAAGCAACTAATAAAAAAAGTTACGGTTGAACACGAATATATTAAACAACACGCTATCCTGTACGATCTTCTACTGTTTGTAACAAGTGAAGGCGTATTATTCATGTTTTTTGGGGTCCGGATTCGATGACGCAGCAGACGCGCCGAATAGGGGGAACACGTGTAACTGTAGCAAAGGTTTTTTTGGCCTTTTTTTTGCTTTTTACAGCGGGACACGTGTCAGACATCTATTGGACGCGTCTGACGCATCTTCTTTTCACCCGCGTCACTGAATCCCTTCAGGTTTTTTTCTAGTCAAGAAAATTGGCAGTTTCAAGAATCGAAGTGTAAAAGTAGTCGAACAACTATTACTTTGCCCTAATTTAATTTACATGACATGTTTAATAAAAAGCCGTCACATGTCACACAATGTGAGCTAGTGAAATTCTGGTATAAAGATAAAAGAGTGATCATACGCATGAAAATCCACTTTCAATTACCAGATAAACTGTACAAAACCTTTTTATTTAACACCTTAAATCACAAAACTTAATTAAATGTATAGGGTAAATAAAATTTACAAAGGTTAAAAGAGTACATGGGCGAGCAGTACAAGGCAGAAGCTAGAGCCAGCTAGCTTGGACAGCAAGCAGCTGCACCTGCGACTGTTCGTACAAGCCAATGAAAACCCTCTCGTCCACGTGGCCCTACTTTGCAGAAAAAGTTGTATTTTTTATTTAGACAAAGGAAAAGAAAATACAAACTGTACAGAAAAGATAAAAGCAATGAGCAGTAAATGAAGTCAAAGGAGTAACTTATAAGTAGTAAGTAACAGTTGGTGAGAAACAGAGAAAAGGCTGCATAAACACAGTGCAGCAGTCAATGCTTAGTCACGCCGACAACGGACCTTTTACATGACCGTTACGGCGCCGCCTTCCCAAACTGAAGGCCCTCGGATTCTTCTTTTATGATTTTCTTTTTAATACATGCTATACATTATATACTAACTTAATTTCAGAATTACCCTTGGAATTAATCAAATAATAATCACTAATACTTTTAGTTGCGAAAGATGAGATGAAGAGAGTATATATATATATATATATATATATATATATATATATATATAGTATACAAATAAATCAAATAAAGACCTGTACTAAGTGAAAAGCGCTGCTATAGTATAGATAAACTAATCTATTATAATAGGTGAAAATAACCATGGCAGTTTATGGATTTGACATAGGTTCCATTTTTTCTTTTTAATTTTTATTTCTCAAGTTGTATTTTTTTATTAAGCAAATATTTGATTTTCTATTTTTGACTTATCAATATAGATAATATAAAATATTCAATATGATACTTATTTAATCATTGCAATCCGATCTGTCATGTGAGATAATCGGTTTTTAAATCTTTAAAATCAGATAATCAGTTGTTAAAAATAATGTCACCAATTTGTGTAAGAATTATTTCTTTTGTATGGAGACAAGTGGAAAACCGAAAAAATGAGTTAAAACTTTATTAAAATATATATGGAGTTAGAAATAGAAAAAAGAATAAAAGAACAACACAACCTATTTTTGACGCAATATTCACGGGGTTAGGTCCCCACGCCAAATCTCTCACACTTTGCGTCACGGTACGACACGTGGCAGTAAGAGTAGATGGTGCTAGATGAGGGTGACCTGCATCTAGCCTCACCATCCACCCCTACTGCCACATGTCGTAAGGTGACGCGTGGGGTGAAGAGAAATTGGGTATGATGATCTCATCCCATATTTATGTCACCTTCCTCATATTCAAGAACGATCCTGTAGAATCACGTATGTTGATCTGTAAGGCACTGTTGGGTTCCACATTATATTTGTGAATTCTAAGCTGTTCTTTTTGTAATTTTGTTTGAATCTATTAGTTTGAATTTTACGATCAAATAAAGATGATATATTAGATCATCGATACAAATAGCATGACATATTAAATATTGTACTTCTTTTGTTCTTTGAAATAAGATTTATAATATGAGCTAATCGGTTTTCTCAAATTGTATCCCTGTTTTATGCAAAAAAATAAATTTATGAGATAAAACATATGAGAGAGAAAAAGATAAGGTAAAACTTTATTGAAAAATGTGATGTGTAAATTTTTTGGAATTTATGGTTCAAATCCAAGTATCGGTTACTTAAATTGATACTCAAAGCATCATTAAATACTAGTACTACCTCTCTTTTATTAAAATAATTATGAACAATAGTAAGTGCAAAATATTTACTACTTCTGAGTGGTTGTTATTTTAGTACATTAAATGATATGAGGACAATGATTTAACGAACGGCTACTTATAGCATCCACAATTATGCGTTACGTCAAGAAACATACGTTTATATTTGACTAAGGAAGAAGATAACAAAAAACCGTCGCTCCCCATAATGACTTGGTTTATTCAACGCTTATTTACTCTGTCCTTTACTTGAGTTTATGGTTTTTGAACTTACATATAGAGACGAGGGTCTCATTGGAAGCAGACTCTCTATCCGTTGGGATAGAGGTATTGTCTGCCTACCATTTAACCTCTTCAGATCCTAACGATAACTTTTGCTTTCGTTGGGATATACTGGGTCCGGATGATGATGATGAACTTTTTTATATGACACTAAACTAGCAACGCATTGTAAAACGTTAATTAACCAATTTTTATTTTTTATTTGAAAATCATAAAACATGTATGAAATTTCAGGCGGAGCGTGTTTAAAGTTTTGGGGGTATTGGCTTACTCAACTCATGTTAGAATTTAGATGTTGGAAAACGTTAAAATTGTTTCCTTAAATTAATGCTCTAAGTTAATACTACAAATTATGTGTATTATTAGTTGGAACGCAGGGGTCAAGAATCCACAATACATATCTCAAAAAGCTAAAGAACGCTCACCATAAGGTCTGGATATCACCATAAGGTCGGGATATCGCAGTTTCACTAATAGAGCTCCTCATGAATATTTCAAATTTGTCTCGTGTTTAGTTTAATTTTGTTCGCTAATTATATTAAACGTGTCAAGTTCGACTCGTTGAAGATATATCACATTATCGAAGTAAATTCAAATCAATTTTTAGACTTGACACGTTAAACGAGCCAAACTGAATAAGTTTTTTAACTTTATCAAATTGAACTCTAAAATCCACTGTTCGATTAAGCTTAGCTCATTAATGCCGTAATCGGGGAGCTTTTGCCCACAAACTGAGAGCACTATTTTTTTTTTAAAAAAAAAAAATCAATGTGGGAAGTGCTCCCACAGGTTAATTCTTTAGTCTTGCATGTGTTTTTGAATTTTAGATCACGCATATACACACACAGAGAGAGAGGCTTTTACATAAAAGAAACATCACTTGTGTAAATTACAAGTAGTCTGTGATACAAAGGAGCCAAATATACGTGTGAAAAATGTTATACATATTTTATTCTTTTGTCTTCTGTTTTAAACACTTCTAAACATATATATTTGAACGTATGGCGTGTGAGGTGTACACTCTTTGAGGGGTAGATTAAGACGATGAGATATGAGGAGGCTTTATATGAGACAAAATATGATGCCTCCAATCACGCGATGTCATCTGTTACAAAAGGGTCCGCTATTTACTTTTTTTTTAAAAAAAAAGCACTTTTGTACACGTGACGTCGCGTGATTGGAGTACTCATATTTTACCTCATATGAGGCATCCTCTGATCTCATACGAGATTAAGAGGGGACCTCTCCGCCTTGTATTCCTATATGGTTAGCGGTTTACTTTACCACATATTATTAGTTTTAATTGAGTTTTAATGTAAATGATGCAACTTGAAAAGAATTTGCAGAAGGCGTGTGATGTTCCCAGAATCGACGAGACGATCTATAGGTAGTACTACAATTAGAAAGATACTAGACCTTAGGTTACTATAGACTAGAGTAGGTGGTAGCCCATAGGCTTAATCAACCAAGTCCAATTTAATGATGTATTTACACACATATCAATGCAAGCATTTGATAGGATCAACAATCAAATATGGAGGATTCTATTCCTGGGTTTTCCAGATTTTGTATCTCTCTACAAGCTAAACGTAACAAATGCATGTCACACCATATGGGCTACAAAGTACAAACTAATGCAGACTGAATTGATTCACCAGAAGAAAACAAGATCATTTTTGACCACTGGGCAAACCACGCCAATATCTATCTCAAAAAAAAAAAATTTAGGATCCCCTCACCTCAAAAGCCTCACCAAGCGACATGTGACAGCAGGAGAGAATGATGAAACCAGATGAAAGTACCACCCCTCTCTGATGTCACATGTCGCACGGTCGGGAGTGGGCTGAGGGGAAAAGTAGGAAGGAGATCCCATCCCCTCAAAAAGTTGATCCTGAAACCTCATGTTCCATCTTCTAGAAACTTTTTATTAGGTGCAATTGCTAAGATTTTTATTAAATAACACAAATAAGATACTTATTGAAAATTAGTTCAGCAACTATTTAATTCGATTGAATCACATATTACGTCCTAAATTAATATTGGACTAGATAGCAGTATTATATTCACGCTGCGGGTGTCCTGATTCGGGTCTGCGTCATTCTAATTGCAATGTCTCAACCTGAATACTAATTGAACTATGTCATACAGACAACCACGCCAATATCTATCATCCAGCCTCACCATCCTGCTGGTGGATCCATCACCGTCCTTTGATGCGATCGGATCCTACCTCTTTCATAAGGAATATGTTTTTAATATGGTATTGTACAATTTTATGGGATTTTTATCTTTACAACTTTATATTTTGAGTAATTATTTTTAGAACCTTATAGATTAAAATTTGACATTTAGTTTTTCTTTAAACTAGAAATAAGAGTTTCGACTAAAAGTTAATGAAAATGTCGTTATTTCATTCACTAAATTATTTTGAAACTAGGCTTTAAAAAAAATATAGAATTCACCTTTCTGGGTCATTTTCATCCATTTGTCTTTTTCTTTCGATTAGTTAGCATTTATCAATCTATTCCAGCTACGTCAATTGACCTATCACTTTGAAATTAACTCGCCAACATGAATAGCAACAATGTGCATAGTGATAGAACGGTAAGCAATTAAAATTAGAATCGCATTTTAACTTTTGAGACGCAAAAGTAATGTAGGTCAGACTTGCAAACCATTAAATATAAATGCCCTAGCTACAACCATTTATATTTAAAAGTTCTTATTCTTTTTAATAATATTCTCAAGTCATAGTTCAATTCGTTTTCACTTTCGCATTATAAACTAATGCAATTAAAATGTGAAAGATATTGTTTGTTTGCCTCTCATCCTTTTTTAACTCTAGTGATAGTTTTTGCTGTCTTTGAAATATACTATGTATAGTTATTGTTGATGAGCGAACACTTTTTACATGTCTATGGCCTCTCGCAGGTGCCTTCTTTGCTGTCTACGTCGCTTAGCAAGGAGCCTTGTATAATATTATTGAAATTTCTTTCTCTGATGAGTAAGTTATTGTAATGTATGCTTGCTTAAACATTGACCATTAAATTGGAGAATATTGTTTTGTCTTGCCAAAATATGGCCAAAACCTTATCAATTTTATTATATGACACTGAACTTTTCCTTTGAACAAAAACCAAAAAGGTTTAAGGGTTGACAATAGAAATTTGAGTTTACTAGGAAAACAAGAAGCTATCCACATTCAATTGTCTTTTAGTGACAAGTTCAGTGAGAAAATTTCATTACAGTGATACTCGTTGATGTAGGATCATCGACCACTCTAAATTATTGATGAAATGTTAAGACAAATTTTATCATTCACCTATTAGTTTATAGGGGTGTTAATAAACCGAGCCAAACCGAATACTAAGTTTTCGAATTCGGATTCGTTTAGCTAAACGAACTGTTCGACTCGATTTGTTTAGCTAAACGAATTTTAAAATTAGTTCGAGTTTGGCTCGATAACCCTTTAACTGCTTAAACAAACCGAATAGTTCGCGAATAATTCGACTCGTTTAAGTAAACGAACCCAAATAGCTGCTCTAATTTGGCTCGTTTAACGACCATTAACGAACGAATACGAACCAAACTCGAACAGTTCACGAACTGTTCGGTTTGTTGAACAGCCCTATTAGTTCATCAGCATCAACGTAAGAAAACATGGGTTTGTGTTTTATAGTCAGCATGTTAGTAAGACGTTACAAAACCCATACATGGAGCCCAAGATCATCAATTCTTTAATCCAATTAGACTGGATACAATAGGCTAAATCATTACTGACCTATATAGCAGTATTGTACTTACGATGTGTATGTCTTAGTCCATTTTAGTTGTAATATATCAATCCAAATAACAAGTAAATTATGATATGAGAGATTGTTTTACGTTATACGAGTAATTTGCTTATGCGTGCATGACAAGACGAGAAATCTATAAAATTTATTTTATCACCAACATCCCCACTGGTCATCATCTAGTTAACAATACTTATGTGAATTATTACAGTTATGGAATATAAAGGATGAATAATATGCAGTAAATGCTATAACTGTAATTCATCTTACCCGTCACCCATGACAAAGTAAATGACATTAATTCACCCACGTTTCCTGCGTAATAGTAAAAGGGAGATTTAAACCCTACGTTTCCAAACAGGAACTGAAACTAAATCAGTTCTAATATTTATTATTTATGTTTACAAAGGTTTCTAAAAAGAAAGACTTACTCTGGGACTTTGTTTCTTCATGGCTCAAACATAATTCATAGGAAAAATAAAAGTTAAAATCATCATTTGTGCTTGAAAGGTTCACTTATATAGACGAATGAGTAACATGTTTTGTACTTCAATATTCGTGTTCGAGTCTTTGAATTATATATATATATATATACATATATATATATATATATATATATATATATATATATATATATATAAAGATTAACTTGTGTAATATCTTATTCGTCGTTCACAACCCATGCATAAAGTCCAAAAGAACCCTATATCATTTGATGTGATATAAAACATTTCTAAACAATTTGACAATTGCAAAGTTAAAAAGAATAAGAAAAGTTGAACTTTTGACGATAAGCAAACGGTGATCTGACATAATTCTGTCAAAGAGTATCATTTTCTATAAAAAAAATACATATAAGAACATTATACAATAAAGGACAAAGGTAAAACTATACACCAAATAGAAAAATGGCAATCTAGTAATAACTAATAACTATATACCTTTCTCAAAGTTTGGTTTCTCCTATACCACCCATTTCTTTTCTTTTTTTAAAGAGAGACCATTAGTCCTATTGTACTAGTTATTGGCATTATTAACTCCAATACGTAGTCCAGTTGGTACTCAGGTTGAGAATTGCTACCAAGAATGCAAAAATTCGAATCCGGAGACATGCACAATGTGGGTGCTCCACTTCTGCAAGTCTGTAGGGGGCAATTGTTCACTTCTATTAGTTTGTAGAGGGCACCTTGTGTGAGTTACCGTGTAAGGCCTCACCAACTTAGGAGGCTGCTGGACACATGATTTGCATATATCCTTCGCAATGCTCCATAGTACTGGAGCAGTGAGAGCCCAGGACGAAGGATTTTGTCTTTTTGCTACCAAGTTATTGGAATTATTACCTTTCATTAATATTATAGACAGCTCAACCGCTATTAATTTATCTTAATCTTTTGTATTTGCTAGTACTGGTGCTTCTCTGATCATCATTATATAAGAATTACACAGCTGTTTGAGAGAGTTTCTTGTAATTGAAAGAGTACAACGACGTGCCCTATGGCTGTTTTATGACAATATCTCCATCAACATGTATAAATTTTTAGTAGGCTACTTTTAGATCTAGCTATATAACCGTATATTTATCAACAATTTTTGTTACTATTAGACACGAAAAATGCCTGATTTCTGTTCATTTTGTGTACCCATAAATCTTTCAATTCTTTTCTTTAAAAAAATTTATTACATACTCACAAAAAGAAGATAACGTTCCAACCATAGTAATCAGCGAAGAGTATAATAGTCTTTATCACAAGAACAGTTTGAATACTTTCGTAAATATATAAACTCTTCTTTGACATCATATCTAAAGATGTGCTTTATAATTATGCCATTAAGTTTCACCGACTTATTCATCGGACATAAATCCAAAAGAGGTTGGAAGATAGTGCATAAAAACGTAAGAAAGGCGTAACAAAGCAAACAAAGAGAGTAAATGAATCTTGTCATTTAACTTCATACAAACAAACAAATTTGATTTTACCACAATTTTAAGTTTTCAATCCACCAAATAGTATCGTATATATGGTATCCCTACTAGAATACGTTTACTGTCCACTGGCTGTAATGATTTTGAGACATTGATACGTGAATATTGAATAGCCAAGTTTAAATAAAACTATGTCATGTTTTGTTATTTAATATATAAACCCAACCGTTCTTAAATTATTCTCGAGTTTAATGTAAATTTTTCTCGAGGAATTTAATGAAATTTTGAAAACCCATACAGCATTCACAAAAATTGTAATTCCGATGTATAGCTTAAAGTAGTATGCTATACAGAATAATTTTATTTAATTGACGCACTTAAGTTTAAAAATGACTATTCGATATGGAACCAATACATTGATGCTGTTACAGTTTTCTAAATCTTTCTTAATTTTCTTGAACTTACTACAGGAATCTATGAAAGAAAGGGAATCATCATATATCTTCTCTAATATCGACAGGCCTAGGTTCATTTTCTATTAAATATGTCAAAAGAACGTCTTGAAATCGTAAAAACAATAGACATGATTGCTATCAACAAAGTCTAATAATATATCTTATAACATGGACGGCAATTGAGTTTAGAAGAATGAACCAACTTCAAACTTGTCACGAACTGTGAATAATATCATGGAAGAATTGAAATGGAAATATATCTTTAGAAAATGATTTACCTAACATGGTATATTCGAAACTAAATAATATTATGTTGCTCCTAGGTATAGCTCATTGGATACTCATATTGGGAATTGCTCGGAAGAGGTACAGTGTTTGATTCCAGATACACGTGCAGTATAGGTGTTTCACTTCTGTTTAGGCCGAAGACTCAATTTGCAATGGACTCTTTGTGTATGTTCTCACCAACTTAAAAATCTGCTGAGCTCGTAATTTGTTTGGACGGTGGAACCCCGAGTCCAGAGGTTAGACCCTTGCTCCAAAATAATGTTACGTTGATCAAGAGACTCCCAGGTAACCAGAAAAACCTTGTTTCCCACATCTGCCTGTACCAAAATGCCAAAGTGGCGACGTCCTTTTTAGGGGGAAGTTATTATTAAAATTTAATAACAAAATTATGACATAGTATTTACAAAAATAAACAGAATATATTTTTGAACACATAACATATATTCATTGTCCAAAAATGAATAAAGATCCATTGGATAACAACGTTATTCCTCATCAGTGAAATACTGTATATTGGTACAGAAAGCCAGCCCGCACAGGACATTGATTTACCCAATGACTGCACACTTTCGTATCTGCATGCTGTAGCTTAGTTGTCAATAACTTTCCTTTCTCTCTTTGTATTACGTTATTTCATTTATTTATCTGATAATGTAATACTTTAACTTTGTAGATCAGTCTTTACTGACGTAGTTTGTTCAGAAAAATTGTTGCTGTACAATCGTGTTATCTGTTGCAAGCATAAACTTCGTCTTCCAAAGACTTTTGATAACCATATTTATAGACATCACTTTATTATTTCTTGAAAAGGCTGGTCAAATCAAAGTATGTAAAAGTTCATTTATAAGGAAAATGTTATATCAAACGAGGTTGAAACTTGGTTTTAAATGAGATGAGACGCAAATCTATTTAAAACCTTATGTCAATAGGTGTAAACCTCTCATATAACTTATATATTTTTGTCAAAGTGAGCAATGTAGGATTATATTCTCAATAACCCTCACATAGCAACATGGCTTGTTATACACACGTGTTTTGAAACCCGACATATACACATGTTTTGAAACCCGTCCTCAATCACAAACTACCAGACAGACATGAACATCTGGACTTGGTGAGTCGAGACAATAAATGGTCAATCATGGTCAGACAAGATATGAGTCCACATCTTAAACTTGCACAGTTACCATGTTGAACTTTGAGTTTAAATGAGGTGAGGATCATATCCACTCAAAACCTTAAGGCGTGGTTCATCATTCTCATACAACTCATATATTTTTGTCAAAGTGGACAATGTGGGACTATATTCTTAATAAACGACCTAGATAGTGAACTTCTCCTTCTCCTAGCATTAAAATTTCCATTTACTAAGAAATTAACGGGCATGCAATTGAACATCTACTATTTTTTTTAATAGAGGACGGTACCTTTTAAATTTATTGATATACTTCACATATGGTAGAGAAATACCAACTTACCAAATAAACTTTGGCGCACGCCTTCTTCTTTTGGGAATATAGAAACACAATTAATGAGCCACACATTTATGTCTCCCCTCCTCTGCTCACTGGATAAGCACGAACCACAAACATAATATAAGTGAGCCAATATTTGGATTGATGATAAAGTAGAATTATGGATCACGAACAGTCGATCGGTGATGAAGGAAAAAAAATTCTTAGTTCTTTTCATGGGTGTTAACGAACCGAGCTGAGCCTAACGGTTGGTTTTTGAGTCTGTGCTCAATGAAGTTAACGAATAGTTTGAGTTTGTTCGTTTAATATGTCCAACCTAAAGACTCGTTCGAGTTCTACTCGATGGTGTTTATTTCCATGTGCTTGTTCATCATATTTTAATGTTTTTGTGCTTGTTATTTTTGACCCTATATGATCTAATTCTACAATTCAAAGTTTCTAATCGCGTCCTTCTTAAATGAGTCAAACAGTTTTGGTTTGTTAAGTAAACGCAACCTAATTGGATTCAAACTCGACTCGTATAATTATAATTAGCGAAAGAATTCAAACCAAACAATAAGCCGAACCCCAGCTACCCAGAAGCAGCTCACGTCGATAAACACCCCCTTCATGCCTTGCTCGATTCTGTGCATACCACAGAAAATAAAGAACGGTAATAGGAATCAGCAGACGCTCATGAGTCATGTCCAACCTTTATAAAGTCACCTGAATCACCAACCTTGAACAACTGAGGACGACTATCAAACCAGATGAGATCAGAAGAGGCCTCATATGAGGCAAAATATGAGGCATCCAATCACGCAACATCACGTGTATAAAAGAGTCCGCTGTTTATTTTGTTTTTTTTAAAAAAATCATTTTGTACACGTGGCGTCGCGTGATTGGAGGCCTCATATTTTGCCTCATATAAGGCATCCTCAGATCTCATCCGCTATCAAACACCCAGCCTCCAATCACGCGACGCCACGTATATAAAAGAGTCCGCTGTTTACTTTGTTTTTTTAAAAAAAGATCATTTTGTGCACGTGGCGTCGCGTGATTAGATGTCTCATATTTTGTCTCATATAAGGCCTCTTCAGATCTCATACGCTATCAAACACCCAGCATCTACACTGTGGAATTACAATTACACATGTTGAGCAATTGTCTTGATACTGATTCATAATAGTGCAAGAAATTCATAACTTGTTGAAGAGTAAAATGATGAATGGGTAAGATGATAACCAGTTTTTCAAATAAATAGATACATAACATATATAGTGCTACTAGGCTTGTACGTTTATGATTCAAATGTCTACATGTTTCTCTTTCAACTAATGCATAAATAACCACGAATATCATTTTGAAGTTCAAACAAAATCCTTTAGGTAAGAGTTAAGAGTAAAATCCACTTGATAACTATAACGTGCGTTCATGGTACACTATAATTCCGCGTTTGCGGAAGGTTTGGAAAGAAACTAGATCGCTTCACGATCTGATGTACACAGTCTTGCTTTACAGTCTTGCTCTACATTTTGTACAGAAAGCTGTTTCCGCATCTCGAACCATGACCTCAAGATCATAAAGAATCAATCTTAACAGTTGCTCCTATTCCCGTTCCCAATATAGATTGCATGAAATACAACAACAACAACATCATTACCCCATTGACTTAGAGGCTCCTGGCTATGGCGGGGTATGAGAGGTTGGATATACGAAACCATATTCATGTGTTAAAAACACATAGAGGTTGTTTCTCGATGAGAACGTTTAAAGTATAATCCCGGCAAAGGGCAGGCCGGAGGTATTTGACTTTGGACCAAAAGAGGGTATGGATGTCTGGAGAACCGAGCCCCAAAACTAAGGTATGGGTTTTCTGGGCAAGGAGGAGGAACACTTTTATTACCACTACGTACTTTAAACCTGGTAAGGTTTTTGGGAAGAGCACCTTTTGACCCATATACTTGTACTAAACCTGACCGTACAACCGTATTGATTCAGACATCTCCTTTTTGCGAACCTTCGTAGTTTGTTTCCCCCACGTTTTTAGTTTTCACCGGCCTCCAATTTATATACCCACGGGATAATCGGGAGTGTTGAGAATTCCACATTGACTAATTTGAAAAAAAATGCATGATTTATATGAAGATGAGGTACCAACACCCATTGCCTTAAGGTTTTGAGTAAATATGAGTCTCACTCATGTAAGACCAAGTTTCAACAGGGGGTGATGTGTTAAAGAACCGAACCAAATCGAACCAAATATTAGGTTTTCGAATTTAGATTCGTTTAGCTAAACGAATTGTTCGACTCGGTTTGTTTAGCTAAACGAACATTAAAATTGGTTCGACTTTGGCTCGACAACCTTTTAACTGTTTAAACAAATCGAACAGTTTGTGAATAATTCCACTAATTTTAGTTAACGAAGTCAAACAGCTATTTGAATTCGGCTTGTTTACCGAACATTACCGAACAGTTTGCGATGTGCCCATTTTGTTGAACAACCCTACTCTGGAGTAAAGTCCGGAATCATATGAAAAAATTTTCTTAGGATATCTTTATCTTACCTGCATTTCGATTTTGTTATGTCATTAGCAAAAAAGGTTTGGGACAGTAATCACTGTACATATATATGTGTGTAATGTGCATATGTCAGTGCATTTGAACAATTGATACACATTATTAATATGTTACAGTAAATTTAGTCGTGAACTATTGAATCATATATGGTCGAACAAAACATATATTCAAAGCGATCCAAACTTGAACAAAAATTAATATATGTCACAAGTATTGTTTCTTGTGCCCGAAGGCACCGTGTTGAAGCAACTGCACGTAATTTTCGTTGTCTTCCTTTGCATTTAGATCGACAGCGACTCATCCATTCTACCCCAAAGGAAAAGGACCCCCCCCCCCCCCAATTGCTTCTCTTTCTTGTGTCCATTTTTCCTATCCTTAATGTAACCTGATCTTATAGATATCGGCTCGTGCGTGTGTTCTAGATATACATTAAATACATACATGTAGTGCTCTCAAGATACGAAATAAAAACTGTAATTTTCTATTGTGAATGAGGTCATAATATAAATTTTAATGCCTTTAATTCACAAATTTGGCCACATGAGTATAGTGAAGTAAAAATGATATCGATCCAATTCTTCATTCCGGGGGGGGGGGGGGGGGGGTTTATGTCTACGGGATACAATGGATCGTACGTTATTAGCATTTTTCTACATGTCTCATAGTGTTTTTTCATTATGGGTAATCGGAAACAATCTCTGTGTATTCTAACACATGAGTATTGTTGCATACATCAGACCTCCATACTCTGTCATAGACTAGAGTCTCTAAAATAATGGGGTAATATTGTTGTTGTTGAAGATGTTCTTTAGAACCATACAAGATGATTAATCCAACATCAAAAAGAATAAAGAAATATGATTGTCATATGACTCATATCATACATCCACCATGCTGTTAAAATTTAACATCTTTCAGAAAGAAAAATCCCTTCATTGGTTACTGGTTATCGATGCCCTGGTTTTGTCATCTACCCTCAAGTTGTCGATCAACCTCTCATACATAACTTTCTTGTATTTAATTTTAACGAATTTCATAACCTTCGATGTCCCTCAACTTTTTCGGTGAGTCTAAGTCAAAACAGTCTCATAAGAGACAGGGTGTGGGGGAAGGGGGCGGGGCGTGTGGGATTGTCCAACCAAGTTTTAATGTTTTATACCATCACAACAACAACAACGACAACAAATTACCCATTAACTTAACGGCTCCCGTCTATAGCGGACTATGAGGGGTCGGATGTACGCAACCAATACCCATGTGTTAAAAACACACAGAGGTTTTATACAAGCGCACGCACAGAAACACACACATATATATATACATACATATATATATATATACATATACATATACACACATATATACATACACACACAGATATATATATATATATGTATATATATGTATATATATATATATAATTAAGATGCCAGACAGAAAAAAAAAAAAAAAAAGAGGCCAGACAAACATTTTTGGCTTCTTAATAGTAACGGCACTTGCAGCCCTATCAGTGCATCCTTCGCTGCCCATAGCTACCTGTTGCTACTACCTACTATTTATAGGTTACACAAAACATAATTGAGCACAAAGTGTTAAAAATTCAAAAGATTTTTAAATATGAGTGCAACATTTGACCTTGGATGTTAAAAACAAAAAACAAGACCTCAGTGTAAAAACTTTTACATGTCTAGAAATGTATTGAGGAAAAATATTATTCTAATGCATCAGAAGATAAGATTTGAGACTGAACCAACGCTTGGCCACAAAATAAAGAGTAAGGTTGATCCAAAAGTTTCACATAATGGACATGGACCAAGTGAAAGAAGAATGAAAGTGGAAATTACCTACGTTTATATGGAACCAAATCTAAGACCTAGTCTTGAATGAGTAATAACGCATGATTTCTTCTTTGGGACATGATATATCAAATGATATAACATGGTAAAGAGTTTGAATCTAAGATTCTTAGTTTTAAAATTTTTAGTTCTAATCACTTGAATTAGACATCAGAGCGCATGCCTTTGAGCAACTGGTAAGGTTGTTGATTCGTGATCTTGAGGTCACGGGTTCGAGCCGCAGAAATATCATCTTAGACAATATGTATGGTATGACTGCATATATCAGATTGCGAAAAGATTCTGTCCCTCCTCGAGCTTTACGTAAACGTGGAAGTCTAATGCAACGGAAACGCCCCATGAATTAGACATCAGGCAATCACCACTTATTTAACAACATCAGATTTAAGTCACTTGACAGTCGCAATCCCTATCTAATTTTCCGGGTGAGATCAGAGGAGGTTGGAAAGGAGGCAAAATATGAGGCCTCCAATCACGTCCCGCCACGTGTAAAAAAAATTCTTTTTTTTAAAAAAAAATTTGAATGTGGTGGGACCACTGACAATGTTTTTTACACGTGGCGGGACGTGATTGGAGGCCTCATATTTTGCCTCCTTTCCAACCTCCTCAGATCTCACCCCCTAATTTTCTCATATACAATTCTCATTCTAGCCTAGTGACCCGTTTGATCAATGTTTACGTTAAAGAGGCAGAATCTGGTCGTAGCAACCCGGCCCGTCAGTCACACCGAGTTCGCCGAGATACGGTGATTACAAATTCGAGGTTAGACCACAAAAAAGCCCAGTCTACTTCTGACCCACATGGCCTATTAGCACAATTAAATTAATTGGGCCCACTTCCAGCTAAGGCCCAATCAATTGGATTCCCAATTTAAACTGTTCACCTGCTTGCATACCAAAATTTTATGGATAATATTTTACATTGTGAAATGATAATGTAAAGATAGTATTGTAAATAAAAATAGACCGATAAATAAACAAAAGAGAGTGTTAAAGTACATTTTTGTATTTATTGGTCCAGGTCATTTACGCTACAAATTTCACGGTGAACTGCAATGTTTCAATTTGATAATTTCTTTAAAGTGTACGTACACACATATGCCATGAAAACTATTATTTAAAGTAATATCACAAACATCTTCTACATCTTTTCATAGGATGTAAATTATGCTACAAGACACACATCAAAGACGTGGTGTGTATTAGAAAAAAAAATCGCACAGTCTGTACTTGAATGTTTTCCTTTTAAATTATTCATGTGTGGTATAAGTGTGTATATACAATTTAGGCTGCTAATCTAATCAAAATTTACAGTTCCAGGACTAATTACTTATTATCATATATACTCGGACTTTTAAATCTTTGACAAAGACGCCTACCAACAAACATATATAATTAAACGAGTGGATATGGTTTTCTTTGAAAAAAAAACATTTTTTTTTATGATGTGCAAAACTTTGTTAATTTATTAAAAGCGTCGAAAACATTTTGTATTATGTTTCTTAATAATACGACTTAGTTTTGCATTTTAGAAGGTTTTTAAAAGATGATAATCTTTAAGAAATTATCCGGTCTTCTTACTTTTAGGTTTTGTTGATCCTCTTCATCTTATATTTTTCTCTTTTATTTATTCATCAGTTTACTCTTTGATACGGTAGATGTTTTCATTTTGGTGATTAGCTACTCAAAATATAATGATTAATTATTAGATTGTGACATATTAACAAATAAGCTGTTGTCCTTTATTTAATGGTTAATGATTTCGTGCTTTGATACTCATCTATAGGTATACAATATATTAAATGTATAGAGGTCTTTTAAAGTTCAAATGTAATTCGAATTATGTGTTATGCATAGGAATGTAAATGAACCAAGCCGTTCGGTTGTTCGGCTTGTTTGGCTCGAGCTCGAGAAGCTTGGCTCGGATAAAAGGTTAATAAACAAAGCTTGAACACCTTTTTTTGTTCGAACTCGGTAAGTGGCACCGTTCGTTTAAGGTGTTCGGCTCGTTAATGTTGTTCGTGAGTCAAACGAACCAAGCTTAAACAGTTAAATATGTTCGTTTAAATAAACGAACAAGCTCGGTTCGTTATCTAAGTTAAATGACCTGAGCTTGAACAACACAATGCTCGGCTCGTTTACACATATAGTTATGTATGATCGAAGACCCACAAAAAAGCCTATTTTGGTATCAAAACCTTTTGTTTAGGGATGTAAACAAGCCAAACAAACCGAGCACTGTATTGTTCAAGTTTGGTTCATTTAACTTAACGAACGAACCGAGCTTGCTCGTTTATTTTAACGAACATATTTAATTATTCAAACTCGGTTCGTTTGACTCACGAACAACATTAACGAGCCGAACACCTTAAACAATCTTTGTTTAATTTAAGTTTTTTGTTCGACTAGTTTATTTTGTGACAAATTAAGATTGAACTTGGTTCGATTTGAACATTTAACAAGACAATCTTAATCATGTTTATGTTTCATTCATTTGCTTATGAGTATTTTTTTTATAGGTATGATCTTACAAAAAAAAAAGATTTGTTTGTTTCTACAACTTTTCATAATTCCGTAGAAAATTACATATGAATATAATGCTGCAAGTCTATAAAGGATCTGGAAAATATACAATTTTATTGCTGATACAATTGAGGGTTAACGACATAATTACATGTTATTCATATATAATACTCATGCTTTAGTTTTCCAAAAAAAAAAAATATAATGCTTTTCGCATCCGTTTCGAAAAAATCATCCAGCTTTTTATTTGAGGTGATACAAAATTTTTGTGCACATTCAATCAATGCTAACAAATCGATTTAATTAGTGAATATCCTAATTTGTTGTGTGTATTTGTAAAACCACGTAGATATACTTACGTAGATATGTACATATATTACATATAGAAAAATACACACAAAGTAAGGCAAAACAACTAAATCAATTGAATAGCTATGATATATTGCGTATTTCGGATTAGGGATTTTTGTGAACCACATGAAGCCATACACGAGTACATATTAATCGCTAACATAGCAACATAGTTGAGATTTTATAGATTGGCACATTTTGTTTATCTGCAAATGGTTTTGAAAATAAAGATGTGTCTTCATCACACGGTATCTCTTAAGACATGGTTATAAAATATGATGGATAAAAAATGGTTCAATAGGGTAAGAATTATTCTCCAAGACAAATACAAGCGAGTTTGCCACTCAATAGATAGAGTTAAAGTCACACATGTACAATAAAGTAGCCATAAATATTTGATACACAAATGAATTGTAGCCTTTGACCAATGAACCGTGTGTTTCTAACACATGGGTATGGTTGCGTACATCTGACCCCCAATATTACGCCATAGACGGGAGACTCTAAAGCAATGAGTAATGTTGTTTTTGTTGACCAATGAACTGTAGACTTTCACCAACATAAATATTTAATATACGTGAGAATGAGAAGCCAAGGCGAATACTAGGTTTTCGAATTCGGATTCGTTTAATTAAACGGACTGTTCGGCTCGGTTTGTTTAGAAGAACGAACTTTAAAATTGGTTTCAAGTTCAGATCGATAACCCTGTTTACACGAGCCGAATATTTCGCGAATAGTTCGACTCGTTTTAGTAAACGAACCTAAATAGCTATTTGAATTCGACTCATTTATCGAACATTAACGAACGAATACGAACCGAACTCAAACAGTTCGCGAACTATTCCGTTCGTATCTGATTCTGAACAAGAAAGACATATTGATCATTACTACTATATTAATTTGAACTCTTCATTGACCAATATAAATAATTAAAATTTTTTATCCACATTTGGTTTTTTTGCATAAGTTTTATTATTTTAAATAAATTATCAACAGAAAAAAAAATATGTTAGGTACCGATAAAACAGAGATTCATACAAAACCTACACATAATGTTTCACTAGACTTGGTCACTTTAATTTATGCATTTACGCATTTATCGTTCATAATTTTATTTTGATGAAAATAAAATTTTTGGGGAAAAAAGACAAGAAAAACGCATATCATTTCATTAATTTAAGCCGCTGTACTTTGATCAACCCCCTCGTGGAGCCTTTCCCCGACTGGCCCAAAAGATCCATTCAAACTGAAATTAAAGAGGCATATTTTCCTTATTTTTCCAGAAAGCACCTGAATTTTGCTTATATATATATATATATATATATATATATATATATATATATATATAAATTCAACCCGAACTACTCTGAGATTTAGACACTTGTGAATGGACGTTTGTGCTTCTTGGTTTCTGTATGAACAATACTCCACCTTCACTTTGTCCTATAAACCCATCTCTAAATCGATCAGGACGGAACCCTTTATTGTATTTTTTCTGTACTCTTGTTATCGTTCTTGGTGTTGCTTTGTATTTTATCGCAAAAGGGCTCTTTTTAGGGGATTTTTTGTGTTCAAAATTGGCCTGGAAAAATGAGATGGGAAAAGTTGTGGGTAGGAGGAGGAGGTCCAGGGAAGAGATGGGGTCATACCTGCAACGCCATTAATGGAGGGAGGCTTTTGTATGTTTTTGGTGGCTATGGCAAAGATAACTGTCAGACTAACCAAGTTCATGTCCTTGACACTGGTGGGTTTTCTTTTTGTATTTTTCTTTTTTCGGTAAATGTATATTTTTGCAGAGCGGATTTTTTCAAAAAAATTTCTCCCCATCCCATTTCATCTAGTTCTGCTTTTCTTGTGTTGACCTTGTCAACATATTGCTTATTTCAGCGTCTACTTGGTGATCTTATTCAGATGTTGCGTTTGCAAGATTTGATGGTCCTTAACATCGGGATTCGATGTTGCATGTTTTTTTTACTTATGTTTAGGTTACTTTTCTATTTTTTTAATCTTTTATTGGTATAAAGTGTTTGGTCGTTGCTGCTTCACTAAAGAACGTTCTTTTGCTTTTATTTTGAATGAAAGTTCATAGCATTTTTAGTATTTTTGTAACTGTGTTCAGTAAACTGTCAAATGGGCTAAACTATTTCGGTATTTTTGCTCCAAGAATCTGGTCCGAGGTTTTTAAGCTGCCAAGGCATGACTTTCAACTTTGCGCAAAAGACATTGTTAAGTTATATCTATGAAACTGCACCTTTGCCATTGGAAATTATTTTTGGATTTTGGTATGCAAGTTTATCATCGTATTTCTAGGTAAGCAATGCTTAATTACTAGCTTTTGAAATTATCCCACTTTTCTAACTATGTGCTATATCAGTTAATAGGACTTGGAGTGAGCCTGTGATGAAGGGTGTAGTGCCTGTTCCAAGAGACAGTCATAGTTGTACCAATGTTGGAGATAATCTCTTTGTATCTGGGGGTACAGATGGAAGGAAGCCTCTCAGGGATTTGCTTATACTGGACGCTGGTGAGTTACCAGAATCATGTGGGATTTTTTTTTTTTGTTAAGAGTACTTTTCTCTACATTTGTGCTGCTAATGACGTATTTTCTTGTTCTGACCTAGGATAATAAGCTCATGGGCTTTGTCTTACTTCACCGTCGAGAAAGGCATCTAATTCGCTGATGTAGTCACCGTGTGATGCAAATTTCATGTTTGCGTTTGAGATCTGTAACATACAAAGGAGAGATTTACTGTGTCAAATTTTTTTTTTTCAACTTCTTTTTTCCCATTTATCTTGTTAACCTTCTCTGTGAGATTTTTATGTGGTTAGGATCTATACTATAGAAAGATGGAAGAATCGACAAGGATGTGAATCTCATAATATAAGCGGGATGGTTAAAGTGAAAAAGTGCGTAAGATCTTCTTTGTGATATGAAGGTACCACTAAAGCTTGAAGGAAAGTTTCAATAAGGACAGTGAGACTCGTATTGCTGTACGGGTATAAATATTGAGCAGTCAATTATTATGAGCATGGATAAAGTATAAGAGTGGTGAAAAATAATAATATTAAGATGAATATGTGGATATACGAGGAAAGATAAAATAGAAATGAACATATAAGAAGAAAATTTGGGGTGACTTCCATAGATGAGAAGATGAAGGAAACAATGTTAAGAAAGTAAGGACATATGCAAAGACGTCCTGCAGATGCACATGATAGGCGGTGTGAGACAATGAATGAGGTGCATGTTAAACTTGGAAGATGGAGACCAAAGATGACATGGAGAGACAATAAAGAAGGATGACTTATATGACAATTGGGGGAGCATATGGTCAATGATGGAACACAGTGGAGACTGTTGATTTATGTTGCCGATGTCATGTAGTGGATATAAGATTTAAAAGAGAATTTTATGTACTTAAGCTTGAATTACAATTGAGGTGATATGATAGTTTTGAAAGATGCATATTCTAAAGGTGCATATTATGCATTAAGTAATCGGAGACACATAAGGACGGTAGAATTCAGGATATGACTCACAAACATACACTAAAAAAAGGAAAACAAAAAACTAAAATAAAATAAATAAAGAACAAATGAAATGATTGATCCATATATCTGATTCCACATGTTGGGAAAAAGTTTGAGTGTTGCTGTTGTATTTTGTTAACCTCCTGCGTGCATATCCAACTAGAAGTTCAATTTTTTATAGGGCATTGCACGTGTGATTTTCCGTTCAATCTCCTATAATTCAAGTATTGGTTTCATGAGATAAGTTGTTTCTGCTTGCTATCTAGTCATCTTGCTTTGTTAGAGGATATGGACTGTTAATGTGGTACTGTTACTGTTAGGTAAGGTGTCTCTCCATCTGTATTTGCTAACTCTGATGTTGCCTTTCTCTTAGCTTCAAATACATGGATCTCTCCTATTGTTAGAGGTGATGGGCCAGAAGCAAGGGAAGGCCACAGCGCAGCTCTTGTTGGCAAAAGACTTTACATATTTGGTGGATGTGGCAAGTATGAAGACCATGAAGTGTATTATGATGATTTATACATATTAAATACAGGTTAGCTTCGATTTTCTCCCCCCGCACGCGACTATGTAAGTTAGTTACTCTCAGAAACCTCCAAACAACATAATTGAGCTTTTTATTTATCTGAAGCACCATAGTATCACTATCTACTTCCTAAAGCTTTAGGGGCAAGGTTGGTGGAATTTGGCCACCCTTCCGATTTTCTGACGTGGTTCGGCTGTACCAGATCAGGGGTCGATTCTGAATCCTGTTGGAGATTTGGCTTTTCCTAGAGTAGAACTTAAAAGAATAAATTAGAAGGAAATAGTAGCTGATTCATACACTATATAAATGGTTGTGGAATAAACCAGGATTGACATGAGCCTTTGACTGTTGAAATTGTTGGAGGCTTAGGATAAAAGTATAAAAAACAATTAAGATTTCATTTATCTTAATTGTTTTTACGTTCCAATTAGTGAAGTCAGACTCTCTTGAACAAATCAAAATGGTATACCGCAATCCACGAGTATAAGTAATTCCGATTTCTGTTCCCAATTTTATTTCCTATGACAGAATGCACTGTCTTCCAGGTAACTGTGGCTAGGGGCACCAAAGGCAAGAATAAAATTTAAAGAACATGTTTATATTTGTTGTGTTCTGTATGTGGACATTCGAGGGCAGGGGACCATTCCTTAACTCGTATTGATGATAACTTGGTTCCAAAAGGATGAATTCATCTGTTCCATTTCTTGGATGACAAGTAGTCCATAAATAAATTATTGATGCATTAGTGGTTAGCCCCAACATTGAAAGGAATAGGAAAATTGCTTCTTTCAGAGCATTAAGAAATGTTACAGATATCCTTCCTCTTCCCCCTAGGACCTTCTTGGAATATCTGTATCCAGTTATTCATTCTCCTAGTCCAGCTCAGTTTGGATGGTATTTAGATTCATTGTAGAGTTCTTCTGGCATTTAACTCAGTTGTTTTTTTTAATCACTTTAGCTTTTGTGTTTATTAATATGCAGATCAGAACTTGTTTGATTCAGTCAATACACTTTCAGGAACACTGTACAAATTGACAACTGGCGTTCAGTGATTAGTAAAATCTGAATATATTTCGTTATATCATTTTGTAATGGAGTGAACCGGTGAACTTACTATAAGCAATTTTAAACACTAGGAAACGTGAAATTTTATTGCTTTACTTTTTAGTTCATGGCTACCTTTAGCTAATATTTATAATCTTTTAGATTTGTCAGCATGTAATTGCAGACCTGTACCACTTGTAGCATGACGAGAAAATTAATGCTATCCATTGTCCACATGCAGAGACATTTGTTTGGAAGCGTGTTGTACCATCAGGGACTCCACCTAGCAAGCGAGATAGTCATACCTGCTCCTCTTGGATGAATAAAATAATTGTGATTGGTGGTGAAGATGCATGCGATTACTATTTGTCAGATGTCCACATACTTGATGCTGGTGATTTTTCTGTTAGTTTTAATATGCATAATAGCTGTTTTTGTTGTTTTGGCATATTTCTTTTTCCTCCTTGTTTGACCATATGTAGGACATCGTGACATTGTCTTTCTACAGATACTCTTGTATGGTGCAAGTTGAACACTAAAGGCCAGCTATTGCCACCTCGAGCTGGGCACACGACTATTTCCCTGGGAAAGTACTTGTTTGTTTTTGGAGGTTTTTCTGACGAGCAAAACCTGTATGATGACATCTATATGCTTGATGTAGGTATGTAGCATTGAAGGACATATTGATGCTTTACTTCTTTATGATTGTGAACACTTTCCACATTCACTTTAGTACTTGAGATGTTTGGTGTTTTGAAGAAGTAAACAAGATGAAATTGAATACGGTTAAAGGAACAGAAGAAGGAAAACTACTGTAGTTTTTTTTGGTTGGTATATTTAATTGCTGCTTAGGATGGTGTTTTTTAAGTTGCTTGCAATTAACTGTGAAGAATGGAATTTTCTAAGTATCCTGAGCTGCTATATTTCGCTGTTTTATGGGTTTTCTAGTTTTTTTTCTTGGAAATCATATTCAAGAGGTATTTGTGGGCGAATGTCACATATAGTTTTGTGAAATGGTACAAGTTCCCATATCTGATGTCTTCCAGAGCTTTTCTCAGTCTTGGTTGAAACTTCGACGTTGGGGATTGGATGACCACACATATT
The DNA here is from genome assembly GCA_036186865.1 of Eustoma russellianum. Taxonomy (NCBI): domain Eukaryota; kingdom Viridiplantae; phylum Streptophyta; class Magnoliopsida; order Gentianales; family Gentianaceae; genus Eustoma; species Eustoma russellianum. The sequence goes on from AP025070.1 coordinate 3,415,614, forward strand.
GTTGTAGTTTACCTTTATTTTACCTTTGAAGTTTGTTTTGTCTAGAATAAAGTAAACTGGTTTATTAGCTTAAGACAATGTTTGGAAATGCTGTGTTGTAGACATTCCATTACTTCTGTATGCCCGATTAACAAAATAGGATATTTTAGACATTCAATTATTGGCTTCCATTACTTCTATGTGCCCCATGAACAAAATAACTCATCTTGTCATCTTTTAATATCATTTTGTTGAACGATTATATCTAATTTGAGATGTGCTAGTCCCTGTATGAATCTCTGAAGGTGTGATGATTAATCACGATTGTAGACTTTAAAAGCTTAGGACTTAGACGGAAGGACTTATGAACACTGGCCTTTTTACCTTTTAATTGCTACTGCCCTATCAGGCAAATGTTTTGTTATCTGGTTTTACGTTAAAGCATCTAATCTAATTCATTCATGTTCTATTCCTCTCTTTATTTTAATGTATGCTCATGCAGAGAATGGTGTGTGGACCAAGATAATGGCTATTGGCGAGAGTCCTTCTGGCAGGTTTTCCATGGCTGGAGATACCTTAGACCCACAACTGGGCGGGGTTCTTTTTTTTATTGGTGGATGTAATAAGAACCTAGAAGCATTGGATGACATGTATTACCTTCACACAGGTTAGTCTGTACCTCCTGTGCTATATTTACTTTTTAATATTATGTATGATCTTTAGTTTGCAATTCCTTTGAGCATTAAAACCTAAATACTTTCACAACTGCATTCTTTTTTAGGTCTTGCGATGGAACCTGATCATGATGGAAGAAGGATGTCGATGAAGAAGAGGATGAAGTTAAAATGCCGAGAAGCAAATGCTCTTTCAAGAGTTGAGAATGACAAGAACGTGCTACAGCCTCTGCCTATCTCAACTTACGTGCAACCAAGTAAGAAATATACTTCTAGAACACAAATGCCTAATTGCTTGATCTTGCTGTGCATAGTGTATTCTTTTTTTCCTTCTTTTTTGGTAACTCAAATTCTTTCCCTTTCAAATGGAGTCAAGGACATACTTTTCCTTGACTTTGGAATATGATGGAATAAAGCAAAATGACCCACTAAATTGGCTGCGCTTGAAGCAGCAGTTGATCGACACGCAATTTTCATTTTGGGTCATCGGGAGACAACCTCCATGTGTTTCTAACACATGGGTATGGTTGCGTACATCCGACCCCCCCATACCCCGTCATAGACGGGAGCCGTTAAGGCAATGGGGTAATGTTGTTGTTGTTGTTGTTGTTTGTAACTCAAATATCCATAAATACGAAAGCATAATTACAAGGTAGCCATTATAACAGGCTTCACCATTACCAAATTCTCTGATTACAACTAGCAACAGTAGGCAGTGTCTGCTACAGGGAGCATTCAAAATCCTATCTAGGAACAGCCGCCAACAAAGGCCTGTAAATTACTTAGGGCTGAGCCCTACTAAGCACTACAAGCAAGAACAGTCTTGCTTCAAACATCTAAACTAGCTAGATTTCGGTGAGCTCAACTTGCTGGTTAAATGAGCAAGAGTTATATATTAGCTAGGTGGTCCAGAGCCAAAAAGAGAGACTATATGAAGATCTTCATAGGGAAGCCGAGATAGGGAAAGTTCCCTGTGATTTTGTTCTTTTTAAAGCCCCTCGAAGATGAAAGTAGCATATGCTGTCCAGAATCTCTTTTAATAGCTTCCACTGTCTCTTCTAATTTGTGGATAATACCTTTGATTCCTTTCTATCCAAATATTGTATACAGCTGCAGCAAACCTAAAATAGGCCGTGTCATTTGGAAGTTTGAGCATCAAAAGTTTGTACTAGTTAGCAAGTCCAGCACCCCCTGCCGGTTGTTGACATTAACTCTGCGTCCCCTTTGCTTCAGCACCGCTTCCCACGCTGTGCATATTGTCACTTATTCCTTATTGTGCATTGTTGTTGACTTGTGATTCTTGTCCGTAGCATAAAGATTTAGATAGTAGCTATTAGTATAGGACAACTGTGCACTCTAAGTTTCTATTTGTCTTATTTGAAACCTTGATCTCGTTGGACTTGGTTGGTAATGCGGCCAAGCCATTGAAATTATCCGGATAGATCTCAGAAAAAATTTAGCACTTATGGTTCCATCATTTTTGTTACGCTATCTGTAGAATGTTTCTGTAAGAACATGTGTTGTGACGGAGGAGTGCTTTAGCTGATATGGATTGTAAAGCATGCTTGAAAGCAAAGAGTTATGATTTCGAGGCTGTATGGGCCTGCTTCAAAAAGAGGTCTTTCCACTTAGCAGGAAAAAAGATATGGGATGTCTTCTCTTTTGGAAGCTTTACACTCTTAGCGTTTCCTGGATAGACTCAGGTCTATTCCCTAGGGAACTAAATTCTGCATAAATATTGCACTTCAGTTTGCAGGGTTTATCAGGGGGTGGGTGGGGGTTGGGGGGGGGGCTTTTTATTTCCCCCCTTTTCTTTAGTGCGAGGCTTTTTGCTATTGGTAAGAGTCTTGTGAAGTGATACGTTGTCAAGGCATCAAGTCTTGTGAGCTATATCTTGTTGAAAAATAAGGTTAGGCTGTGGACATTAGACTCCGAGTAGTCTGAGCCTTCCCCAACCCCACAATGCTGTTGACTTTTGATCACCACTTTTTTCTAAGTGGTGATATGGTACGATCTTCAGTGGCAGGGGCAAAGAGATGAATATTATGGATCTTTATTTCGTTTCTTCAATCTGAGCCATATCATATATGGTCAACATGTCAGACACAATTTATTTTTGGTAGTTCTATATTCATAAAAAGGGGTTTGTTGGTGTGGGGTCCTTACTAGCGTGGAACTTCGTAAACATCTTTTTATTTCTATTTCAGACAGAATTGGTTGACAGTCGAGTTGGATATAGCTTTTTCAAATTAGCAGCAGCTTACTAGCAATGTTTTTCTTGGGTTTATCTATTTTACATATCTTTTTGTTCATCCCTGTTTAAGATAAAGTTGTGCTCTAAATGTGCCCAGTAGAATGAAGAAAAATAAGATCGTGGTGGCCTTTAGAAGGTTCCTTGACAGGGTGGCTGCAGTTTGCTCCAAACTTCTGTTGTTACTTTTATGAGTTGGTGCTGTAACAAAGGATGAGTCAACATGTGTCTATCTGAGATTTGTGTCTGGCATTGTTTTGTTCATTGTCATGACGCTTGACTTGTTTCTCAAGAATTTTGTACTTGAATCAGCATGGTGGCTTTCATATATGGTGTTATTAAAGAAAATCAACCAAAAAATGAACAGATGGACTGATGCTGGAATACTGTTCTATTCCTAATTTTAGTAAAAGCAGAAGCAACAGCTTTTATGGATGCTTTAGCAAATTCGGAAGTCTGTCTAAAATTCAAAGGAGTAAATTTTATTGGTTAAGCAGGTTGACCATCTTTTTATACGTACCTGTATATGATTGCAGGCCAACAGAACTTTTATTTGCACGGGTACCAGCCTCCAATGGGGAAAAAGACATTTGAAGCTACAGTAACGAAAAGCTTTGCAGAGGGCTATTCGATTGAGACTATAATAGATGGAAAACCACTTCGTGGGTTATTGTTCTCCAATAAGCCAGTAGTGAGCAAGGAATCTCTTGATTGTTCAATCATGTCGGTACTTTGACAGCTCCATTCCTTTATTACTCAATCCCTTGAGAGATGTAACAAATTTCACATACTAATTGCTATGTCCACAAAAGGAAAATGGAAGCAAGGCACTTTGGCGGTGCTATGATGAATGATAATCAGAATGCTGTCTCAAATGTTACAAGGCCCAGAGAAGAGAATGTCAGAGACGCATCTGAGTCAGATGATCTCCTTGACGAGGATATACCGTCACCCAGGACACTATCCGAAACCTCTGGAGCTGGATTGAAGAGTCCAGATGCTTGTGATGCATCACCGACTCCAAAGGTTAGATCAATTCTTGGCTTGACTGCTTTCCCCGTATAAGTAGGATTTGTTATCTCCGCGGTGATATAAAGAATTGAGAAAATATATTCATCAAGTTGAATGTACATATGTTTTGCCTTTTATAGAGGCAGCATACAAGGCCTTAAATATCCATAGCACTCCAACGGCTAGAAAACCAAACTGTTTAACGGCTATATTCTGTCTAACGGTAGAATTGTTCAAACAACAAAAATTGTCACCTATGCAAGTATATATTCCGTATGTATACAATATGTACGTGCGTATTTATATGTGTATTCTACTATGTATTTATACATGTATTATACTTTGTATTTATACATTTTAGTGTATGTATTTCTACTCTTTCCCCAAGCTTTGTTGTATATATTCGTACAACCAAGCTTGAACAATAAAATTTGAAAAATCTTGGTAGAGACAGGCTTTGTCAATATATCAACTACTTGGTCTTTTGAAGAAATATGCTCAAGACTGATCACCTTGTCTTCAATCTTTTTCTAATAAAATGTGTATCTATTTCAACATGTTTTGACGTATCATGTTGCACAGGATTCTGTATCATGCTTATAGTAGATACATTATCACAAAATACCTTGATTGACAATGAGCAATTTTGCCCAAGTTCTTCAATTACTCTTTTAAACTATAGTCCCTCACATAATCCAAGTGCCAGAGCTCTTAATTTTGCCTCAACACTGCTCCTAGAAACAATAGGTTGTTTCTTGCTTCTTCAAGCGACCAGGTTGTCCACAAGTATGTTCCACACCCTGTTGCTGTCGTCATGTCTACCTTGGATCTAGTCCAATCATCATCAATAAAAACTTGGCTAATCTTGTCTGTATTCCTTTTAAAATATAACCCACGTCCTGGTGCATTCTTCAAGTACATAAGGATTCTCAAAGCAGCTTGTAGATGTTCACTAGTAGGATCATGCATAACTTGACTAACAAAGCTCGTGCCATAACAGATATCCGGTCTTGTGTGAGATAAATAAATTAATTTACCAACTAGTTTTTGATATCTCATCTTATCAATAGGTGTAGTATACATAACTTTATAGGCTTATGTCCAGGTTGAACTAGAGTTTTGCTTGTTTCCAATCAAGCATTCCGGTTTCACTTAGCAAATCTAATGTATATTATTCTGAGAAATACACATTTCATCTCTTGTTCTAGCATTTCCATGCCTAAGAAGTACCTTAGCTTGCCTAAATCCTTCATTTTAATTTTTTAGACAGTTGAATCCTAATAGATTGAATACCTTCGAATGTCATTCCTGTTACTATATTACCGACAAAGACAATTAAAATAGTAATCTTACCTTCTACTGAGACTCTAGTAAACATGTATGATCACTATGGCTCTAAACAAACCTATGTTCTTTATAGTCTTTGTGAACTTTTTAAACCAGGCTCTTGGTGATGATTTTAATCCATATAAAGATTTATTTAATATGCGAATTTTATTACTATTTGCTTAATCAATAAATCCTGGTGGTATGTATATATATATAATTCTTTTTGCAGATCTCCATTTAGAAAAACATAACATCAAGGTGACATAATTCCTTCTTTAAATTAATTGCTATTGAGAAAATTAGTCTAACTGTGTTTAATATAGCTACAGGTGTAAAGGTTCCTAGGTAATTAATACAATAAGTTTGCGTATATACTTTTGCTACTAATCTTGCTTTATATTACTCACAGTACCATTATACTTAATTGTAAAAACCTCTCTGCACACTATTGGTTTGCCATTTTCATTCATAGGTATAACTTTCCAAGTCCGATTTTTAGTTAAGGCTCTTATCTCTTCATAAACTGCATCTTTCCATTCTGGTACACTCATTGCCTCTTGTATATCCTTAGGTACTCCCTTATTATCTAATGCACATGTGAAGGCCTTTAGGTTTGAATTCAACCCACTATATGACAGAAAGTTATATTTAGGATTTTTGGTGCACTCTCTTGTTCCCTTTCTCACTGCTATAGACGTGTCATCTATCTTAGGTTCAGCCTCATAGGTTGTATGGATCTCTTCTAACTGGTTTTTTTACTGCAACAGTTGGCTGTATTTATCTTCTTGTATATACTTTGGTATTAGGTGGTTTACTCCATGGTTCCTTATCTGTTCTGTTAAGATATTCTCTATACGAACTATTCCATCTAGACTTCTACTATCACGATCTTCTGAATTTAAAGGAGTATTTCTTACAACCTCTGTTACCCTCCAAAAATCATTATGTGCATGATTTACTTACTTGGTATTACCAGGATTATTATAAAAAGATGTTCATCAAAGGTGACATCAAGGGTAACAAACATCTTTATTTAACTAGGACAATGACATTTGTTTCCTTTTAATAGGACACTTGATGTTGCTGAGGTTTCTGCAGCCACATTGAACGAGAGACAGATGTCTAGTGATGGTTCTAAGGCTATGATACCATAAAGATAAAGAAGATGCAATCTTATTATTGATTGACTTAATATAATACATACTCCTATTTATTGTCTAACCATAGACTGATGAGAGATCAATCAGATCTCTGTATTTTAGGCAACTATTTGAATCTAGACTATGAGATCAATGTGATCTCTGTATACGGAAATCATGTATACGCCCTTAATAAACTTAATCTCATTTTCGAATAAAAAAAAACTTAATCTCATTTGATCATTACTATACTACTAAGTATGGTAACATATATTGACATTTATTCTAGCATATATTCTTACCTACCATGTATATTTCTGCATGTATTTGTACATGTACTCTACTATGTATTGATACATTCTTCTACATCTTATGCGTCGAATCTCTGCTTTTGCCATACCAGACGCTCATTGGTTTCTTATACTTTCCTTTTTGCTATTATTACCCAGTCGTCATCTTGTACTTTTTTTTTTGTAAGTAAAGTCATCTTGTACTTGAAAGTAGACAATTTTTTGTTTTATGCTTCTGGCAATGAGTTACTTTATATTGGAAGCATATACTTGTGAAACTGAAGAAGTGTGCAAGCGGGAAAAATAAACGTAGAAATGCAGTCATAGAGGAAATGCATCAGCTTGGAACCATTTCGGTAAAGTTTGCATCCTTTGATGTTATAACTCAGTTTGTTATAAACAGGTTCCTGGAGCCTATCAATTGTCAGTGGCACTTGACATAAATGTGGAAAATAATGGAACAAATGCTGAGCCACATTCAAGCAAAGAGGTCCTTCAGGATTTCGCTTCCACAGCAAAGGAGTCTATGCCCTAATTCTCAAAATAAGGTTAGCCTGATTCTTAATGATGTTTACATGTCTGTTATTCTGTTTTTGGCATCATAATATCTTATGCCAGTTTTAGTTGGACTGTTCACTGTAAAAGTGTCGAGCTGACACTTTTTTCTTGAGTCATCTGTATTTCTTCGGATGCTTTTGTTATGGGACACATATGTTATAGGGTGGGGATGCTCAGAGATTACTTCTTCAGGTAGATAATCCCGGGATTTGGTTTTTCTGAACAATAGTCCATTTTAGCTGTGCTCTCTAAATATAGGGGTAGCTAGTGGATTTATGAGTTAATCTGAAAATACTCCAGTCCTGTGCATTTAAGGGCGGAGGAGAGCTGTGTCAATTACTAAGATACTTCTGCATACACTAAAATCTTGAAAATCAACAATTACCAGAAAACAATGAAGTTAATAAAGCGCGTTTAGCACAATTTTGATTACTTGATTTCCTTCTTGTACATCAGTTTTGAGTAAAAAATATTTTTGTAATTAAATTTCTGGTGCGTAACTTGCAGATAGCTGTACCTGAACTAACGTTGCCTTTCAGACGGAGATCAAAGCTTCTGTTAAGGGCCTTTTCCTTTTGCTGATGAATTTCAAAATGCCTTCTAAATTTAGAAGGTTATTATTAGATACTAAGAGAGGAAATACTAGATTAGATGGGAGTTTTAGACTAGTAAAATAGAATATTAAAACTCTAGTGGAGAAGACAATGGAGATTGTAGACACGATGATAATAAGAAAAGTAAATATTTTATGTTTACAAGAGACAAAGTGGATAAACGAAAAAGTTCGGATGGTGGACAAGTCATGATTTAAAATATGGTACACAAGAAAATAAGACAAGAAATAGAGTTGAGGTCATTATAGATGCCTAATTAAGAGACGAAGTCATAGGTGTTATTAGGAAATGAGATAAAGTTATAGCCTTTAAGTTGGTGTTTGAAAAATAAACAATCAATGTTATTAGACCATATACTCCTCAAGCGGTTCAGAAAAAGCAATAAATGTTCGATTTTTGAAAGTTTGAGAAGACGTAATGTCTGAAATTCCAATAGGTGAGAATATCTTTATAAGAGATTTAAATGGACATATAGATAAAGAGAATAAGGATTACAATGAGATACATTGTGGATTTGATTTTGGAAGCATGAACGATTGAGGAAGATCAATTTTGGATTTTGCAATAGCGTATGACCTTATACTGACTAATACATTTTTTCAAAAAAGAAATGACCACTTGATTACATTCAAAAGTGGACCAAGTAAGTCGCATATAAACTATTTTATGATTCGTAGGAGAGATGGAAGAGTTTGTAGAGACTGTAAAGTGATCCTAGGATTAGTTGATCTTGAAGTCAAAACTTTTCTCTCTCTAAAATTTGCTCTGCCTTCTCTCTATCCTAAACTTTTTTAACGGCAACTTCACCTCCCCCATCCTCGCCCTTACGGTAACATCTCCTCACAACCAACCTCTTCACACACTCTTTTTTCTGAAACCTGTTTCATCTTCATATCAGAGCCACTTCAAGTGACTTCTCCATCCTAATCTTCCCCTCTTCCTTTTCTCTCTTCCAAACAGAGACCCTTCCCGGCTGGGCAGGCCTCTTCAGCCATCACAATAAACGGAACATTTATTCATCGTCGAATTTGCTTCAAAATGGCTACATTTCCTCAATCTAATTACGATTATTAATATTCAAAAACTCGTTCGAGCGTAATCAGACTGGACAAGTCTTTTCAAGCAAGACATCAGCCTGGACAAGTCTTTTCAAGCAAGACTTCGTCCCATAAGGCACATCTATTCTCAACTCCTTCAGATGCGACGTTTTTAACAGAGAAAAAATTTCGTTGTCCTGTCGGCAGATGTGGTAGGAAACAGCCAAAAATGAGGCTTTACAATTGTGGTCCATGTGATGGTAACAACACATCCTTCCTGAATGTTCAAAAATTTGTTGGGGTCGATGGACCAACAAGGGATTATTAGAGATGCAAAGATGTTGCGTCGGCCTTTTTATTTTCAAATTTCAGTCTGAAAAAGCTAAACAAGTGATTCCAATAAATCTCCCTTGCCTTTTGGTAACAAGATGCTCTTTCTTTGGCCGTGAGTGATTGAAAAAGGTACTCAACGGTAAATTCGAGTGTGATCCAGGTTTGGATTCATTTTCCTTCCCCACGCATTTCAGTATTTCAACAACACATTGAGTAAAATTGAAAGCCTAATAGGGAAGCCCTTGTAAATGATAGAGCTACAACTGCTCAATCTTAACTGGCTTTTGCGAGAATGTACGTGGAAATTACTGTTAATGATAAACTCCTAAAAACTCTGTAAAGTTTACGGATGATATGGATGTGAGATAAATAGAAAGTTGAATATGAATGGATGTCTATCCAATGTGTGAAATGTAAAACTTGGGGCTCTCATGTGAAAAAAGAGGAGAAACAAAATACCATACCTAAAACTAGAGCACAGAATGGAAACAGGAAGATTAAGAGGAACAACCAAAAAGACAGTTAAAAAAACACACAAATAAGCAGCTCACAAAAGGGCAAACAATAGCTTTAGAACTAACAATAGTTCCAAAGGTAGTAACTAAGGTGCATGTAAATTCCGTTGATTCTCAAGGGGGAATACTCAAACTTTGCAAAGTAAGATTACTCAAGACAAAGATCAAGAAGTATCAAATCATTTACAAGAAGATCAAATTTAAATTTAAATAGATGGTAACTTGGATGATTCTGGATTGACCTATTCAAAGGTGGTGATTACCTACCAAAAGCCAAGGAAAAAAGAAAAAGGAAAAGAAATGTCCTCCTCACAGGAAAGATTTGGACATAATACCCTATATGTTATCAAATATACCCTAAAAAAATTTTCCACTTACTTTCTTTTGGATGATGAAAATAGTGACATACAAGAGGGGTCAAATCAAGAAGGAAGGCTATTCCCTCATGATCATGGCTTAGAGGAAGATAGGACCCACTATTCAAACTATTCTACACCAGAGGTTGGCTCTGAAAGGATGATAGTTTTAGTAAGGATGGACCAGAGGAAATGCCAATGGATGTACCTAGAAAGGTAGACTGAGCCTTTATCTCCAATTACAAGACTTGATGGTAAGGTTGAAAATTGTATAGGGAAAAAAGTGGGGATTTTAAAGGTCTCCTTCTCTGGAACGAAAGAGCATAGTCATTCTGAAACCACAATATAGGACTGGCTCAAGGACTAGTAAGGAAGTAGGGAAGATAACACACTGAATCAGTAGACTAAAGCAAGGGGTAGAGGAAAACCACAAAAAAAAACTATGAGCAAGTTAGCGTGTTGGAATATAATGGGATTAAATTTCCCTTTAAAGCAGAAAACAGTATACAAATATATTAGAGAGAATAAGTATGATGGTATCCAAATCTATTTGAAGGTAAGTTGTTATATAGTGAAGAAAAATGTATCACCTATGTTTTGAAGACTAAATTGCCAAAATAGGAAGAATTCATTGTAACCATTGTATATGGCTATAATGATAGAAGTCCAAGACGTGATCTCTAGATGGAACTAAAAGACCAAAAGAGACTACGTGAAAACAGTCCCTAGATTATAGTGTGAGGTTTTAACATTGTGTTAAATGATAAGGAAAAGAAAGGGAGAAAAAAAGATTGACAGAAATACGGTGGCATATTTCGCTGAATTGATCCAACAAATAGATCTCTTTAATATCCCATCAAAGGGATTTGAATTTACATGGTCAAACAAGCAAGATGCTGATAAAAAGGTCTACACCCGCACTGATCACGTGTTCTGCAACGAGCCTTGGAAATCACTCTTTCCAACTTTTCAATTAGATTATGAAACACCAACAGTCTTTGACCATTCTCCTGGTGAACTATCAGTACAAATTGAGAAAAATTTTAGGCCTAAACCTTTTAGATTCATAAAAAGTTGGAGGCATCCAAGATTCAAGTCCATCTTAAACGATATCTGGAATGCTCCATAATATAGAAACACACTAGTCAGACTATCAAACAAGCTGAAAAGACTAAAGCAGCCATTAAAGTTATGAATAAAGAACACTTTGGAAAAATAATAGAGAGGGTACCCATGACAAAGCTTACTCTCGAGATTACCCGACAAAATGGACAACAAGGTGGGCAAAATGTCTTGCTACAAGAGAAGGAGAAGATTGCTCTTCAAGATTGTACAAATCTACTGGCATTTAAAGAATACTTCTACAATGAAAAGTCAAGAGTAAAATGTCTGAAGGTGGGTAACAGAAATACCCACTTCTTTCATAGTTCAATTAAATCTCACATCAAGGACCAAAATTTTGAGACTACAAGATGAGCAAGACATGATGTGATGATTATGACATGGTAAATATTCTAACCATTGACTTCTTTGAGAATCTTTTCAAGAAATCAAACCATAATCCTACCCCTAAGCATAATTGGGGTGGGAAAACTTCAACCTCTGTCCACAGTAGCTCTCTACAATTGCCTGTAACAAAAGAAGTAAAGGATGCCATTTTCACAATGAAGAACGATAGTGGTTTTACTACTGAATTCTTTATTGATAACTAGAAATTGGTGGATGAAGAATTTACTGATGCTATTCTCTACTTTTTCAACAAAGACTTCATGTACTTACCTATAAAAGCCACTACCTTCTCACTCATCTTAAAAGTGGATGCGCCTATTAAAATGAAGGATTTCAGGCCTATATCTTTTTTTAATGTAACCTACAAGGTCATATCCAAAGTATTGGTAAACAGGATGAAGCCTTTACAATCTTACATGCTGGATGAGAATTAGTCTTTTTTTGTATCAGACAGAAACATCCAAGACAACATCTTTTTAATGCATGAGATAGTGAAAAATTATAAAAAAGACTACTGGTCTAAAGGGATGTGCTATCAAGGTAGATATAATGAAAGCATTTGACACGGTTTAGTGGAGCTACTTAATGGAACTCTTTAGAAACATGAACTTCATTGAGAACTACAGAAATTTGATACACTTATGGCTTTTCACAGCCTTCTCAATAAACCTCAATAGATCTCTAGTTGGTCACTTTAAATCCACTAAAAGATTTAGGCAAACTGACCCCTCTCTCCTTGTTATGGAAGGATTCACACAGTTTCTAAATCAAGGACAAGAAAACATCTTCATTTTCACCCTAAATGTATAGACATTAGTTTAACCTCATTGGCATTTGCGGTCTTTACATTCTTGCAAATTCCAAACCTCATTGGCATTTGCATATGGTCTTTGCATTCTTGCAAATGCCAATGTAATGCTGTTAAATTCATAAAAGACTCCTTAATGAAATTTCAAGGCCTCTCAGGATTGGAGCCAAACTTGCAAAAGTCCAAAATCTTCATTTTTGGGGTGACTGAAGCAAGAAAAAAAAGTTTTTTTTTGACATCATAGACATGCCTCTTGGTACCTTACAGACTAAATATCTTGGGGTTCCTTTAGTCACTAATAGACTCACTTACAGAGACTGCCTATCTATTGGAAAAGTTGAGCAATCAGATCAAAAATTAGACAGCCTCCAAACAATCATATGCTGAGAGGATACAATTCATAAACGCTGGTTTAACTGTCATATGCATATTTCCTATTTTTAGCCAAAGGAGATCATCGTAAAAATAGAAAAAATCCGAAGATGTTTCATATGGGGCAATTTTAAGAAGGCAAAAGTTAACTGGGCGTCTGTTTGCACACTAAAAGAAAAAGGTCTTGTGATTAAGATCTCAAAAGAATGCACAATGCTTACGTAATGAAGATCATTTCGGGTATTTGTGAGTACAATGAAAGCCTATGGGTAAAGTGAGTGCATTCAGTCATTCTAAAAAGAAAGTCACTTTGGGAAGTGCAGCCAACAGAAATTGAGTCATTGATGTGGAAGAGAGTCATTTGAGTGAGAGATCAATACACCCAACTCATTAGAAGAATCATTGGCTATAGGGAGACATCTTTCTGGAAAGACACCTGACATCCATGGAGAATTCTGGCAGTAATTCACCCAAAAGTAATAAGGAAACTTAATATCAGCTTGGATGCTAAGGTATCTCAGGTTGTAAATAGAAATCAGGTGGAGGTTGCCTTATGGTAGAGGTTGGGATAATTAGGTGATTAATTTCTTTCAAACATGCTGTGAAATCAGACCAGATCTGTGGCAAGACTACTGGAAATGGTTGCTTACAAGCTGCTTTTCAATAAAGAGTGCAACACAAGTTTTGGAACAGACTACACATACAGTAACATGAGAGAAAATTTTATGGTGCATTCTTCATCTTCTAATATATGGATTCCTTCTATGGCTTGGATGTTGGAAGATATTGAGTGTACAAGACAAACTTTTAAACTGGAAATTGATTCAAATTAACATGTGTTTCTGTGACAGGGATGTTGAAGACCAGAATCACTTGTTCTTTGAATGCTCATACTCTATGGAAGTCTAGAATGCAGTTCTGAAGTAGCTACATTGCAAAGACAGTGTACTCTTGGCAGGGGTGTTGGACTGGCTGATTGGAAACACGTGGAGGTCAAAATTCCACAAACAACTTATATACTGTGGGTTCTCTGCTGTGGAAAAAGACAAGGAAAAACAAAACAAATTGGGAGCTGGCCCTTAAACTTGGCTTGCCAGCAATGATTTTCTCAACCTAACTTCACTATTGAATCACGACTGAGATGATATGATAGCTTTGAAAGATCTGTATTCTAAAGACGCATACTATGTATTAGATATTAAGAGATACAAGAAGAGTAAGATTTAGTCTATGACGAAAAAAAGAAAATATACGCGCAGACACGCACATATATACATATATATAAATGAAATAAATAAAGCGCAAGAGAAATGGTTGATCGATACAACCGATTCCATATAGTGAGAAAAAAGTTTGAGTGTTGTAACTAACTTATACTTGACTTCTATCCCCTGCCCCCTCCCTTCTCTCTCTTTCCAGGTGGGGAGGTTCTCTAGCCTCTAGGTCTGAGTTATCCATGTCAGAAACTCTCAGCCAGGAGGTTGGGGGAGGATTGCCTTCTCAAATTACAAACTTTCTAGTTCATAGTCACTGTATTCTTATCGCTCTTTTTGTCTTTTTCCCCCTCTTCTTTTGGTTTCTTTTATTTCACTTGTTTTTGAAATCCACCAGTGGCACTTCTCCTCTAGTTCATCAATCAATGATGTGACCTAGAAGCGATGTTCTCGAAAAAGTTAAAGTCCGTCCTGGATGCAATTTTCCTGTTTCAAAATCAAACCTGCTGAAGTAAACAGATCATGTGTTATGGCCAAACTTCCTAATTCTAACTGTGGAGCCACGCCATATGTTACTTCTTTGTTATCTAGTTTAGTGATGTATCAGAAGCATTAAAGATCATCTTATATAAGCTACCTACTTTGACTGCCTGTGGCAACTTTTGTACATATGCTGGTAACTCCCTTACCCATAGTGTAGTTAACTCTAGTAGTCTCTATGACCACCTTTTGTAAAGGTTGGCAATATATTAGTGAATGCATTGTAAGCCTCCAGAACTGCGGACAATGCCTTTAGTTGCTTGTTCCCCAAACCGATTGTAAATTGGCTATTTGGCTGGTATATATAAAGTTTAATTTACCAACCCAAAAAAAAAAAGTAAACAGATCCTAAGGATTATTGCCGTTTGATTTGTGCTGTCCTTTTCAACCTTGTCTGAAAGAAAGCCATTGAATCTACTGCCAATCTGCCCCTCTACTCAAAACGAAAGCAACTATATGCAAACATCATATTCTTATATTATCGAAAAAGCTGCCATTAGCAACATGAAAAGCAGTTATGCTCTCTGTGATGAGCAGTTTTAAGTTGAACTCCACGGTTGCAGTCGAAGTGTCAGAATGTTTTTCATCACTAAATTTCTACATTAAGTTTTACCACCATATGCTCTCTGTAGTCAGTTTAAAACAAAAAGAAAAAAAATAACTGGCATCTTCATGAGCATGATGACCAACTGCTCCACCCTCTGCCCTCTAAAAGGATGTAAAAATTCGAACAGAATAAATTTTTTGGAATGGCTCTTTCCATCCTCCAGCCTTTTCCATGGTCTAGACGCGTATATTGCATACAACAACAACAATGCTAAGCCTTTTCCCACTATGTGGAGTAGGCTAGATGGAGAAATCATTTTTCTGGCGCTTTAGGATGTATATATTTCAGATGTGGAAATAATGAATTCATATGGAATTAGCTACTTCTTCACGATGGTCACCCTATCCGATACGAGTTTGCTATCCTATGTGGATCAGCTTGTATGGTGCATCCTGGTGCCACTTGATGTGTTATGAGTGCTTGTCTTCCTCTTTATTTTTCATTTTTACCTCTTTAATTTTCTTAGCTATCCTTCATTTGGTATAGAACTCTTTAAAATTGTGGAGAATGTCTAAACCTGTGACTTCGAATACCAGTGGGTAAAAAATACGAAAAAGAAATTTGAATATCAGAGTTCTTTTTTTTCTTAATGTTTTATTTTTCAGTGGGGGCGGTGGTAATTGAAGGTTGTGCATTTCGTTCTCATGAATTCTTTCAAGTACTTGGTGCATGTAACACAGTGTTCTGCTTCCGGGACTCCCATAGGGGTTGTTAATAGTCACAAGTTTGCACCTTCGCTATAGAGAGGAGCTGATTGATAATTCCTAGAGGTGCGAGTTAATTAAAAGTGTCAATTGAAATTGAAAGGGGCTAGTGAATATGTAAAATTGGAGTCAAAGGTACAGATGTCGCTAGTGTTTTATTTTTCTTTTCAAATCTTATGTTTCACGATCACCCTGTAGCCGAGTTAAGCATTGTATGCTTGATCTTACTTGCTCAAAAGAAAAGGTTTTTGATTGATAATGCTACTTACCTTGGTGCAGGTGGGAGAACATTGTCGACATGATCTTGATAATATATCATCCAGTATCATTGAGACGCTGTTGTTGACTATATGATTGCTTGATGCTGATTTTGGGCGTTTAGAAGTAAATCCTAACCTATTGTACATTACAGTAATTCGAAGACTCCCTCTTTTGTAAATGGCCAAAGTTGCATGCTTGGCCTTTTACTTTGGTAACGTAAATTTTGCTGCAGCTTTAGATGTATCTCATTTTCAGACCCTAACGATAGCTTTTGCTGTCGTTGGGATATACTGGGTTCGGATGATGATGATGATGATGATGTTATTGTGAGAAATCGATGAAGTACATATATTGTTGGCAATGATGTCCTTTTGAAGAGGCTTTGGATGGATTTATCACTTCTGTAACGAGCAAGGTCTGTTAGGTTCCACCTATGATAAAAGGGTATGAGCAAAGAGAGAAAATTCCTCTTGGTAAATTCATTGCCATCTTGAGCTCTATAGTCTATATTTGCAAAACAAATTTCCACTGATCTAGGAGTCCTAATAGTTATTTCGATAGAGATGGATTTGTAAGGAAGCAATGCCATATCACAGGCTGGTTGTCTTTAATGTTAGAAGTCCATATCCATATGTCTATTCCTTATTGGTTAGAGAGGTCACTACTTCTGGACCATTGTAAAATTGGTCAAGTTTGCGGGTTTTGTATTTGTCGGGTTCTTCTGTCGAACCTTAGATGTTTACCTTAAGTGTATAGTTGAGATGTAGTGTTTGACCAGGCAAATAATTTGGCTGAGCAAGAAGCGCTTTATGGCTAGTTGAGATGTAGTGGTTGATCAGGCTGAGCAAAAAAATGCTTTATGGCTGTGAAGTTGCTGATTCCGTCGCCTCAAGAACTCCATTATAGCAATGTCTCTTTCTAGTTTCTGTTGTAGATAGAGAGAAGAGACGTATATTGTTTTCGAGATCAAATCTTTTTCCAGTTTTGTGTCTTTAGTTGTGTTTTTTCTTTTTCTTTTTTTATAGTTTTACTATGTATTATGTATAGGTGGACATGTTTAGGTCTCGTATAAAACTTGAGACTATGTAAAAACGGGAGAGGGAGGAGGGAGAAAACAAAAAGATCTCGTCTCATTGTTTTCTGGGATGCGGCGATTTGTTGGATTTATACGTGGAGTCCAGCTCGACACCGTGATGTGATTAAGTTCTATCACAGTATCATAAACGTTCTTCAAAAAAGAAAAAGAAAAGTTTTTACACAAGGAATATGTGATTTTCAACCAAAAAAAGAAAAAAAGAAGTCTTTTTTCCTGTTTGTTCCTCATTCCTTTAAAGCTTATCTCCCAAGAAGCATAGAAGTAGGAGCAGGTCACCTCCACATCAGCATGGTGGTGAATCTGGTGGGGATAAAATCAGGAGAGGGAAGGGTGTGACTCCTGAATGCTTGGACTTCCTCCAAGGAAAATGTTATAATGAAGCATCATGTCACTATATGCACCATGGGGACAAGAGTGAGAGATCAAGATCTTATAGAAGCAAGATACAGAGACAAGACTCATCTTTTAGCTCTAGGAGTCCTGAGTTCATTGAGAAAATGGAAACTTCCAAAAAGACATTGCTTCATTACCACGATGATGGTGGGCTCAAAACACTAAATATAGAGAATTAGAGAATTGATGGGCTCAAAACACTAAATATAGAGAATTAGAGAATTATTATTCATCAAGTTAAATCTTCAAATGTACTAGAATAAACCTTATAGCTAATACGAGAGGCAACACATGGCTTTAATCTGCCAATGGCTAGTAAGCCAACGTCTCATTTTTATTCTAACAGCTATACCGCTTTAGACACTAAACCGATGACTTATCTAAGTGTGTAATGTGTGTATAAGTGTATTTCTATTGTGTATTTATGTGTGTGTGTATACAGTGTGTATACACACGTGTATATATAGTGTTCTGCTAAGTATATGTATAGTTTTCTGTATGTATTTCTACACTCCTCCTCAAGCTTAGGTGCATATATCCATACAACCAAGCTTGTATAGCAGAATCTAGAAAATCATGGTGGAGATAGGTTTAGTTAGGATATCAGCCACTTGGTCTTTAGATTAAACATGTTCAATGTTGATCACCTTGTCTTCAATCTTTTCTTTAGTGAAATGCCTATCAATTTCAACATGCTTTGATTTGTCATGTTAAATATGATTCTCTGCAATGTTTATAGCTGATATATTGTCAAAAAAGACCTTGATAGGTAGTGAAGTCTTCTGTCCAAGGTCTTCTAGTATTGTTTTCAGCCATAGTCTGTCACAAACTCCAACTGCAAGTGCTCTCAATTCGGCTTCTGCACTATTCTTGAAAACAACATGTTGTTTCTTATTGCTCCAGGTGACTAGATTGCCTTATAAATATATTCCATATCGTCTTGTTGACCTCACATCTGTCTTTGATCCAGCCCAATCAACACCTATAAAAATCTGAACAGTCCTATCTGAGTTTCTTCTGAAGTGTAACCCCTGTCAAGTGCATTCTTCAAGTACTTAAGTATTCTCAATGCAACTTGCAGGTGTTCATTAGTAGGATAGTGCATAAATTGACTAACAAAACTCATGCACAATAAATATCAGGTTTTGTGTGAGATCAATAAATCAACTTAAGCTTTTGATACCTAAGTATATTAGTAGGTTCAGTAACCCATAACTCCATTGGTTTATGATCAGGTTCAACTGGAGTGCTTGTTGGCTTGCAGCATAACATTCCAGTTTCATTAAGTAAGTCTAGGATATATTTTCTTTGTGAGATACATAACCCTTTCTCTGTTTCTAGATGTTTCCATGCCTAAGAAGTATCTCAGCTTAACGAGATTTTTCATTTCAAATATCTTAGATAATTGAACATTGATTGACTGAATCATTTGAGTATCATCCCCTCTTATAATTATATCATCAAAACATACAATTAAAACAATAAGTTCTCCCTCTACAGTTGTCCTAATAAATAATAAATGGTCACTAGGGCTTTGAATGAATTTCTGTTCCTTGACAATTTAGTTAGTTTCTAAAACGATTCATAAGGTGATTGCCAAGCATGACAAATTTACAAATGATGATTTAAAGCAATCGCCTAGAGAATGTACTCAAGAAGGTGAAATTCTCTAGGTGATTACTTTAAACCATATAGGAACTTCTTCAGATTGCAGATTTTATCACTATTTGTTTGATCAGTGAACCGTGATAGGATGCACATATATACTTCTTTTATAGATCTTCATTTAGAAATGCATTTTTGACATCAAGCTGATACAATTCTCAGTCTAAGTTAACTACTAATGAAAAAAATTATTCTTACTGTATTTTGTTTAGGTACAGGTGCAAAGGTTTCTAGATAATCAATGCCATAAGTTTGTGTAAATCATTTTGCCACCAGTTTGGCTATATATCTACTTACTGTGCGATCAGTATTGTGCTTGATTGTAAATACCCATTTATATCATACTGTTTTAACTCTATTACTCGTAGGTACAACTTCCCAAATTTGATTATTGATTAAAACACTCATCTTCTCATAAACTGCCTTATTCCATTCAGGTGTACTCATGGCTTCATATATATCCTTTGGTATTATCTTAGTATCTAGTGAAAAAAGTGAATGCTTTATGTTCTGGATTTAATCTACTATATGATAGAAAGTTGTATATAGGATATTTAGTGCATTCTCGTCTCTTTCTCATAATGTTATTGGTCTGTTATTTATTTTAGGAGTTTCATGGATTACTGGACTCTCCTCTGTCTGATGTCTCTCTTCACCAATATTCTGTATATTCATTCTTGTATATACTTTCCTCTAGGTGGCCTGCTACAAGGTTCTTTGTCTGTGTTATTTGGGAATTCATCATGGATTATACCATCTAGATCTCTATTTTTATGATTTTTGAATTCAAAGGAGAAGTATTTACAATGTCTATTATGCTTACAGATCATTCTTTGCTAATCATCATCATCCTCCGTAACCAGTATATCCCAATGACAGCAAAAGCTATCGATAGAGTATGGAGAGGATAAGTGGCAGGCAAACAATACCTCTGTCCCAAGGGATATTTTTTGCTAATGTTAACCCATTAATGCTACGCAGTTATTATTAAAGGAATGTTGTTTATCAAAGGAAGCATCTAGAGTGACAAACCCTTTTCTTTTAGTTGGACAATAACATTTATAACTTTCCTGGGGTCCAAATACTTTATAAAATTACATTTAACATATCTTGGGTCTAATTTACCTCTTGAGTGAGGTTGTGCATGTTAGGTCCGAAATGCACTTTAGAGGGGGGGGGGGGGTGAATAGAGTGTTTGACACTTTTGCGGAATTTTTCTTGTTTGGCTCAACTCAAAATAAATTCAAAATCAGAGCAAGAATGGGAGATGAGATGCAATGAATGTGTACACCGGATATAGAGTGGTTCGAATAGTAAATGATTCTACTCCACTACCACTTTGTTGCTAAAGTGGATTTTCAACAGTTACTCTTCTTATTAAAGCAATAAGAACAACCACAACAACACTTACACTAACACCTTAGTGTAAACAACAACAACAACAACTTCTTACACAAACCACACTTGTGCAACTAACAGCTCTTAGTAAGAACAACTTCTTGCTACCTCACAACTTCAACAAAGTTCCCTCAAGAACTTTTCACAGTGGGTTGAAGAAATATAGTAAGGTTTACACTTTCTCACTAGTCTAAGCACAAGCAAGATCAAATATTTATGGTTTCTCTTGTCCTTGACTCTCTATCTCTCAATATACAACAATGAAGAGCAAAGAAAAGCTTAACAAGCTTTAAGCAAATTTACAAATATGAGAGGACTATACAACAATGAATAATGAAGCTAGATGATGTTGAAAGTGTGTATTTGCCTCATCCAAGCCTCTTCCTTTTATAGATGAAGTTGTCTACGTTTTTAAGGCTCTCCACCATGTCTTCATCTACACAAAATGTCAAGATAATGTTCAAATAGTCTTTAGCCACCCTATGGAGTGATTTGATCTTCAATAACCACCTTAGAGAATCATATACATGGATAAAATAGTCAAGGAAGCATGTAGTATGTTGGATTAAAGTCCACAAGAAATTTGAGTAAGATTGGAGAGAGAAAACATCATAAATCTCCCTTGGATTTTGTTCCAACATTCAAAAAATTTTGAATTCTGGGGACGTCGATCGATCCACGTGCCAGTGCTGAGAGATCGACGTCCTCCAGAATGACGTCGATCGATCGACGTCTCCTTGGCTGAGGGATCGATGTCTTCCAGAATGACGTCGATCGATCCACGTCTCCTTGGCTGAGAGATCGATGTCTTTCAGAATGACGTCGATCGATCGGCATCTCTTGCTGAGAGACTCACGTGACGTCGATCGATCGACGTCCCTGTAATTGAGAGATTGACATAGATCTGAGAGCTTCAAACTTTTACAACCTTCACATGGATCGATCCATGTGCCTTCCTGAGGGGCTGATGCATACGTCAATCGGTCCATATGAGAGATTGACGTCTCACAGTGTGTTTTACTCAATTTGTTTCAAACTCAAAGTGTGAAATTCCATTTTAGCCCTTTTAAAACATCTTTTAACATCATCAAAAAATTTTATATTCCAACAGTGCATGCACATATGCAACACATCAAAAGGTTTTAAAAGGCAATTCAGGTAGAAGATTAATGTATGAAAAACAATTAAGAATATTTCTTTGGGGTCTTGAATGACATAATTTTTGAAGGTATTCTATTGATTAAATATGTTGTTAGCACAGCTTCACGGCAATAAAATTTAGGTACTTACATTGAAAATATTATGGTTTTAATTACTTCAAGCAAGTAGCTATTCTTTCGTTCTGCAATCATTTTATTGGGTGGTATACACAGGAAGTCTGATGATAGATACCAATTTTCTTCATAAAATGTGGAATTGATTCTTTTAAGTACTTTGTCATATTATCTGATCTTAGTCTCTTAATGTTACAACCAAAATGAGTTTTTATCAAATTAAAGTAGTTCATATAAGTTTGTCCTACCTTAGATTTGCTTTTAAACAGATAAACCCATGAGACTCTAGTATGGTTATCAACAAAGGTTACAAAATATCTTGTTCCATTGATATTTGTGGTCTTAGATGAACCCTAAATATCATAATGAACAAGGTTGAATGGTTCAGTGGACTTGTATACTTTGACACGATAACTCCACTTTGTATGCTTAGCCAACTGACACGTCTCGCAAATAATAATCTTGTGTTTATCAAATAATTCTGGCATTAAATGTTTCAAATACACAAAGTTTGGATGTCATAAACTTCTATGCCATAAAAGGATGTCATCTATACAAGTACTATCTAAAAAATCACATCCTAATGCTGCTGGTGTCTTCTGTGTTTGACCCTTGTTTAGCAATTTGTTCATTGTAGCATGCAAAAACTGGCTTCTTTGCCTCAAGTAGATAAAGGTCATTTATCTTGTTAGCATTTCCAACTATTCTCTTCATTCTGTTTTTTTTGAAAAACAGCACTCAGAAGATGAAAACCAAGCCATACAATCATCCTCTTTTGTAATTTTCCAACATATAATGAGTTAAAATTTAAACTAGAGACATGTAATACATTTTTTAATGTCAGATTGTCATTTATCTTACATTTCCTATTTTAATAACTTGTAATGAAGATCCATTTGCAATTTTAACTTGGGAGCAGAAAAAGAAAGATAAGTAGAAAGAAGGTTACTATTACTGGTGATATGATTTGAAGCTCTTGAGTCAGCAATCCAAGATTTATTTTGCCCAGGAGCAGACATTACCAATGTGGAACTGTCCTGTGAACGCCATAGAGGCTTGTATAAATGGATACTTACTGGTATTTTGTTGATTTAGCAACTGAAATAAGTCTTCAATTTGGTTTCTTGTGGGAAGATTTGAATTGACAGTTTGTTGAACTGATCTTTGAGCATATGTTTTTACTTGCAATACCTACAGAAAAGTCTTCCTCCTTCATTATTTAAAAATTATCTTTTTTACTGCAAAGGCAAAGACATTATAAGTATTTTTGTGAGGCAGAGACTTCTGTATTGACTGGGTGAAGCACCCATTAAGACTTCTTTTCTGCTTTCTTAATGTTTGATCTCAACAACTGCTGCCTTTAAACTAGGCGATGGTTTAGTGCTAACGATTCTGCTCATAGCAGTATCAAAATCTGGATGTAATCCAGTGCTAGATCTAAATACTCTCTTTGTTTCAGTAATAGTTTTATACAATTGAGAGTTTGAAGCACATGATCATTTATGTACTTCAAACGCATCAATCTATTGCCATGCGTCAACAATGTGTAATATCTGTTTACAGTCAGATTTCCTTGTTTGATTTCATGAACTGGAGCTTCAATTTCATATAGGTCACATGCATTGTCTTGTTTAAAATACATCTATTTGGTTGCAGCCCAAATTTCAGTTGCAGTCTTATACATCATAAAGTCATCACTGATGTCAGGAAGCATGGGTTTTTTAAACCATGACATTATCATACTATTTTCATACCTCAAGGATCTGAATTTTTGGTCAATTTATTTTGCGATAGTTATTGTTCCAAATAGATATTTGCCCTTACATGTGACAAACATCTCCACCACTCTGGACCAGAAAAGATAGTTATCTCCATTAAGTTTGTGATTTGTAATGACAATGGAAGTATCATCAAACACACCAGTTCCATGAGACCCTGCTCCTGAGCTTTGATCAAGAGCGCAAAGGGCTTCAGTGTGCTCATAGGCAATAGAAGAAGATGAAAGTGTAGTCATTTTTAAATTTAAACAATAACAGAATCAAACTTATGGCTAGTAGCAGATCAGTTTTGCTTTGGTACCATATGGAGAATTGAAGAATTATTATTCATGAAGTTAAGTCTTCAAATATATAAGAGTAAAGCCATATATAAGGTTGATGAGAGAGGCAGCACATGGCCTTAGTAAGCCAACGGCTCTATTTTTTTTCTAATGGCTATACTGCTTCAGTCATTAAAACGGTGACTTATCTAAGTGTGTAGGGTGTATACAAGTGTACTTCTATGTATGTGTGTATCGGCTATGTATATAGGGTATATGTACATCTGTATCTCTGCTAAGTGTATATACAGTTTATGTATCTCTACACTAAATACTCACAAGGATGGGCTTTATCGTCTGGAGGAAAAGGTGCAGGAGGAGCCTGCTAGATGTCTTCCTAAGGAAGGGGACCATTCTGAACAGGGAGTTCTTCCTAATCCTGGAGCTGATAATGAAGAGTTGCAAAGGGTTACTAATAGCACGCCATCTAGGAAGAACTTGGAACCTGAACAAGCATAAGAACAAATTTGTATTCCTATTGTCCAGAGTGTCAATATCCATGATGCAGAAATGCGTTGCTCTGCTTCTCATTTTCTGACTGCAGCTCAATACGTGCTTCTATTCAGAATTCTATTGACAAACCTCTTAATTTGGATTCTTCAGATAATCCAGCATCTTGTTTCAAGTTTATGAACAAACCAATTTCATCTGAGAGCTTACAATCTCAATCTGTGGTCTCTATGGGGCCTGTCCCACCTGGGTGTGCAAGTTATCTTTCCCAAGTACATCCTCCTTTTCGTCACTTGCACAGTGAGACGCCTGCTTTATACACAACACAATCTCCAAAAGACTCCAAGTTGGTGTTGCCGTTTCAAAATTATCCACCCAATGTTCTCTCTGTGTCAAGCTTCAGTTTCTTATGCACATGCTCAATATCCTCCACTAATTCCCTTTCGGAATTCTCTTCCTCCACCTCCAGCACATACTCCAGCACCACGTTCTATGTTAGGGATCAACACATCTGCCAGCTTAGTGCATGAAAATATGGTATCCATGTGGCCCTTCAGGATCTTCCGCAGCCTCCAAGGATGGACTTTTCCATCCAGAAAACTCTCAGACCTTATGCAACAAACTCCTCTAGTGTTGGTCTGCATCAGGCTTATTCTTCAAAGCAGGAGCTAATGAAGCTTCTCATCAATAGGATGAACTCCAAGTTAATACAATAGCTGGGAACCAGCCTATGGCTCAGCCCCATGGAGGTCATGTGATGGTTGGCGGAAAGCACTTTTCTGGACGGGCTTTACCAGATTCATATCCTTTAAGTTCAATTTCTCTGGAAAATGTGATCGCTCAAGGTATGCCATTGAGCCCCAATTTTTGTTCAAACCTTTCGACTCATGAAATGGACAGACAATATGGTAGTAGATATGGCACTGCATTTGGCCTGAACCATCTTGCGGTTAATGGCAGTGGTGTTGCAAGTGTGGTCTCAAAACATTTCATAAGCTCACGGAATTCTGCTCAATCAGTTCATGATATTTTACCTGGACCTGGTGGTGATCTGTATGATCCACTGTATAACAGCCTTGAGCCATCTTGTGATCAGTCTGATCCACTGTATGACATCTTTGAGCCATCTTCAGATTGTTTCAGGAAATCTGGTTGCAATCAAAAGCATGAGACTGCCGACGAATCTGATACTAGATCTAGGTACAATGGATTTAATAAGCCACTGGATCTGGATGAAGACTACAAGAAGGTAGCGAGTGAAGCTGTTCCTGGAGTCTAACGCATTGGAAAATGAAGAATGTGGCAAGACAGCTGATGCCGAAGTAGACGCTCTTGAAAATGAAAGCTCCAGCAATCTGAACGATGCTGCTAGCGATGAATCTGGGGAAGAGGTTGAGGCGGACCAGGTCATAGCACCCGGAAAGAAAAAGAAGAGCAAGGAATCCAGATCAATGAGAATGTTTAAATTTGCAGTTGCGGAAGTTGTAAAAGAGGCCATCGTGGGGTGAGAGTAATATAAGGAAGGAGGCAAACTGTGAACAAGGTCGCTAGAGCATTGAAGAGCCACTATATTACCAAATCTCAAGAAAAGATAAACCACTTCATTGGTTCATCATAGAGAAAATTGACTAAGCTTGTGATTATATCCTTCCTTTCTCTGTCGTATTGTCTTATTTCATGTCTGTTTAATCACAGTTAACTTGTTCTTGAAGTTGGGCTGGTAAAAAAGTGTGTGGTAATTTATGCAAGGTTTGAGGTCTACCATTTGTTATTTATTTATTTATTTTACTTTACGTGCTTAATTCAAAAGAAGGTCAAAATTATGGCATGAGAGACCTGCCATTCTCTTTCTCTATCTTCATCTCCACATAGGAGCAAGGGTCTTTCCTGGATGATTGGTGGTCTGGTCAGTGTGTTAGATGCTATGTATCAAATGCATGGTGTATATATGGTAGTTTGACTCTGTTAGCAATGCCACTTTTCAATGGCAACTTTGCCCTGGATCAGTTTAGTTCTTCTTAAACTTGGCTACATTTTGTCCCTGGTGCAATTGGAACATGTCTTGCTTTTGTGGTTCCATTTTCCAGATGAAGTTTTGAGTTGCTCTTTTTGTGTGTGTGTGTGTGTGTGTGTGTGTGTGTGTGTGTGTGTGTGTGTGTGTGTGTGGAGAATAATGTCTAAATAATCTGGTCATGGCATTTAATTCTTCCAGTCTTTTTATTTTGCTATATTAAACTTGCTGGAAAAGCTCATGCCTGATATATGTACGGCGTGACAAACTTTGTGCTTTATAGATGTATTGATAAGTTTGACTTCAGGGGAAAAAGGAAAAGGAAAAGAAAAAAGGTAAGGTAATCGCAGTGCATGGAAGCACACGTAATGATTGCTTGATGCCGATTTTGGGCGTTCAAAAGTAAATACTAACCTATTTTACGTTTCATAGCTGAAGACTCTTCTGTAAATGGCCAAAGTTGCTGGACTCTTTTCTTCCGTATAAATCCCCATCTGTCACGTGTTTTCTATCCATTTTTATATTCCTTTGCTGGCCATTCTTTGTCTAATCTCATCACTTTTCTGTTGTTACATGTTGTTGGGTCATTTTCTCACCCCTCTCTTGGTGGCGAAGAGATACGGACCCAAAGTTGCTTCCTCGGCTTTTTTACTTGGGTAATATAGATTATGGCTGCAGCGTTAGATGTATGTAACTAGTAGGATGTTAGACCACCTAAAATTTTGTCAAAGTTTGCGCGTTTTGCATCCGCCAGGTTCTTCTGTCGATCTTTAGATGTCTACCTGAAACGCATAGTGGAAGATGTAGTGTTGATCATGCCAAGAGTTTGGCTGAGCAGCTCATTCTTCATAGCTGTGAAGTTGCTGATTCCTATCCTGGAAGAATTCCAGTACTGCAATGTCTCTTCCCATTGTAAATAGAGAGAAGATAAAGATGAATTGTTGGGATGGTGATTTGCTGGACTTTTATTGATCCCGGCACAAGTGATCTGTTTGAATTGAATTTTGATATAAATAGAATAATATGTCCAAGTCCATCAACAGATCTGGAAGATAACAGCTATGAAAAGACCTAAAATAACCCATATGAGAAATATTACAAGAAATAAGATAAGCCAACAGGACTAGCAGATAAATATGTTTTCATGCGGCTAATTTTCTTGAGTTTATTTTGGTTTTCTTATGGATCATTTTGACATAAAACCCCTATAAATTCTATTATAATTTTTATTATTTATTGTAGCCTATGCGATTTAAAAATTTTCTTCTTATTAGGTCTTCCAAAATTCTAAATGACTACTTAATAAAATCTTTTTTCTTTTCAAAGAAGAGACTCGCTTGAGTCTTGGAAGTGGAGAGAATACTGCATAGCCAACTGAATTAATGACATTTCTCTTTTAAATAATAAATCCGTTGAATTTTACTAAGAATGCTAATGATATTAAATGTAATCCATGATTAACAGGAATAATATATTTTATATATATATATATATATATATATATATATATATATATTTATCATTAGTATTTTTCTTAAAAGTTTCAAAATCAACCTCCCCTTAAACTAGTTACTGAAAGTAAATTTGAAAATCTTCATGACAAAAAAAAAAAAAGAAAGGAAAGGGTCTAAGCATATTATTCAGTTTGCTTTTATCACTTATATTTCTTTTCTTTCCCCACATTATACTTAAATTAAACCTTTTCTCTTTTCCCTTTATGTTCCTACATTATTCCTATGATTTATATTTTCTGTTATTAGCCCATAGAAAAGGTTCTCCACAAGAAAAGGCAGAAGAAGAAAAGGCAGAAGAAGAATAGGTTCACGAGTCCGTTAATTACCCACCGAATTCCTGTATAAATTCAAAAATCGAAACAGTACAAGCTCTAAATCACAACATTATTACTGTCCCCAATCTCCTTTTCCCCTCTAGCTTCAGAAACTGTGGGATGCTCTTAATTAGGGCTTTGTACTTGTGCATAAAAATCTGTGATGGGAATTAGGAGTCGAGCATTGGATTACAAATTCTGGTTTTCTGGTTCGAATTTCGGTTAGTTCCTAGTTCTTGAAGTTCAATTTCCAACTCAGGCTTTCAAGTTTTCTACCGCCTCCCCCCCCCCCCTCCTTTTTCTTGTGTTTCTGTAGAAATTTTCTTGTTCCTCCGGGTTTGATTCTTTACTCTCAGTAGGATTACTTAATTAGTGATCAGAAGTGGGTGTGAACGCAATGGCTTTTCAGCGAACGGAAGAATAGATTAAGTGAATTGCCTCAACGATTAGTTTCAAGTTTCATTAGATTTATATATGCAATAGGGTTTTAGCCAGAACCCTTTTCCCCCTTCATTTTTTGTTAATGTGCTGATAAAGGATGTATATCAAACCTGAGATTTCTTTTTTCCTTTTCCTTTTTTTGGTCTCTCGTAGGTGAGTTTTGTACTGCTTAGTTACCATGGGTGGTTATCAGTGGTGGCCTTTCGGAGTTTTAGGACTTATACTCATTGCTCACAACTTTTGGAATAAGAGTAGGATATTCCACACGAAGTGGACGTAAGCCCACACGTGAGGCAGGTGCGCACAACTTTCACGTGGTGTTTGCTCGCTATATAGGGGTTTCGCTGGTGCCCTTGCTGGATTTTATGTCCTTAGTTTTTTGCTGATAAGTATTTTGAAGCAAGAGTTAGAACGGCATATATGCCTCTTTTGAGTTTGGTAAACAGAGGAATTACGGATAAACTGAAATATCTGCATATATATTTTAGCGTCCAAATGCCTTTGTCTTGCATCTCATGGCAGGAAGTTTTGATTTCTCCTAGCATTTTACTTGTTTTTAAAATTTTTTCCCTGTAAATTTTCAGATGTGCAGGCTATACTTTGACCAGGACACATGATTTATTGATTGGTCAATCATTTGCTTAGTCAAAATGCATGGCCGTGGAAATTATGTCACTCCAGTTGGCCAGGGATCCTATGCATCTATTCCTTCATTCCATCACCGACCGCATGCTCCCCCACCACCTCCTCCCTCTCAAATGTCTCAGCCACCTCGAATGACTGTATCTCAGTCGGGTCCACTACCTCTCTCATCTCATATTGGTCAAATGGGCCATCATGTATTCCAGAATGTTCTTCCTGGGCCTCCACAACATGTGCCATTTTCCACAGTTTCTTCAAGTGGAATAAATCCTCAGTCTTACTTTGCTCCTGCCCCTCTGCCACCCCCACCAACAATCCCACCGCTACCTCTATCCCGGTCCTATGGCAGTTCTGGGTTGCAGCAACATCCACAGTGGACACAGACTCCTCATTTTATGTCACCAGCTGGACCGGCTTTAACCATGGTACATCAGCCATCTCCTTCACTGGGTCAAACATTATATAGGGGTCAACTGAATCAGCAAACATGCCTGCTACCAAACATGCCTTCTATTCGCCTGCCTCCACCACCACCCCTACCTCAACTGAGCCAGCCACCAAACATGCCTGCTATTCGCCTGCCTCCACCACCACCCCCACCTCAACCTCCACCTCCACCCCCACCTCTGCCTTCTTCTCGTCCAGGATCTCCTCCTCTTCCACCTTCTCCATGTGCAGTGTCTCATGAAACTGGTGCAAGTGCCAGCCCACATCCCAAGCTTGGTGAAATACCATCTGATTCTGTTGGTGCAGTTTTAGCTTCCAATTCAGGTGCTGACCAGGTATCTAAAAATGGTGGTTATTTGAAATGTGAGGAGAATGGATCGAAGACTGTGTCTGAAAATGTGAAAAGTGTGATACTGGATCTTTCCTCACCTCCACCACGTCCTACTGATGCAAGAATTCTGCATAACATTGAATTTGTGTGTCACTCCATTGCCAAGAACGGTCTTCAATACGAGGATATGATTCGTCAAAAAGAATTTGGGAACCCTGAGTTTAGTTTTTTGTCTCGTGATGAACGAGGAACTGAAACTTCTATTGCTCACAAGTATTTCTTGTGGATGAAAAAGAAGTTACAGTTGGTTGGTGAAGAACTGAAGGAAAGTGATTCAATAGAGAGAGAAAAAGAAACTTCTGCACCTCATTCCAAAATTTGCATACCTAATTCTCCTGTTGACTCTGATATGGACATGG
This sequence comes from Eustoma russellianum, assembly GCA_036186865.1. Lineage (NCBI taxonomy): Eukaryota > Viridiplantae > Streptophyta > Magnoliopsida > Gentianales > Gentianaceae > Eustoma > Eustoma russellianum. The sequence continues at coordinate 3,446,208 of AP025070.1, forward strand.
AAGGTTGGTGCTTAAATTTTTGCTTGGTTTCTCTCTTGCTTTGCATGATCTCTTACATCTAAATCTTTTTTGGGGAAGGTTGGACCTGGGGGAGGGGGTACATTTTGCTATCTGTTTGATACTCATGGAAGCCTTACAGAATTACCTTTTCGCTCCATTACCTGATAAGTTGATTACAGTGACAGTTTTGACGTGCTAAAACTATTTTGATATTTGTCTTTGTTAACATTTGGTCAAATATCCATGCTTGAGGAATAAAAGGTGTGGTAACAGATGAATTGCCGCTGGCTTATCTCTAGTACTGTATTAATGGGTTTGAGATTAAAAACAATCTTCTATAGGGTAACACTGCTATCTTTTAGGGCCCAAGTGGCTGAATTTCTCAACTCTGGATGCTTGGATGGGCCAAGCCCCCTTTATGCTTATGTCAGAAGATCTTCTAGTCAGGCTAAAATTGGGCATATATACTGAGATACCCTGATTTGGACTGTTTCTCTCAGGCAGATCTAAAGGTTACATCAATAACAGCATGGTTAGGTGGCTGGTTTTGTTGGAATTATACCAAAATGGTTTTATTTGTCCAAGGACAATGACCATGTGAGGTGTTGAATTTGGATTGGACGTCTACGAGTATTTTGAAACCTCTAGAATCTTCATTGCTCTGAAGGATTAGTTTAGATGGCCGTCTACTGTCTAGCAGCTTTACTTTTGTGGTACTTACAAAAAAAAAAAAAAACTTCGCTTTTGTAGCACATTTATATCTGTAGCTTATGCTTTTAAATTGTTTGTTGTTAGATGACATTACCCATCCAGATGGAGCGGTGACTTCGTCGTTTACTTATCAAAGGCATGGTATTGTTGCTGCATCTAATGAAGTTGATGGAAATGATTTACATATGTCAAATGGTTCTGAAGAGCATATCCTTGATAAGCATGTTCTGGATGAAAATTTTGTCAGCTCAGAATCGTCAGCATTAGTGGGAAGACAAGGTATTAAATAAGATGTTGTTGTGCATTTTTATCTGTGCGCGTGTGTGCACTTGACATCCTGGAAGTCTCTCTGACCTTTTAACTGAGTAGTTTGTTTTATCTGTGTGCGTGCGTGCGTTCGTGCGTGCGTGCGCGCGTGTGTGTGTGTGTGTGTGTGTGTTAAGTATTTGAAAACCTGATAAATTTTCCATAATTTACCATATAAGATCAGAATTTGGAGGTACAGTAATTTGCTTATACTTCTTGACATACAAAAACCAGAATAGCTACTTAGGTAATTTTGGTATGAAAGAAAGTGTAGCTAGTATCTCTATGAATGCCTACAAGGCTTCTTTTGTCTCTAGCAAGATCTGCTTGCTAGTCTCTATGTAAATTTATTACATATGCATAACATTGAACTTGTTATGCAAAGTGAAACTTTAATGATAAGTTTAATATCATACTTGTAAACCTGTCTCTCTCTCTCTCTCTCTCTCTCTCTCTCTCTCTCTCTCTAGAAGTTTAAGAAATTTTTGCAAGTCCTAAGCTGGAAGTAAGCCATGGCATAAATGGAAATGGTGTAGTACAATTGGTGTGAAGTATTCATAGACTTCTATGTATAGGCTTCCTTATTGAGGGATTTCACATTTTGTTCCACTGATATAAACTCTCATGATTGTTCGTTGCAAATATGCATGTTTTTTCTGTTGTTTCTATTGTAGTTAGAGGTTAATGTTGGGTTGAATCATGGCCTATAGGCTGCCTCATTCTCATTTTCAGGTCCTGCCACTTCATCAAACGCAGACCATGTGACGAGGCAGATATCTTTTGCCAAAGCTGATGACTCTGTTAGGAATTCTTTGGCAGAAGTTGGTAGCGTGTTTGACAGCATTACGTGTGATCTTTCTTCTCAACACACAGATTTTATTCCGCAAAGTGCATCAACAGATGTGGAAGATAGCAGCTCTGAAAAGCTTACTGGTCGGCTTGTGAAAGAAGCTAGTCCTTTCAGATTGCTACAAGACTATGCTTCTGATGGAAGTTCGGATCACGAGCCTCGTCATGGAGGTATTTTTGGTGTGGCTGTTGTTCAAACTATTGACAAAGGTAGCCCAACTCTTGATGCAGGGGTTATGGATGTTGGATCTGAGGGGAGTTTGAAGCCCAATGAATCGCATGAAGCGCCCAAGGAATCTTGTATAAATCAAAGAATTTTTACTTCAGATATAGATATTTCTTCTATCTCAAAGAAAAATGAGGATTTTGTTCAGAAAGTACATTCCAACCAAGATTCTACTATACATGGTTCTTGTCACCAGGGACTCGAAGAAATTAATGTTCAAAAGGAGAGCCGGAGTACTTTTGACATAAAGGAAGACTCAAAGAGTATGGCTGGTTTGCCAAAAGTCGATGAATTCGGAAGGTTGGTTAGAGAAGGTGGTAGCGAAAGTGATTCTGAGGGTTCACCACGCTATACTAGGCCGCGTGGCAAAAGGGAGAGAAGTAGGTCCAGAAGTCGATCTCCACATGACAGGAGGAGGAGAAGTCCTTGGAGAAGGAAAAATGGACGTGGCAGATCGAGAAGGTATTCATTTCCATATATGCTTTTCATCTGATTTTTTTTATATATATATTTGACCATCTTAAATTTCAAGAAGCATGGATTCATAAGAATTTCTGTTTGTCCGAATTCCTTTCCAGCTTATCCCCCAAGAGGCGTAGAAGTAGGAGCAGGTCACCACCACATTGGCTCATTGGGGATAAAATCAGGAGAGAAAAAGGTGCGTCTGCTGAATGCTTTAACTTCCTCCAAGGAAAATGTTATCGTGGAGCATTATGTCGTTATATGCACCATGAGGACAAGATGGAGAAATCAAGATCTTATAGAAGCAAGATGCAGAGGCAAAACTTATCCTTGGGCTCTAGGACTTCTGATTTCTCTGAGAAAATTGAAACTTCTGGAAAAAAAATTCATCACGATGATGAGGGTGGGTTTAAAGAACTAAATACTCCCAAGGATAGGCTTTATTCGCAGGAGAATAGGGTGCTGGAGGAATCTGATAGATGTCTTCCTAAGGAACAGGACCATTCTGAAGAGGGAGTGGTTCCTACTTCTGAAATTGATAATGATAGATTGCAAACTGTTGCTGCTTGTAGCACGTTGTCTGCCAAGAACTCGGAACCTGAAGAACCGGAGGAGCAGATTTGTACTCCTGTTGTCGAGAGTGTCGATGTCCATTATGCAGAAATGCATTCCGCTGTTTCTCAGTCTACTAACTGCAGCTCAGTATCTGCTTTAATCCAGCCTTTTGACAAACCTCCTAATTTGGATTCATCAGATAATCCAAAATCTGGTTTCAATACCCTGAACAAACCAGTTTCATCTGAGACCTTACAATCTCAAGCTGTGGAGCCTGTTCCACCTGTGTCTGCAAGTGATCTTTCCCATAAGCAACCTCCTTCTTTTTCCTCAGTTGTGGAGGAGACACATGCTTCATACACAAAACAATCTCTAAGAGACTCCAACTTGGAGTTGCCTTTACCAAATTATCCATCCAATGGTCTTTCCATGTACCAAGCTTCAGTTTCTTATGGACATGCTCGGTGTCCTCCACCAATCCCCTTTTGGAATTCTCTTCCACCACCTCCAGCTCATATTCCAGCACCGTATCCTATGTTAGGGATAAGCACAACTGCCAGCTTAGTGCATGGTCAATATGATAGCCATGTGCCTGTGCAGGATCTAGCACAGCTCCCAAGCATGGACTTCTCCACCCAGAATACCCTGAGACCCTATACGACTGATTCCTCTAATATTGGTCTGCCTCAGGTTTATCCATCAAGGCAGGGGCTTAATGAAGCTGCCCATCCATGGGATGGCCTCCAACCTAAAACAATACATGGGAATCAGGCTATGAGTCATCCACGTGCAGGTTTTGAGATGGCTGGTGGACAGTGTTTTTCTGGACGGGTTTTGCCAGATTTATATCCTTCGAGTTCAATTTCTCAGGAAAATTTGGTCTTTAAAGGCGTGACATCATCTAAGGAACCCTTCTCCAGTGAAGTACGTGCTCATTCTGATGAAAGAGCAGCTCCAGGTGAACTTTCTAGTCATTCGTTTTTGGAATTGTTTCTCTTCCCGATAGTTTCTTATGGTTTGCAATTCTCTGCAGCTGATGGTGTCCCATCACTTTTTGGTGAGGATGGAAAGGTTGGTACTTCATTTTCAAGATACACATCAGGTTTACTTAATAGGAATCAACCATCTCGTTTCTCTGATTTTGGTGCTTCCAGAATAGTAAGCCATTTTAATCCTTATGCCTCTACATTTGACCGACCACTGAGCTATGAAATGGACAGACAATATGGTAGTAGATATGGGACCTCTTTCGGCTTGAACCAGCCTGCGGTTAGTGGTGGTGGTATTGCAAGTGTGAGATCAAATAATTTCATTAGTCCACAAAGTTCTGCTCAAGCAGTTCAGGGTATTTTACGTATATCCGGTGGTGATCAATATGATCCACTTAATGACAGCCTTGAGCCATTTTCAAATTCTGCCAGGAAATCTGATCACGGTCAGAAGTATGAGAATACTGATGAGTCTGATTCTAGGTTTAGGTCTAGTGGATTAAATATGCCATTGGATCTGGATAAAAACAGCAAGAAGGCAGCAAGTGGAGCTGTTCCAGTGTTGGAGCCATTGGAAAATGAGGAATATGGCGAGACAGCTGAAGCCAAAGTTGGTGGTATTGAAAATGAAAGCTCAAGCAATCTGAATGATCCTGCTGACGATGCAGTTGCGGAAGAGACTGAGATTGACCAGGTCAATGGACCTGGGAAGAAAAAGAAGAGCAAGGAATCCAGATCAATGAGACAGTTTAAGGTTGCCCTTGCGGGTTTCGTAAAGGAGGTTCTGAAGCCATCATGGCGCCAGGGTAATATGAGTAAGGAGGCATTTAAAACCATTGTCAAGAAAACTGTGGACAAGGTGGCTGGAGCAATGAAGAGCGGCCATGTTCCCAAATCGCAAGAAAAGATTAATCGCTTCATCGACTCATCACAGAGAAAATTGACTAAGCTTGTGATGGTATCCTCCCTGTCCCTGTCATGTTTTCTTATTCCCATGCGCATGTCTCTCTCTCTCTCTCTCTCTCTCTCTCTCTCTCTCTCTCTCTCTCTCTCTCTCTCTCTCTCTCTCTCTCTCTCTACACACACACACACATATATATATATATATACATATGTGCAGACACACACACACACACATATACATATATATATATTATTGTAAGTTAAATTTTCTTTATATGAAGAAATTTGCAATAAGTGCCATGGTAAGCAGGACTTACTAGAGAACACCAAAAAAGCCATTATGGCCATCTGCTAGCTATCATAGCTTACTAATTCCCATGCGTATGTAAGCATAAAGTAACTTGTTCTTGATGTTGGCTGGTAAGAATCAGTATATGTAGTAATCTATACTATTGTGCAAAGTTGGATATTGATGTCTTTTTAATTTTTATTTTATTTTGTGTACTTTTACAAGCTTGAGTCAATAGAGGGACAAAAGTTATGGTGTGATTCCTTGATAATTTGATCTGGCCAATGTTTAGATGCTGCATGATATTCATGGTTTATATCTGCTAGTTGGACTCTGAACTTCTGCCCTACACCAGTGTAGTGCTTGTTCTTCTTAACCTTTGCTACATTTATCCTTGGTGCAACTGGAGCCTTCTTCTATTATTATTTTTTTCTGGTTCATTTTTCTGGTATAAAGTTGAGTTACTCCTTTTGTGGAGAATAAAGTCTATATTTTTGCCATGGCATTCTTTTCTTCTAGTCTTCTGAATTGCTTATATCAATCTTGCTAGAAAATGTGAAGTAGGATATGTCTTACGCCGTAACAAACTTTATATTTTATAAGTGTTGGTGCTGAACGTACAAGTTTCACTTTAAAAAAGTAAAAGAGACAGAAAATACCCTGAATGGGCTTTCCATCCTCTCAAAAGGTAGCCTGAGGTTGGGAGATCTGTGTAGCCTAAGCCTCTTGCATACTTTACCTCCTCGCTGTAGTATACTCCAACAAATTCCCGGTTGGAAAGGTAATAGTGTTACTTTTGTCTTGATAGGGAAGAAAAGGCTTCTTGATAGTCTTCTGACATGCCGCATATGCCTCAATATAGCTGAACATGCTATCTAAGTCCTTGACTCCCAGATTTCTATGCCACACTGGCACATCACCAGGCAAGGATATTTCTTCATAATAAAGGGATAAAGAGAGTTCACATTGTTGTAGTATAGGTGAGAAGGTGGCCCAGTGCATGGAAGCAGGCATATACATCGTATGGTAAGGTTCAGGCCATTTGGTCAACTGCACAGACTCTTACTCTGTATTTCAATATCTTGAACCCGTCAGGTCACATGATGGCAGCTTTTAGTTGCGCAAGTCTTTCCTTCTTTAACTGGAATATAAAATAAAGGGCAATATACCTTTTCCATTGACCTTTTTGTTATTCCTTTTGTATTAGAGATCGTTTATTCTTTTTTTTTTCTTCTTTTCGGAAGCGGGTGGGGTCGGGTGTTTGATGGTGATTTCCTCCCCAGTTATATTTAATCTGAAATGGAAATAGACCTTGAGTATGTTAACAAAAAGAAAGTTTTGTTCTAGAAACATTTTTGTAAACTTAGGTTTCTGTATGCAGGGATACGTGGATAAGTATGTCAAGGTGTAGGATTTGAGCATGCAGCTGCCAATGCCATTAGTGTAGAAGGATTTCTGACTATCCTGATTGTGAATGTGCATAAGGTTCTCGTCTTGTATCCTTTGATGATTCAGTTGTTCACCTTGAGCTCTTCGATCATAAGTACTCAACAGCCAGCAGTAGTATTTGAGTAATGCTTGTCCTGTAAACTTTGTAACAGCCACAGGCCTCAATATCAAGGTGAGTGGAATAGTGAACCTGCTTGATTGATGTCCTAGTAGGATTTCTGGAGAAGTTGATGGAAAAGTAGCGGACGCGTATGTAATACCTTTTCTTTTCCTCCCTTGTTGGTCCTTGGATGCAATTTTTGTTGAATCACATTAGATGTGCACATATCTTACCCTTCTTTTTCGGGTGTAATGCACATATCTTAGTTCCATGTATGTTCAATTGTTTCTCCATCTGCAATACCCAATACCCTTCTTCCCCCCTTTTTTCACTTGTTACCACAATTTTCAATAAACGAAGCAGAACTTTCGGTTGGGAAGATTGTAATTAGACAAGGTCTTTCTTGTATTTATGTATCTGGCTTTCATGCTTCCGATTGATCTTAATTCTGGCACGAATGTGAAGGGCCAAGTTCTTTATCTGCTATAGCTTTCTAAGCTAGAGGGTGGGTTTTTCCTATATGCGCTATTGTTTCCTCGAGGTGATTTCCCCATTATGAATGATTTCCTTGGACCTGCTCTGGAGAAGTGTCTGACACTCGGTGCTTAGAAGTTGATTCAAGCCGGTGCAGTTGGAGGATTGGTGATATCTGGTGCACGATCAAGATGCGTTGCTTCACCCTGAATCAACGGGAGAAATATTTGGATGTTGATCACCATTTCTTTTGGAAATGGATTAACAAATTCAGATATTGAAGATGGGATTCTGGTGGTGTCTTTCTATGCAGTGCGAACTGTGTATTTGTCTTTTCTACACTCCACGGATGATTCTTGGAGTTGCGATTTCAGGCATGCCACCCAGCTTGAGGAAGTACAATGTCCCTCCTCCATTTGTTGCGTTCCTATGCTTTTCCTAATATCTACCACCTGTTGTACGTGGCATAACATTTATGTTCTGTATGTAAAAGCAAATACTACTACTTTCCGAAGTGTTGATGTAAATTTTTTTGCCCCGGAACATGCAACTTATTTTAATGTTGCTTGAGGGCAAAACTCTAAAATGGTTGTGAAGTAAGAATTACTTTATAAAAAAAAATCCGATGATTAATCTGCACAGTAGATATATCTGACTTTCTGTAAGGGGCTAATTTGGACACATTTTTCTTTGGATGGTCTTATTGTATCACTGTTACTCTTAACATGAAGACCTTTTTCATTTGACGGAGCTGATCAAGCAAATTGTTTGGTGCAAAGTGGTGTATGGGGGTAACTCTTTTTTTTTTGTAATTTAAAATTTTTGTATATAGTCAAATGGAAAATTTACCGAGGAGGTGATGGCTGGACTAATAGATGAAGTCACAACCAAAAGGTAAAGATGACTTATGCACACTAGTCTAGTGCCAACCTTTATCAAAAAGTGATTTGAGATAACCACAAAACAAGACAAAATGAAGTTCCAATTGTTATCCAAACACAGCTGAATAACAAAATGACAAAACTCAAAATAACAGAAAGTCATGACGAGTTCCGCTCAAGAGTAAATTAGACTTCTGCTACAAAATCAAATCGCAGCCCTGCAGCTCTGCAATGGGCAATTTGATCCGGATGCATAGACAAGCGGCTGATGATGCATCTCTTGTTGAATTCTGGGCTGCTACTGGTGTTCGACCGAGCCCTTCCCAATCGCAAAGCACAATCAATGGGGAAAGGATCCCCCTGACCGCCGCTGGTCTCACCCCCTTTGCGACCCCCTGCCACGTGGCAGCAGGGGGTGGTGAGGCTGGGTGGGGATCACCTCCATCCAGCCTCACCACCCCTGCTGCCACATGGCGGGTGGTCACGCGGGGGTCACGGGGAGGGGGGTCAGGCGATCCCAATCGCAATCAATGTGATACCCCCACCCAGCTTCACCATCCTCTGCTGCCACGTGGCGGGTGGTCACGCGGGCGGTCACGGGGAGGGAGTCAGGGGATCCCAATCGCAATCAATGTGATACCCCAGGGAAAACTCCACATGTAAATTCTTGCTCCATAGATATGTACAGCTATGCATTTCAGTCAAGGAGGGGACAGACCCAAAATAGGTTGGCGGACAAGTAGTAATGCACTCCAAAGCAACCAAAACAGAAGCACTCCAATCCTGCACAAAGAAAGAAACCCGCAGTACAATGCACAAATAAATCTAACAAGTAATAAGCAATGGTGCAAAGCATTAAGATTCAGCATCAGAAACAGTATGCAAAGCGTGGATATGTGTAACGGAGGTAGGTCTGTTCGGACCTAATGCATTAGTTTTGGTGAAGATTTTTAAAGATAGGCCAAAACTGAGAGCTAGCTCCCAGTTTGCCTTTCTGCATTTGTATCCTCTCCCGTGAACAGCAGTATATGAAATAATATCAAACATTGTTTTAAGGATAGTATTATGGTCTTTCCATGTACGGCTAAAAATTCTGCTATTACGTTCACGCCACACATGGTATACTGCCGAAGCAAACCCAAAACGAACTAAATCCTTTTGTAGCTTAGTATGCCACCTGGTGGTAAGTCACTGTCACAATTCAAAAATTCAGAAGTTCTATGTCTTCATGTGTTCAGTTTCTGAATGCAGTTTAGATTTTCCTCAAACAAAAATTGAAAAATAAAATAACGGAAATGAAAAACGCAGTGTATGTTGGGCATTGTGAGGATGTGTTATATAGGCATGGCCCTTAACTTAGAGGAATTAAATGGTTCGAGTCTTTTACCAAGGCTTGACATCAATTTTCGTTTTTACAGTCATAGGAAAAGGACTAGTGAACTTGTTTCTAATTGCTGGTAGTTGCTTACTATCTCTTTTCTTGGTTACAGTCGAGTCATGATAAAGGTTATTTAACGGCTAGAACCGAAATTATTCCGACACAAAGGAAAACAAAGATAAAGAGTAGGCATTTAGGTTGTGTGCATAATACAACAACATTACCACATTACTTTAGAGCATCCAGTATATGACGAGGTATGGGGTCAGATGTACGCAACCATACTCATGTGTTAGAAACGCCCAAATGTGGTTATTTGATGATCTATAATGAAAATTGCGTCTAACAGTGTCGAATAGTTGTGTGTATAATAAGTAGTCCAAATTATGTACTATGCATGCTACTAGTTATTTATAATGGATAAATGATCAACAAATAGTACAGACTGATGTTCTAAGTATAACTAGTCTGTTGATACGACATCTTTTTTTTTACTTGTATGTGTTTTATTAGTTAAAAGGTAAGTACTAAATAAGCAACAAGTATTTCTATACCACAGTAAAATTAATCTGACTTATTAAATATAGGTCGTAATCTCGTGGGTAACTGGTTTTCCAACTACTAGTATATGTTAAGTTCGACGTCAAGGCATAGTTCAGTTGGTATTAGAATTGAAATTTGCTCCAAGAGTCAAGAGTTAGATTTCAGGGACACAGTGTGGGTATTCCACTGCTGTTAGGCCGAAGGTCTAGTTTGTGGGGGGACACCTCATGTGGATCACTGCATAAGTCTTTCGCCCAACTTAGGAGATCGCAAAACTCCTGATTTGCATCCTCCACAATGCTCTTCGGAACTGAAGCGGTGGGGGCCTCAGGGCTAGGTATAACCTTTTGCAAGTATATGTTAAGTTCTCATTGTCCCCAGTACATATCCCAATGGTTCCAGGGGGTTTCGAAAGGGACGCCAGGGGTTCCAATTTTGCCTAAGTCAAGAATGTTTGAACTCCCTCTAGACTAGCTGCAAAGTATGGGAGCACTATTGGCTCGTGGAATCACCTGATAGGCTGACATGCCGGCCCTTCGATTGTTCCTTCGGTGTCAATGGGCTCCTTGTGCTGTCCCTGTGCAATGACAAACTTCTACTAATAGACTATGGAAACTTGATTTACATCTCTACACACTATGTGAAACCGAGGGCAGAAGATACCTTTACTGGCTGGGGTTCAACCTTTATGTTAAGTTCTCATAAGGGGGAAGGACAGCTTTTGTGATGATGTTCTGGTAAAGTCAAAACATGTACACACTTAAAGGAACCCTCGATCTTGTACCCTTTTTTCCCCATAAATTCATTGGTTTCCAAGAAAATAAGACCAACTGTACTACTTTTCCTTAAATGCTATATTGAATGAACTCACGCCTCACAGTTTCCAAGTTCCAAACCCCCATGCAAAGTAATGAATTTTTACAACAAATACTATGCATAAAGCTACACACACAATTGCAGAGATAAACAGTTAAAGGGTAAATGATAATTTTCAGTAAACTTTCAAAAAGTTTCAATGTCAACACAGAAACGAGAACGAGAACGTGATGAGAATGACAAAAAAAAGGTCAAGAGATTTTATATATGGATTTATGAAATTGTATATATATATATATACACACACACAACAAATTTTGTCAACTTCTATATGAACTTTATATACTCAACTCCGTGTCGAATTTTTAGTCTAGTTTGAAAAAAATAAGTTACTCTATCCGTCTAAAAATTATTAGTTTAATTGACTTGATACGTAGTTAATGAGACATCATTTAAGACAATGATGTTAAAGTGTTTCTCCGGTAATATGTCCATTGTACCATTCTTTTTAACTCATTTTATGTCCATTATACCATTCTTTTTAGCTTATTTTTTGTCTCTCCTGCATTAATTGTAACACTAGTAGTATACTACATGAATTTTTGATATTGATGCATTTTTAATTTTGTATATGGACAACTTGGGATAACCTAAAATAGAAAGTATTTGAATATGTTGCGATGGATTGAATATTAAAGAGATATCATATAATGGATTGTTTTATCGGTAAGACTATTTGTAGTTTTTAAATTTACGATTGATCTATTGCTTATTATAATAAATACATTTTCTTCATTGGTGGTTTAAAAGAATAATTTTGAACGCAAACATAATTTAATATGTTTATTATTAAATTGGACAATATCTTCGAACATGGAGAATAATGGACTAAAAATACGAAACATAAAATATAAATTGGTCAAAATTCAAAGTTGTAATTGCAAAGGAGGGATTACATGAGACTTTAACATCCAAAACATTCTGAGGGTAAAAAAGGTATTTGCCAATTCGGGGGAAAAATGCAGCGCCGCCATAAATGGTAAGAAGTAAGAACCTTTGCAATTCCAAGGAAACTCTATCTGGTTTCAGGTGCGAAGTGCATACCGGATCCAACTGGGGCCAACTCCCTAGTGATATCCTTTTCCCAATCATTCTTCTGCAACCCCTCCTCCGAGCCCACCTGAAATGTTTGCATCTTCCTTCTTCTGCAACACTAAATTTTAGCTTTTGGAGGATTAATATTGACAGATTTGTGGGTTTCGAGTATTTTTTGAGGGTGAGGTTTTTTGCTTGCTCTCTGAAGATTTAAATTGTCCCGCCTTTTTGCCTTTTCTTTTTAACTACGCTGTTTGGTAAATTATGAAGGGTATATCTTGTTTTTTTCCTTCTTCTGATGATGATTGTAACATGTTTTTTTTTTCCTTCTGATGATTGTAACATGTTAAATCTGCTTTTATTTGATGAATGTAGAAGTTATTCTTGTTTGTCTACTTTCAGAGCACATCTGGTTGGTGCTTTTGTTCAGTTAGAGGCTTGTATTTGATTATTGAAAAGAAAAGAAAAGAATTTTGTAAGCAACATCCTTAAGTCGTTTCCCTCCGAAATTCAAAAACTTCTTGTTTCTTTTCACTTTCTTACCATTTTGATAACAAAACACTGCAGTCGCATAAAATCTGTACAGCAACAACCAGTTATTCATAGATATTGATGTGCATATTTTAAGGATTAATGCTAGTATTACCTTGTATATTCATAGCAGTATCACAACTCAAGATTTATCATAATCCAAATATCATTTGTAGAAAGTTTTCAAAACATTTTGTCTGTAATTTCACAAAATTTAGGACACTATGATATACATGGTCCAAATGCCACCTTAGTAATTGAGATGTTTTATTTCAGTTTTCATTCACTGCTCTTCAATCAGCTGACAGGGGCTTATTATGTAAATGCACTTTTTTCCTTTGGCCCTTTTTTTTCTTCAAAAGTGAGGCATTTTGCATTTAGCAGTTAGTTCTACTTTTTAGCATCTGATTTCTTTTCATCATTTTATTTTGAGACTGGAAAGGAAATAGCTGAAGGCCTACTTTGTGAGGGATCTTGCATATGGGGTGTGAAATGCAGTTGGCAGTTTGATGTTCTTTTGTCCATATGATCATGAAATGAAGTTAAGCATGTAATGAGGAAATCAAGTTTAGAAGAAAAATCCTGTACATGTTGTGACTGATAGTGAGCATGAGTGGTAGTATTCTTAAATGTCTAGAATAGGGAAGCTTTACAAAAAAAAAAAAAGAAGCTATCTTCCGTGTCTACTCTTCACTTGTGTTGATTGCATTTTGTCTATAAGCCCTCTGCTATGTTAATTTTTTTACTGATCTTTCCTGATAATGTTCAAAGTGGTCGCTCTCTTTACTTTCTGTTTTATGGTTGAATTGAAGAATGCTAATTATGAGTTCTGAAAACTGAGCATCTTGGTTGTAACACTTTTGCAGCCTAAATACCACGGATAGGAAGAGAGCAGGAACAAGAAGTAGCAAAGGTAAAAATATAGGATCATTCTGGATTAGTGCTGTTCGCAGAAAATCCAAATTTTTTCAACTTCATCGAAGTGAGAATTACATGAGAATCCAGACTAGTATACGTCGGAAGGATTCGAACGAGGGACAACATTTTGAACCTGTGCCTTGTTGAAAGTAGAGCTGTCTCAATAAGTTTAAAAATTCAAGAACATTTATAGAGGTTTCTAGAATATGTAGCTGGACTTTGTCGAAGAGCAAATAAGAGGATATGATCTACAGCCAAGTCATACACTTATTTGACAAGGCGTGTTAGATTGAAGAGAAAGAAAGGGGAAAGGAAGTATACATATAAATATATGTCGTTATAGAGTGAAGCAGGGAGGTCCTGCAACCATTAAGTTCCTTGAGTGCATTCATTTAGATAAACTCTCATGTAAATATTGTTCTAAATAGATCCAGATATGGACAATCATGTTCAAGGTGTTGGCCCATCTCAATCGTTGAATGAAGCACAAGAGAGAGGCAATCATAATCTGGTTGAGCTTGATGGTATACCCGAAGATGTTGGAGCTAGATGTGGCACACATAGTTCGGATGAAACAATCTCTTCTTTGATCTCTGAAGCAGTTGAAAAGTCTCTACCATTAGTCCACAATAATGTAGAGCTGACTCTTATGGAGACTAATGATCAGGAAGTTGAGGTGGCTAATGTTTTCTCAGCTCCAGAAAATCTGGTAACTTGCAATAACAGGAGAGAAATAGAACATAATTGCAGGAAAGTTCGTGAATCTCACTCGAGTTCCATTGGGCAGGAAACTGACATCTCTTTTTCAGCAGGGAGTACCAGGGACCACTTAGATGAACATGTGTCATGTGTAGAAAATAATTGTCAGAAACGTAGGAAAATTTGCGAGTCTCATGCAGTAACTTCATATAGTATTAAGGGGGACACCAGCACCTCATTGCCAGTTGTGCATGATAGTGTAGGGAATGCTTGTGCAAAGCATTCTGTTGAAGAGCTGTTACTTGGTGGTTTACAAAAATTAGATCCTGAAACCCAGGATATTGGATCTTGTACCTTTATTCAGATTGATAAGGCTACTCTACTGAAAGAAGATTCATCAGGAGCTTCCCCCAAAGACCAAAGTGGTGATGTCTGTAAAATGAGTTGTGTCAACAATGTTGATAAACAGGGAGAAAGGACTATGGAAGACACAGTCCCTTCAGCTGCCGAGGACTGTGCTTCCAAAGCTGAAGTTTCTCCAGCTAATAGAGAAGTCTCTCCTTTGTCTCAAGAAAGACCCTTGTCCATAAATTTAGCCAAAAAACTTCTTGTACTTGATGTGAATGGGCTGCTTGCTGATATCGTTTTCTTGGATGGACCAAGTGAGCGTACACCTGACACAGTAATTTCCAGTAAAGCAGGTACGAATCGTATCCACAATTTATTTAATTATCACAATTTTACCAATATGCTGGTGCTGATTTTGTCTCATATTTTTCTGTATCAGTTTTTACAAGACCTTTTTACAAGGATTTTTTGGAATTCTGCTTTACACACTTCAATGTTGGAATTTGGACATCAAGGACGAAGTACTTCTTAACTTTTCGTCTGAACTAGTTTATTTCTTATCTTTAAGTAATTTGTGTTGATTTCATGTTATTTATCTTTTGATTATCTTGGGAGGTGGTCACGTGCCTTGTTATTGTTCTTTGACATTATCTGTTGTTAATGTATCACAGGAAAAATGTGGAGTTAATTCTGGATTTTCTGATGGGTGAATCCAAGAACAAGTTACTCTTTTGCTGGGTAAACAACTTGTAGATCTCCTATGATCTTGCATGGCTAAATACTATCTTGCTTATTTTTGTGTGTCCGTGTACATGTGAATGACATTCCAGAGAGAGAGAGACGTTTAAGTTTGCCCATGCCTTTGTAAGGATTGCCAATAACCAGTATTCATGGAATCCCATCAAGGATGGAAATCTGATTCCTTCCAGTATTCATGAAATCCCATCAAGGATGGAAATCTGATTCCTTGACGTGTCTGAAAGGATCATCAGTTATCAAGGTTCAAGACAGATTACATCAGAATGTCTGACTAAGAGGACTTAGTAAACTGTCAATATTGATGACAGACCAATCTGGATCAAGACTGTGTTACCCAGAAAATCTGGTTAAGATAACTTTCTTAGGATTAATTTTTTGGTATATTATTGTGAATGCTCATAAATCGCCATTATTGGATTTATCTAAAGCAAAAGTTAGGCAAGTTTAGCTGTTTAAATTACATGCTACATGTGTCCTTTTAAAGTTTTAAGGTCTTTATGCTTTGCATTGCTGGTGGTGAGCCATTTTTAACTCTTCCTTTTTTTGCTTGTTCAGGATCAATCCCACTGTACTGACTCAGGTTTTAGTACTGTTGAAGATAGGAGAAAGCCTCTTATCATAAAGGAGCTTAAAAAATTATGGGAAAAGGATGTTCCACATGTTCCTTGGGAAAAAGGAGCGTTCAATGAATCGAACACACTTTTGCTAGATGACACTCCTCACAAGGCCCTCTGCAACCCGGTATGTTTGGATTCCTTTTCCCCCTTTCTGATTTGGCATTACTTCATCACATGATTTAAGGTGCGACCTTGAAGCAAATATGTGACATGTTATGCTTATTGACTAATTCTATTATTTATTAATATTTCCAGCCCCATACTGCAATTTTTCCGGAGTCATTCCGGTATAAAGATGTTAACGACACCGCACTGTGTGAGTTTTCCTTCCTATTACCTGTGCCTTTTTCTAATGTTTTACATTTTACTTGTAGTGATTATCATGTGATTCAGACTTGGTTTAAGTGAGCTTCCTTTTTGGTGCTTGACATATTATACCTTTTGAGTTGGAAGTGATCACATGTTGTCCAAAATGCATTTTTCTTAATTTCAGCTTAAATTTCTCATATTTTTCTTCTTTGCCTGAGTACTGTCTGCTATATGATTGGTGGAACACATTCGAGTGGGAATTTTCTGTTGCCTAATGTTAGTATCACTTGTCTTCCTGTGCGACACCTGAAAGACCAAAATCCTGGCGTTTTGGTCTCGGAGTTTCATGGACCATATATTTTATCATGAATTAGAAACACCTTTGAGATTGGTGATATCCACATCTCCTCCAGGAGTTGATGCAAATCATCATACTGGACTTGCTATATTCCTTTGTTTCATTTATGCAAGTTCTTCCATATATCTAACTGTTTCAGGCAGACACGTACATTTTACTGCCTCAGGGCCACAGACCATAAAAGTTCATTTCTTTTATGATAATGGTGGTTGGTCATTCTATATATTTGGTTTTGACATCTAACAAATTTTTCTGAATTTTCCATGTTATTGATAACAGCACCTGAAGGCGAGTTGCGGGCCTATCTGAAAGGTGTGGCTGAAGCAGAAAATGTTCAGAAGTATGTACAGGAAAATCCCTTTGGTCAGCGGCCTATAACAGAGAGAAATTTATCGTGGCGTTATTATCAGAAGGTTATCGCTGCCTGTTCGTCCTCATCATATGCTGCTCCTAATAGGTATGCTAGTTACGACTCGAAGGCTTCGTCTTCAGAAGCTGGTCCATATAGACATGCAAGTTACCACTGGAATGCTAATCATCCCCCTTCCTCTTCAGACATTCATCCTCGTAGATTTGAAAATCATCATTGGAAAGCTAATCTTTCTTCTGCCCCTATAAAAACTGCTTCCTATGGATGTGGAAGTGATCATCAAACATCTGATCACTCTTTTTCTTCTGAAGCAGCTCCTTGTAGACACAGAAGTTTTCATTGGAGAGCTATCAGCTCTTCCCTTTCGGAAGATCCTCCTCATAGACGTGGAAGTTTTCTCTCAGAAGCATATAATCCTTCTTTTTCATCCGAAGCAATTGTTCATAGACATGGAAATTATCACCAGAAAGCGACTCACCGATCTTCCTTGGCACAAACTATACCTAGTAGACATTGGACAGCCGCACACTCTTCGGGCTCTTCTGAAGCTATGCCTGATAGACGAAGAAGTTATAATTGGAGGGCTGATCAGCAGTCATCATCTTTGGAAGCTATTCCTGACAGACGTGGAAGTTGCCCCTGGAGAGCTAGTCACTCATCATCCTCTTCAGGATCTGCTTTCAATGGACAGAGAGGTTATCATTGGAAAGAAAATAACTTGCCTTCCTCTTCAGAAGCCATTCCTTATCAACGCAGAAGTTATCACTGGCGAATATATAATTCCACACTCTCCCCTAAAGCAGCTCCTTATAGTCCTGGTAGTTATCATGGGGAAGCTAACAGCTGAATTGCCTGGAACCTCTTCGTGGGTATTTGTCTCTAGATTAAGGGATCTTTTTGAGCCGGGTAGGCCACAGCGGTCTGAAGGATTTAAACTCTTGATTCTCCCCTTTGCTCATCAATGAAGCTATAATCTGCCTGTTGACCACCTTTGTGTGGAGATCCTGATTTCTCAGTTTTCAGGTATTTGATCCTCAAAATTTTGACAGAACAGTTTTGCAGAACAAGGGTTAATTCTTCTTTAGCATTTGTGGTTTTCTGATTGTGGATTTATTTATGCCTTCTCTCTGTTGTTAATCCAAGTATTGTTACTTGCTCTAAAGTGTTGGTTTGTTTCTTCACGGTTTGGACTGCGAAGAGGTTGACAGATGAACAGCTCTCCAATAATAACTTCCATGTCTATCACGTATAGCCTCGGAAGAGGACGAATAGTAAGTGGGTGTCCAATGATAACTTCCTGTCCATCAGGATGTGTTATACCTTCAGCTGGGAAGAGGGGTGGATAGGCTTCCAGTGATAACTTTCGTGTCTATGAGCATTTGCTTATGATGAAGAAGAGGGACGATATGCTTCTGAACTAAAACTTCTGTCACTCAATGGACATGGGAGAAGATGGATTATATGCTTTAGGTATATTAATTCGGGGTATGTTCATTAAAGAATTCCTTGTTGGACCTTGTTTTACTTGTTAAAAAAACCACTGGTACTGTCACTTCAGAGGCAAATATTCTTTGTATACAGATGAGATCAAGTAATGGACAACACTCCTTGGATAGATTGAGTAATGGATTGCATCTTATAACTTAGAAGTAGTTCTCTTTGGCATCGTTGCTTGGGTCCTGCCATAGTTTTTCTCCTTGCTATTTATCTGATAACTTCCATATGAAGGATAGTCTGAAACAAATCTTGCCAAAAGTTTTAAACCGCATGGTGGTTTTGATGGAGCCTCCCATGGTTGGTGATTTAGAGAAAATTATTTGGTTTTATCAACCACATGGTGTCATGTGCTATGTCCAAAGCATCTTCTTGGGCACACTCATAAGGACAAAAACATTCCCATATTTGTACCCCATGTTATCTAGTAATTTGAGGCCACCAATTTGACTAACAGATCATTGTTATCCTCCATTGTCTGGTCTGTCTGACAGATAAGAAGTGTTTGTCTAATTGCAACTAACTTCATGTGTACCTCTGTATACATGATTATGGATCTAACAAGAAATTGTGCAATGCTAGGATGTCAGTAAGGAACACATCGTATGGTTTGAGTGCGGTGTCTTGCTAAGAATTGTTACATCTGGGGGCTTGGGTTATAATGTCAACTAAGCAAGAGCCTCTATTGCATGGTATGAATGAAGTGACAATTAAGCTAAGGCCGCTGCATCTTAAATATAACCCGCATGCAGTGAAAAATAAGCAAGAGTTCTTATGAGTGTGTGTGTTTGTGTTGGGGTGAGGGGGAATTGCTGATTTGTTGCATGGGGGGAGCAAATGTGAATCTTATTTCATAGGCAGATGTAGGCATGAAATGTCTCATGAATAAAGAATAGGGGAAGAAGGAATTTTAGAAGGTGGAAGTGGCTGGCGGCTACTCAATCATACAAACAACAGATCAGCTTAATAATTTTCTCCTCTTGTTTTGTTTGTCAGAATGAACCTTGAATATTAAAATCAATTACTAATTGAGGAATATTTGGTCGTTAAGCACATGCTACCTTTGTGCATGAGAGTTTTTCTATTTGAAAACTTAAATATAAATAGCCATACTCAGTGACTTGATGTTTTTGTACAGCCTGTTTGACCGCCAATCTTTTATTTTTCCCGGAAACAAGGTCTTTAGTTTTGGGATTTCAGTTAACTTTTATTGTCAAATTAAGGATGTTTAAGTGTTAGTTTGTGGTTGGTGATTACACGTGTTTATCAATCCGAGCTGTTCGAGTTTGGCTCGTGTTCTGTTTGAATTTGTTATGTAAATATAATTAAACGAGTTGGATTTAAATTTAATTAGGCATTTGTTTACTTAATAAACTCAAACTGTTTGACTCGTTTAAAGATTACAAATAGTCTAAATGTGTCTTTTATCATATTTGTGTTGATCAAAAACTAAAAATTAGTGAAACGCAATAGAAAACAAAAGATGACGCAAATCAAGAATCTGAAACGTGGAATGCTTGATACTGACAAGGTCACATGGAATGGTTCCGGACAACATTAGACCCAAACCCAGGTCCTCCTCCCACATGGAGGTGCGAGATTACATGTCCCATGTCTGCCGGCTCATACGTTAAGCTAAAAATTAGAGAAAATATGAAGTTTCTAATTACGCGTCGATAAGTGTACAAAATTAGTTTTCTAAAAAAGAGGGTAATGCACTTTTTTTTAATTAAAAAACTGTTTTCTATGCGTGACGACGCTGGATTAGAGGCCTTATATTTTGTCTCAATATCAGTCTCCTCACAAATGAAGGGCCGCCTCACACCCTTTCATCTTCCTCCAGTCAATGCCGGCGAAAGTTTTAGAAATGGAAAAGAAAAAGCTCTGATCTTGATTCTTTCCAAAACTTAAGATACAAAATAACCAACTTGAATCCAATTATAAAATTTATCAAAACCTAAAATGATACTTTAATTGGGTCAATTTGAACACAGCAGAAAAGGAAAACGAAAAATTGTTCAATAAAGGAAAGAGAACCGAAGAAGATTCGTCAGCAGGCATGTATCCAGGGGCAAGGGGCACGTGCCCCTACCCCCTCTTTACTCTTCTATAATTTTATACAGATTGGTAAATATTTTGGATATATTTTAATTGTGGTACTCTTATAGAAAAATATGGTTACTTAGAAATATTTTCTTCATAAAATCGGTATTGAGAAAGTTATAAATATTATCAAATTATAAAAACTCATCGTGATCAATTGTAACTTTCAATGATTTAGTTTGCGTTTTGAAGATATGCATTGATACATTATTAATTTGAAGTTTTTAGTGTATGTTTACATTTATCTATTTATCATAAGATACATCTTTTAAAAATGCATTATTAAAATAAGACCGCGATGGGGCAGGTGGGATGGGGTTTAGATTTGGAGAGTTTAAATTGAGGCAAAATATGAGGCCTCCAATTACGTATCTCTATGTGTAAAAAAACAGTTTTTAAAGAAGGGGGTGATGCTCTTTTTTTTTAAAAAAAAATTGTTTTTTTATACATAACGACACGTGATTAGAGACATCATATTTTACATAACATTTAGAATCTCCATATCTGAACAGGGGTGAGATGAGGGAGAGTGGGGAGGGTCCCTTGTCTAAATGTTTCAATATTAACGAATTTCTGCCTATTAAGTCCACTCCCTGGCCATGTGTAGCAGCAGTTTTTGCCAACTCTCCAGCTTGGTCATGTAAGCGATTAAGACTTCAGGATCTAGAAATCTATGTTTTCACATACACAATCATTTCACAACTACGATAGGACGTTTAGCGGAAGCGTACCTTTCTCCATTGTTCGATTCGCGGTAGTATCTTTCATGAGAGGAACCTTCAACTTTGATGCAGACGAACACGAACTTGAACGGAGGTTTCTCTCCACTAACCCTTACTATAATGTTTACTTTGATGGATAAGTAAAGACAATGGCCCAGGGTGAAGAGAGGACCTTCATCCATATTTATAGGCAACCAAAAGGTACTTCCATCATAACCTTTGGTATAGCACCCCTTTAATAAATGGATATGTCCCTTTAATGAAGAATTGTGTCTATTAACTTAAAAGACATAACCCTTCTAGATAACTCTTCGTAAATAACCAATTAAAGATTTAATTATAAATCATATAACTATTATATCACAAGGGACATAATCTTACAATCTCCCACTTGTTCCTTGTGACGTCTTATATGATCTATAAAACCATAATGTGCACTTTAGTATATAATTAAATCCTTTAACCATAATATTGGTCTCTTATAATGTTGTGAGTAAGTAAAGTTTTAAAGTGAGTCATGGCGGTTGTAAATCATCCATTTTGATAAACTCCCTTCCATGTACTACATCAATAAACTTGTCCTTACTACAACATTTAATAAAGAGTAAAGTACAACTTTAATAAACACTTATTCCTTTTAAAGTGAGTCATGGCGGTTATAAATCATCCATTTTGATAAACTCCCTTCCATGTACTACATCAATAAACTTGTCCTTACTACAACATTTAATAAAGAGTAAAGTACAACTTTAATAAACACTTATTCCTGTAACATAATTCTGACACACTTATGTGTACACCATAATCAGAAACAGGAAATATCAGAAACAAATAAATTTCATTGAGCTCAGAGTGTCTATACATTAATGTATGTCATTCATGACGTCTAACAATACCCATACGTTCAACATGCTCATGAAATGTCTTTGGTGGCAATCCTTTCATTAATGGATATGCTACCATAAGACCGGTGCTAATATGCTCAATTGACACTCTTTGTTTCTGAACTTCTTCTTTAACGGCAAAGTACTTTATCTCCATATGCTTAGCACCTTTAGAGTACTTGTCGTTTTTAGAAAAGAAGACTACTGCGGCATTGTCACAATAAATTTTCAGCGGCCTAGCTATACTGTCAACAATCATAAGCCCTGAAATAAAATTCCGCAGCCATAAACCTTGAATAGTGGCTTCAAAACATGCCACAAACTCAGCCTCTATGGTGGAAGCAGCAATGACAGACTGCTTCGCACTTTTTCACGAGATTGTTGAATCAACACATCGCACATAATATGAAGCTGAATATCCAATTACATCTAATTGATCCATTCTACTATAAGTGAGCATGTATTCTTTAGTTCCTTTCTTTGCAGCCTTCCAATAATCCATCCCAGGATTACTTTGATATCTGTCTAACATTCCGACAGTAAAGCTAATACCTGGTTTGGTAAAAGTCTGAGCATACATTAAGCTCCCAACGATTGATGCATAAGGAATACTTTTCATCTGTTCTCTTTCCAATTCACTTTGCGGACATTGTTTTAAGCTAAAATTGTCCCCTTTCTGAATTGGAACCGTTCCAGTTGAACATTTTTCCATATTAAATCTTTCAAGAACTTTATTGATATAGGCCTTTTGAGATAACCCTAATACTCTTTGTGATCTATCACGAAAAATTTCAATTCCGATCACATAAGTCGCTTCACCCATATCTTTCATTTCAAAGTTCTTGAAGAGAAATTGCTTAGTCTCGTATAATAGACCAAGATCATTAGTGGCAAGCAAAATATCGTCAACATATAAGATTAGGAAAATAAACTTGCTCCCACTGACCTTCATATATATACACCGATCAACGGTGTTCTCTTTAAAACCAAACGAGGTCACAGTGTCATTAAATTTGAGATACCACTGTCGGGAAGCTTCTTTAAGTCCATATATTGACTTCTTTAGTTTTGTTACCAACATTCTTATTTCAAGAATTTGCTATTGCATAGTACGTGAGCCATTATACTTCATAGTAGTCAGACTACTCATTAATGTACCAGCAATAGGCTTGTCAGCACTTTGAGAACATTCTTTCACATTCGCCATAAATTCCTTAGCACTTTCAGTTTTAGGAAGGATAGACTTAATGTTGCTTGCAACTGCCATTCGCATAAATACTAAACTCAATCGGTTTGATATTTCCCAGGCTCTATAATGGTACTTATTATCATCACTACTCTCATCAGTGATGTCACCTGGTTTCTCCTTTTCGAGTGACATATCCAGGTCCAATGCATTTAAGTGAAACCGGATTTATTCACTCTATTCCGAGAAATTCAAACCGTTGAATAAAGGAATAGATGCAGCATATGAAAGCAACGAAGTAAAAACAGATACTGCAAGTAATGGATCACAGAAATTCAGATGTTAATGGAGGATGACATAAAATGCATATCAAAACTCTCCTTTGGAAGATATTAAGATATGCAACTATAATAAACTTTAATTTGGTAAAGATATGCTACTTAGATTTATATGCTACCTTTGGATACGCAAATAAACTAAATAACATATACACCAACCAATACATTTATTATAGAGCATTTAACCAACCTTTGGGTGATTACATAATTGTTCTATAATAAATTAAACACATGTCTATAATGTCATTCTTTAAAATTCCATAACTTTAATTTTATCATATTATATAACTTGATCACTTTGGTGACTAACAAATCATATGATATGATAAAACCCTTTATATGACATCAACAAAAGAATAATGCCATTCTTTAATTCTATAACTTTAATTTTATCATATTATATAACTTGATCACTTTGGTGATTAACAAATCATATAATATGATAAGTCCTCTTATATAACATCAACAAAAGATGAAGTCATAAAGAAAGTGTGAAGTGAACCGATTCGGTAATACACAGGAAAGATCACATCATTTTCCTAAATAGTATTACCATTCCACGTAAAATTCCAGGCCGTGCGGTGGGGTCACAGACGGTCCCGCTTAAGTACCGACTTTCTAGACAGAAATTACGTGTACGATGTATTTATCACTTGCTTTATTGAAGACACTCAGGATGTTTGGCATTATATGTAAAACACTTGGGTTCTTTAGTAGCAACAAGAGCAGATAACAAGGAGACGCAGCCAAAAACGTGCACTGAACTTTCATTCTCCCGTACCATTTTAGAAACCTACTCTTGAAACATATCATTGTCACCTTCGTGATGAGGGCATACACAGCTTTCCGTATTTTATGCACGAAATGTATAGAAAACATAAATTTCTAAACCGCTCTGATACCACATGTAAGCGATTAAGACTTCAGGATCTAGAAATCTATGTTTTCACATACACAATCATTTCACAACTACGATAGGACGTTTAGCGGAAGCGTACCTTTCTCCATTGTTCGATTCGCGGTAGTATCTTTCATGAGAGGAACCTTCAACTTTGATGCAGACGAACACGAACTTGAACGGAGGTTTCTCTCCACTAACCCTTACTATAATGTTTACTTTGATGGATAAGTAAAGACAATGGCCCAGGGTGAAGAGAGGACCTTCATCCATATTTATAGGCAACCAAAAGGTACTTCCATCATAACCTTTGGTATAGCACCCCTTTAATAAATGGATATGTCCCTTTAATGAAGAATTGTGTCTATTAACTTAAAAGACATAACCCTTCTAGATAACTCTTCGTAAATAACCAATTAAAGATTTAATTATAAATCATATAACTATTATATCACAAGGGACATAATCTTACAGGTTACACATGTGATATGATCCCTTTTCATATTTCTTTTTCTGCTAATTATTAAACAATAATTATCCAGAGGCAATCTTCTTTTTGGCAGTGTTCCATTCCATGTGAACAAAGGAATAAAACGAAAATTCTTATTCTCACTCAAGATAACCTCAAGCAGCAGTTGTATTTCTGAGGGAAGGTGGATGCCATTACTTTCTTGGCAAGTGCAAGTCAATGCTGCTCATCAATGATTAGATAGCTTTCAAATTGCTGATGAAAGCTTGAATTTTGCTCCCTTCCCCATTTTACTATGCTGCTTGAGGTTTTCTCGTTTGAATCCGTTGTGTAATTCACAGTGAAAATCAATTTTTTTAGCCAATAGGGATCATTTTGCATTCTGGGCTGCTTCTGGTGTTGTTTATTCCTATGATGATCAAGAAAAGTTGCAATCTTGTGCAGAAGGATGTGAATGATATAGAAGGGTTATTTTGTATTTGAAAGATTACCGTGGCAAAGATGAAACCTTGGCCTAGTGGGAATTCTCGGAGGTAGCTGAACGAAACCATTATAGATTTAGTCTGATTGACTGGACAACAGAATCAGATAATTTGAGAAGATTTTTGAAATCTTGCATTCAGAGAGGTGGTAGAGATTGACTTCTGTACTTGAAGACGAAGATCAGGACAAAAAGAGTGGTTTTGTGGCAGTTTCTTAAGGAATGCTCGCCTAAACCATTGTTGCAAATCAAATCTCTATTTAATTCTTCTACTACATGGTGATAAATGCCTTGGAATCTGGTCTAATCCTGGTTGAGGAGCTGCTAGAACTGAGAGTTTTGAGAAATCATTGACCATCAGCAAGATTTCCTAATTGCTGCCAATGGCTGCAAAACTTTTACGGTCATTAACTGATGAGAACCCTGATTTGCAGAAGCAAATTGGTTGTATGACAGGGATTTTTCAAATATTTGATCGTCAGAATATGATTACTCCAAAGCGCATCACCGGCCATAACTTGAAGCGTCTTCCAAATGGTACATTTTCTATGCTAGTAGCAATGGATCTCTTTTCACATTGGTTCTCATGTTGAAATTTTGGGTGTTGTTTGTTTTAATTAGAGTGGTTATCTGACAGTTGATATGTCCTAAACAGCATGATCTCCCAAAGGTTTTGGTAGCATTAGCTCAATATAGATTACCGTGTGACCATAATATGGAGAAGTGTACTTGTGCAAGTAGAGGCTGGAAAGCCAGCAGGACCTTGTTATAGCTAGGCAGATCTTGAAGAAGGAGACCTACTAGAAAGGCTTTTGTGCATTAGATTTCACAAAATACAAGCTCTTTCAATAGTACTTACTGTGCACATTCTCATTTTGGATCTTTTAGCCTTTCTTTTTTGCTCTGAACAACGCCTAAGTTTCTGAAAGAACACTTTTCTTTTGCTATGTCTAGATCATTCTGTGATTCTCCTGTAAAAAGGTTGTGGTAGTCCTTGTGGACTTCTAAAGTTCTCTTCTCTGGTGGACCAGGAAATATTTATGTATTCACAATTTTGCAGATGACTCGCCCTTCAATGACTCTGCACTTGAAGCCGAATCAAATACCACATATGGCAGGTCTATGCCAATGGTGAGTCCTATCATGTTTTGCGTTTGTACTTTTTTATGCTAAGCTTCTGGATAAAAAAGAGCAAAAAAGTTAAATCTTGTCAATTTCCAAGTGGATGGAAGGTCTCAGCTCCTCTGATATGCACAGATCTCATGCACATTGCGATCTGTCTAAAGTATGTCAGCATTCCTGAGTGCGAAAATCAGTGGCCAGATAACTGATGATATTTGAACTCTTATTTTTAAGCAGAGTCCTTGGTCATGTGTCTATGACGTTACTATAGTCTTCGTGTCTAAATTTCCCGGATTCATGATCTTTAGGAATTTCTGGTTGCTCCTGCAGGAAAAGCATTCGCGAAGGCATGTATTGGATAAACAAAAGATGTCCACAGAGTCATCTAGAGCATCATTCTCCTCATCTTCTCGTTCATCGTCCTTCTCATCTCTTGACTTCAACAAGAACTCTCAACAGGATGCCTTGTCCTTTGACAGAATAACTTTCCCTGAAAATCCTTCAAAAGATGCAGTAATGAGCCAACCAAGTTTATCATCACAGTTAGCCAGGCAAAGTCTTGATCTTCGAGATGTGGTCAAGGACTCTATGTACCGAGAGTCCCAGGGGCTACCTGTTAAAACTAAACCCAAGCATGAAAAAACAGTAGATTCTCTTGTCAAGGTAAGAGACTCTCCAAGGCATATAAATTTGTCTAGAGGAGATGGCGAAACATATGGTTTGAGCTTCAAGAGGAAGGAGGAATCAGCTACAGTTCCTGCCAAACTTCGAGAAGCACCACGCTTTGTCAATGAGCCGAGGGAACTTTATAGGTCAGCCTCATATCACTCAAAAGATGGATCTTTCTTTTCTATGGCAAAAGAGGCTCCTCGATTTTCATATGATGGAAAAGATGCTCGTTATGGATTATATGAATCTAGGGAGAATTCTAAATCCTCCTTGAAGCCGCCAAGACTTTCTTTAGACAGTAGGGAAAGTTCAATGCGAAGTTTGAAGTCTGAAGCACAACCTGATCTTTCCCGAAAGTCTTTGCAGAATGATGGTGTCAATGGCATCCATCCTCTGAGTCAGCAGCAAACATCAGGAAGCCAGACGCGACCTCCAAGTGTTGTAGCAAAGTTAATGGGTCTGGAAGTAATGCCGCATTCTGATATATCTGATGAAATGGAAACTAGTTCAAGCAAAAAAAGAACAGTTGAGGACTCCAGTGGCTTTTACAAGACTCCAACCACAACTGTACCATCTGGACCAATCAAAATAGCTATTCCATCTAGGTCATTGTGGAAGGAGCCCAGTTCACCGCGCTGGAGAGCTCCTGATTCGAGTGTAAAACCTGTTTCACGACTCCCCATGGAACCAGCACCCTGGAAGCAAGTTGATGGGAATAGAAAATCTCCAAACGCAAGTAAAGGCATGAAAGCCCCTGTGAGGAGCCAAAACATGTTTCCTACAGTCTTTGGCGAGATAGAGAAGAGATTGAAAGACCTGGAATTTTCACAGTCTGCAAAGGATCTTAGAGCACTTAAACAAATACTAGAAGCAATGCAAGCTAAGGGACTCTTGGAAAGCCAGAAAGAAGATGATTCGAGCTTTGCAACTAAAAGGGACCTGGGAAATACTTCTAACTCTATTCCACCAAGTGATGGTCGAAAGGCCCAAAATGATCAGGGTTATGCTTCCAGGAAGAGGGGAAATAATTTTTCCAGGAACTATGAGTCTCCAATAGTCATAATGAAACCAGCAAAACTGTTAGAAAAATCTGGCATTCCTCCTACTTCTGTGATTTCAATGAAGGAATTATCTCATCTCCCCGGAGTTCAAGGTGGTGGTTTTGTTGATAACAGGAGTTCAGCGAATAGCAGAGCAACCAGGGGTCAAGTTCCTAAATCTAATAGCCGTGACAATGTTTCTAATGATATTAAAAGCAACAACAGAACGTCAAGAACCACACGGACATCAGCAAGGTATACACATAATTCAAAAGAAGGAAACTCAGTCTCCTCAAAGGTTTCAGGATCTATCAGCCCGAGAATGCATCAGAAGAAGCAAGAGTTGGATAAGAGTTACAGGCCTCCGATGTCCCCATCTGATTCAGGAAGATCACAAAGGCCTTCCTACAAACAAGGAACCGAGTCAAGCTCTCCAGGAGGAAGATGCAGACCAAAAGCTTCGGTTATCCACCAAAATGATGACCAATTGAGTGATATCAGCAACGAATCAAGACATCTGAGCTACCAAGGGAATGAATATTCTGCTCAATCAGACGGCAGCATCATATCAGAATCTCCGATGGATATAGAAGTCAACAGTCTTGAGAGAACTCCAGAAGTGGATAATCGCCATATTCCATCCATGAAGACTGCCAACAACTTGGTTTCTTGCTTGATAGAAAAGGTTGGTTTTTTACTTTACCCTTTTCCTTGTTTGCAACAATATAATTGGTTGATGACAGATTTATGGTGCATGTCAGAAATCCACCCTCCTACTCCATGAAAATGAAGTTCCAATGGAGCAGCCTGTAGTTGCTCCAGAGTATCCAAGTCCAGTTTCGGTCCTTGACAATGTTCTAGATATGTACGACTCGCCCTCGCCTGTAAAGCACAAAATAAAAACCACCAGAGGTAATGCTTCTCTAGGCTTAAACTCTATATATTTGCCTAACTGAATGAAGCATCTCTTGCAAGGAAAACTAATCCTTCTTCCCCTTTCTTGGATATGACAGGTGACAAATCCAATGAATATGACACCGCTCCGTGCTCTGAGCAACATATTCCAGGTGTTGGTTCATTAACCAATGCATTCAGTTCTGTTCCAACTTCTGAAGTGAATAGGAAGAAATTACAAAAAATTGAAAGTTTGGTCAAGAAACTCCAGAGATTGAATTCCACCCATGATGAAGGCCGAACAGATTATATTGCATCTCTTTGTGAGAACACAAACCCTGACCACAGATACATTTCTGAAATTTTATTAGCGTCAGGTCTTCTACTCAGCGACCTGGATTCAAGCCTGACATACTTCCAGTTTCATCCATCAGGTCACCCTATCAATCCTGAACTATTTCTGGTGTTGGAACAAACCAAAGCACGAACCTTTTTCAAAGGTGAACCTGATTCAGAAAAGACAGTCCAGTTGAGGTCGAAACAAAAAATTCATAGAAAGCTCATTTTTGATACCATAAATGAAGTTCTTGCAAGAAAGTTATCATCACTAGGACTGTCTTCAGAGCCATGGATGTTGAGGCCTCACAAATTGGCAAGAGAGACACTGAATGCACAAAAGCTTCTGAGAGAACTGTGCATAGAAACCGAGAAACTTCAGTCCATGATATCAAAAGGCAGCTCAGAGGATGAGGATGATGGGCTAACAAGCATCTTATGGGAAGATGTGATGCATCGGTCAGAAAGCTGGACGGATTGCAGCAATGGTGTTTCAGGTGTTGTACTGGACATCGAGCGCTTGGTTTTCAAGGATTTAATTAATGACATTGTGATTGGTGAGGCCCTTGGTCTGGAAAACAAGCATGTTAGTCGTAGGCAACTGTTTGCAAAGTAGTGTCTTTTGTCTTGTACTGCAATCTGCCACCGGAGTTAGTTTTATTCATTTCTTGTTACTTGCAACATTCAGTTCACTTCTTTGAGAAATTTCAATTTCCCGTTATCGCGAGTTGCAGTTATTGATGAACATGATAATTCATGGACGAAGAAGATCCATTTCAGCTGTAAAGAAAAATTTTCCATCTGGGCTCTGAACTTCATTTGTGAATTGCGTGTCTTTTCTTTTTTTCTTTTTGGTTTAACAGGTAGAGGTTTTGGATGAGTTGTAGCAATAATATGGCAATGCTGAATGCCTCAAAAGCTCTGCAATGAGTACCTATTTTACGATGAGCAAAAAAAAAATCTGACAATAATAAATTTTCTCCGACAATTGCTCCGAGCCCACCACTCGGGTGTTAAACGAACCGAACAGTTCGCGAACTATTCGAGTTCGTTCGTTAATTTTACTTAAACGAACCGAATTCAAACACCTGCTTGAGTTCGTTTAATAAAACAGCCGAACTATTCGCAAACTGTTCGCGAACAGTTCGGCTTGTTTAAACAGTTATATTGTTATCGAACCAAACTCGAACCAATATTAAAGCTCGTTACTGTAAACGAACCGAGCCATATAATTTGTTTAGCTAAACGAATCCGAATTCGAAAACCTAGTATTCGGTTCGACTCGGTTCGTTAACACCCCTGACCCCATCACTCCAACAATTAATGTTATGCATTCTTCTATATCCATAAATAAATTTTCTCTATCACTAGAATAATGTTTGGGGTAAATTTTGCGACGAACTATATTTTGTTAGGACGAAGTTACTGTGGATTCAGGCTTGTTAATGTATTTGTACCACACCACGATCTTTCGATGTTTTTTTCCTCCCAAAACCTCAATGGAGTTGTCTACCGTTAGCCACTTCAAATGCCTAGTAGCTTGTATCTTCAAGGGAACGAGAAAACAAACGAAAAACAAGTCAATAGAGAACTCATGCTATAGTTCATTTGGTATTCGAGTTGAGAAATTGATTCTAAAAAAACACAGGTTTGAACCAGAATACACGCAGCGTGAATGCTTTAATGATGTTTGGGCTAGTAATGTATATGTCTTTCTATCTGATCCAATTGGGTTAGAAGTTTGCTGACCCAGTTTGCAGTAGTCATCTTGTGTGGGTTACTACCAATGTCTTACCAATTTAGAAGGGCTCCAAACTTCTGATCCTCCACGAAGTTACTTGGGGATGAATCGATATAGACCCACGTGACGGTATTGACCTTTTGCTTTGGGAAAAACAACTCAATGGAGTTTCTACGTCTCCCGTCCCCCGTCCCCCCCCCCCCCCCCCCCCCCCCCCAAAAAAAAAATCATATAATAACATCCAAAAGGATGATGAGTCATCATGTGACTTTTCATGAGCATCATCATCAGCTGCAGTCTACAGTTCACCATGAGCAGTTTTTCATGCAGCAGAGAAACTCACCATACGCTTGAGGAAGCAGAAAATCCAATAAACAGGACATGCATTTAGTAATTCAATTATAAATTACAAGAACAATAGCCTACCCCCAACGATCTGTACTGGTGACATGTGGATGTCCCTTGATCAAAGTTTTGAGTTCTAGTCTTGTGATTACGATGATACAGTCTCAAGAAAAGGTTACTATTTTATCCAGATATGAGGCTTGTTCATGAGTAATCAACTAGATAACAGTCTCAACAAATGATGGAGAGTTTGATTCTAATGAGATCTCCGTTTCTCGAGATTCTATTAATCAAATTAATCAAATATTTTTATTTTTATTTTTAAGGTTTTGTAAGGAAATTAATGAAACAACTTAATAGTGTTTCCTTTTTCTTCTCTTTTAGGAAAATTTGCGTGTAATATCCAATTATTTATGTGAAAGGGACTCTACTTAAAAAAGAATGACAAGTAAAGCCGAAGCAGGCATCAATTATGCCACCCTTTTTAACGGCAAACGGTTAAATTGATAGATTTTGTCGGCACATTTAGTAAAGAAAATAAACAAGGGCTAGGAAGGACACATTACAAACACAATGGTCCCTTCTTTTCTATTATTATTCATTGCTATCACAGTCGGACCACAACAACAATGGTGCAACATCTATATTATTATCGGAAAAATCTTAATGATTGATTAATCAATTTAACTAATTAAGACAATTAGAATAGGAAATAGGTCAAACTTCTATTGTAAACATTTGGGTTTCATCAATTTAACAGTCATTTTTCATTTGTTTTTGATTTATTGAAGTGACTAACTATATATATATATATACACATATATATAGTAACAGTTGAGGGAGCCGCGGATTCCATGACGCGATAAACTTTCACGCCAATATGACGCGGCCAATGGATAGCCGCCACATGGCAAAGCTGACCCACCCCTTTTTTAAAAAAAAAAAATCGCATTTTTTTCATAATATTTTGCAACAGAAGAATCAAACTGCATTGAAAACGAGCTTGCTAGACAACTTTCTGAAAGCAACTCACTCTAGGTTTCACAGGGCTGGATGCACTTGCATGCAGTTTTTCTTCTGCCTACATAATTTATTGTCCTAATGTAACAGCCGCATGCAGCACTCACATTTTGTTGGATGTCCAATAGGACTCGATAATTTTCTTAACCAAAAGAGATGGTAAATCTTTAGCCCTGCTTCTACTCATAAGTTCGTGCAATATTTCACCTGGCCTCTTGTTAAACGGAAAAAAATTGGTGGCCCTAGCCAAGCTAAATCTAAGGTTGGACAAAAGGGACTAATATCTCTTACATAAATTTGTTATTCCGTACAATATACAACTTCCATTGTTAAATTATTTTTACAACATCAATAACAACAACACATACCCAGCATATCCCAACAACGGCAAAAGCTATCGCTGGATCTCGGGAGGGTGATAGGCAGACAAACAACACCTCCATCCCAAAAGATAGAGAGTTCGCTTCCAGCGAGAACTCCCATCTCTATATGTACGTGCATGACACATAACGAACGACAAATAATGAAAGACAAAGACAAACACAAAAAGTGCAAAGTCAACCAAACGTTGAGAGAGTATCCAACCCCTATATATACTCTAAGGTGTCCTATATGCTGCCTAAACATCGCTAACCTTAATCCTACGTCTCCATAAGCTCATATCCTGGACCATGTCCTCAGAGAGGTGCAAATCCAGTAGGTCGTGTCTAATCTGCTCCTCCCAAGTCAGTTTGAGCCTGTCTTTACTTCTTTTCCCCTCTACAATAAAGCTTTCAACTGCTGACGTTATATGTCTCCGTTTGACATGACAAAACCATCATAGTCTCCCCTCTCTTATCTTATCCATTATACTAGCCACCCCTAGCCTTTTCCTAATTACCTCATTTCTGATCTGGTCTAGCCTTGTATGCACACACATCCACCTCAGCATCATCATCTCTGCCACTTCCATCTTCTGTGACTGTGTCCTCTTGATGGCTTAACAGTACGTTCCATATAACGTTGTTGGTCGTACTGCCATCCTATAAAAATTTTCTTTTAATTTAGTTGGAAAATTCTTGTCACACAACACCCCTGAGGCCGCTCTCCACCTACACTAGCATGTTTGAACTCAGCGCGCTATATCACTATCTATGTCCTCATCCTGCTGTACAAATGATCCTAGGTACCTGAACTTATTTGCCTGTGGTACCACTTGACCATCGATGTTAAGCTCTCTATTCTCACCGTCGGCTGCGCCGCTGAAGTCGCAGTGCAGATATTCAGTCTTAGAACGACTAATCCTTAGGCTTTCTCTCTCTAAAGCCCCTCTCCACTTCTCTAGTCCATACTCAGGGTATGTCTACTATCGGCGACTAATTCAATATCGTCAGCAAAAAGCATACACCATGGAACTGCCTCCTGGATCGTCTTTGACAACTCGTCGAGGACAACTGCGAAAAGAAATGGACTCAAAACAGACTCTTGATGTCGGCCTACCTCCACCAGAAAGAAGTCCGTATTTCCCACAGGTGTACGGATGGTTGTTTTCGTCCTAGCAAATATATCCCTAATTATGTCTATATACTTCATTGGAACTCCTCTTGCCTCTAGAATATCTCAAATCAGTCTATGTATCACACTATCATACGCTTTTTCAAGATCGATGAAGACCATATGTAGATCATGTTTCTTCTCGCTATACTTCTCCATCATTCTCATTAGTATGTGTATTTCTTCTGTAGTTGACCGTCCTGGCATGAAGCCAAATTGGTTCACCGTAACTTGAGTTTTTCATCTAATTCTAGTGTTGATTACTCTCTCCTATAACTTCGTAGTATGACGTAGCAACTTTACGCACCAAGTCTGCTACATTTCTGAATACTGGTAGAGTTTGTCTATATTGTCGAAAAGGTTTATTGAATGGCCGTCAAATCCTCTTCCCTAATAATTACTTAACAAAAAAATTAGTCACTTTGACTTAACTAAATTCTGTTATTACTCAAAAGAGGTGATCAGCTTCTATTCAGTCACAAGTGAGAAATGCACACACTTGAGGAGGGACGATCAGATTAGATACAACGGGAGAAAGAAATCACATGTGCTCAGACAAATAAAGAAGGTTAGGTAGTGAGTTTATGCAAATAAAAATTGGCATGCATGATGTTCGCAAAAACAACTGGAATCATTTCTCCTTTTTCTAGGGATGAGAGCCCATAGTTTCTTGCCTACTTTTCACGGGGAAAATAGTGGCAGACCAATGAAGGGAGGAAAAGAAAAAAACTGTTACATGTTGTAGAACATATTCTACCATGATAGATGTTTCTATTTCAGATAAATTGTATGCACTCATAAACTACAAAATTATACGTAAAAATGCCTGAATATTATAGCACACTAGGTTGTCAGGAGGGAAAGGACTTACATATATCACCATCTCCATGGTGTGTGTCTATATATAATATATATATCCTTTTTCACGTGATCTCAGCTCTTCTGTGACCCCAGGCAAAATCTGAGACACATTATTGAAAAAGTTGGATCTTCATGGTTCAAGAACCACTCCTCCCTTCATTTTCTTGAGGGTGAAGAATCTTGGGGTTCACATGTAGAGAGGGGGATTTCGTTGGGGAGCTAATGAGATGAAGAGTTGGTAACAAAGGGTTTTGTAGGAGATGTTGTGAAGTTGAGTTCAAGACTTGGAAATGGTTGATTTGTTTTGTGGGGTCATGACTTGATGAGCTCTCCATTGATGTATATGAAGGCAACGAAGGATTCATGATGGTTGGGAAATAAAGCTGATGACTTCCAAATGGGAGACTAGACACATGAGATGATATTTGATCTTGTGGTTGATTTGATGAGATGGGATTATTGGTTCCAAACTGAGATAAAGATAAGTTTGAAGCCTCCAATTGGTAGAAAGAATTGTAAGGCAAGGCATTTGTGAAAAGGTTAGGGAAAGATGATTGGTTTACTATTGGAAAGAAGCTTTGAGGTGTGTGTTGATAAACATTATAACCTTCAAATCCTTCATGATTTTGTTGCTCACTTGATGGAATCCACTTGTCTTTATTTTCAGCTTGCATCTTCCTATCACCATGTGGATTACAATATTTTGATAGTCTATCCATCATAGCTTGATCATTCCCATCACCATGATGCAGGTCATTGATTTTTATCCCTTCCTTTAGGTACGATGATGTGAAAAAATGAGGCAAAGATGAGGGAGGAGCCGCCGCCGACGACGAATATTGATGTGAAACTCCTAGAGGCTGAAAAAATTGGCTGAAATTTCCTGGTGGCATTTGGAGTGGTGGCAATTTGTCTATATCACTTTTTGTGGCATCAAGCAACCAATCTACAACTTTGCTTGGTTGGCTTAGTCCAAGCCTGTCTTGAAGATCATACAATTGAATTGCAGTTGGTACTGAAAGCCTAATCCTCCTGTCCCTTAACCCCCTTATTGTGCATACTTTACTATGCCTATCTTTGCCTCCAAAAGACCGCGAAACACGTACAATTCTTGGGTTCCTAAAGCTTGCCCAATGTCTTGAGGTAGATGATGCTTTAGTGAACTTGCTCTCTTTGGGATCTCCTTCTTGTTTTGCCTGATGAACTTGATCCATTGAGTTCTTCATCATATTTCTTTCTTTATCATTGACCTGCAAAAATCACATAAAATTCCCTAACTTTACTCCTTTCTCATCAAATAGACCTTGTTGAGTTTCAACAACAACAATAACAATCATACTCAGTATGTCTCAACTACACCAAAAGCTATCGTTAGGGTCTGAGGAAGGTAAGAGACAGACAAACAATACCTCCATCCTGAGGGATAGAGAGTTTGCTTCCAGTGAGACCCCGGCTCAAATAGACCTTGTTGAGTTTAAACATAGTTAAATACGAAATCATAATATCTCTCAGTTATATTTCATGGGAATTAAAGATTGCATCTTAGTGCTATCTAAATCGAAAACTCCTGAAATTGCAAGCTTCTCTATCTCATAATTATTTGCATTTTAAAGGCAGCTAGAAACATGACAAGATTCCTTATCAATATTTTCACTAATTTGGAACTATATGTATTAAGTTATACTCCTATATCAATAAGAAACTTAGGATGCAGCTAACTTAGGGCAAATAGTGCACGAACCTTTTGATGCTTCAAGTGATTGTGACATGCTTAGAACCAAGTTAAAGAGTGCATAAACAATAATTAACAAAATAATGAAGAAATTCATCAGATCTGAAGTACAATTTCTTGAAAGACTAAGAAATGGAAACTCACATCTATTTGTTTCAATGTCCATCAAGTTGATACCTTATCAGCTGTCTTAACCTTGAAGAAAGAGGAAGAGCGTTTAATGGCGTTAAAGACTTCTGAGCTCACAGCAGAATCAAAAAGGTAAAGAAGCAGAAAGAATTTAAGTGCAAAACCTAATACATGTAAAGGGAATAAACTCGGCAGAGAATGGTTTGTGGTTTTAAGATAGATAGAAATCTCAGAACCTTACTACAACATGTTGCACAGTAAGGGAAAAGATAAAGTAATGGCACAATATGAACCATATGGCATCTATAGATGGTGACAGGTCCATTTGATAGGTTCAATAGAATTTGGAATATGATATATACTTCTGGTTTTTGGCATGCATCTCCTTACTGGTAATATCTAACTACAAGAATAATATGTATACATACTACTCGGTCTTTGACATGCATCTTCTTGTTGCTAGCTAGTAATATGACTTGTTTGAATGAAGGGTGTGATTTACAAGTTAAATTTAACAAGAAATGAATAATGGTAGATACTACTATTGCAAAACTTATAAGAATACTAGAAAATCATCAAGTTGTACAGTTGATACAACATTACCTTATTGCCTTAGAGACTCTCACCTATGACGGGGTATGGAAGAGTAGGATGTACACAACTATACCTATGTGTAGAAACACACTGAGATTGTTTTCCGATGACCTACAATGAAAATTGCATCAAGCTGTGTCGACCAACTGCTGCTTCACAATATAAGAAGCGCAGCCAATTTAATGAGTCATTTTGCTTTATTTCATCATATTCTAAAGTCAAGGAAGAGTGTGTACTTGACTCTATTGGAAATGGAAATAAAGTTGTACCGTTGATATTAGAGGCAAACTGGAAGCCAGTTGTCATACCTATGGAGTTTATATTTTTGCTCTGTGAGTCACACTTTAAATTGGTGCTTAAGTTGGACTTTTATTTCATTTGGGACCATCCTGCATACTAGGAAGAGATGACCCTTTATTGCTCAGCAGAAGCTGCTTTATGGGCTAAGTTTCTTGCAATAAAAGACTTAATGCATGCTAAAGCTCACTAGATAACTAGAAGTCAGTCAAGCATTTTGTCCTTTATGCTGTCATTTCTTCATTCTTCACTATGGTGATAAGATATACATGAACCGAGCCGAACCGAATACTAGGTTTTCGAATTTGGATTCGTTTGGCTAAAGGAACTGCTCGGCTCAGTACGTTTATCTAAACGGACTTTAAAATTGGTCCGAGTTTGGATCGATAACCTTTAACTGTTTAAACGAGCCGAATAGTTCGTAAATTGTTCAGCTCGCTTTCGTAAACGAACCCGAATAGCTGTTCGAATTCGGCTCGTTTACCGTCCATTAACGAACGAACACGAACAGTTCCCGAACTGTTCGGTTCGTTGAATAGCCCTACTAGCTTGTCCTTAGTTTCTTCATCTTATTTTTTGTTTTCAAATATTAAAGTGCACCATTAGAAGAAAAAAAAGATTAACGACTTTGTTATGAAATGATGTCACATAATACATTATCAAGTTGCTCAGTCGTAATATGACTATTATATCAAGTTTCAAATTTTCATTTCTTCGTGGAAAAACACTAGTGTTTTGGTAAGTAAAGGAGGAACGATTTCTTCAGATTTATTAGTCAAGGGCTTCCAAATTTGTGGCTGAAAATCTAACATGAGTAGTTATAAAGATACAGAAAATGGAGGGACCAACTATAGGTTATATAAAATAACATGATAGTTATAAATATAGTACTTTAGTTGGATGAGCTTATAGTTATCATTCACCTCATGGAGGGACCAACTTATGTAATGTGGCTTCTTTAAAGCTTATATATAAGACCAAATGCAGCTGAAGTGAGATTGCTTGAGGCTGGAACTCTTTAATTTTTCAATATTTTACCCACCCACCCACCCCCTAATAAGATTTTGATCTTCAAATCCCAACTGTAGAAAATGATTTTTCTTCCATCCAACTTTACAGTTTTCTTTTCAGCAATAAATGAAATTCATCAAATGACAAAATTAGTAACAACAACAACACCAAAAAATGATCAAATATATAATAGATTCAAAAGAAAATGACACAGGTGGAAACATACACAAAAGGTAATATTTGGTGCTCTATTTGTTTGATCTGTATGTTTATTTTAACTTTATTATTGAGGGCGAGTATTATAGCAACTGGTAAGGTTGTTGCTTTGTGACTTTGGGGTCACGAGTTCGAACTGTGAAAACAGCCACTTGCAAAAAAAAATGTAAGATAAGACTGCGTACATCATATCGTTAGCGATCCGGTCCCTCTGCGGACTTTACGCAAACTCAAAAGCATATTACACCAAGAACGTCATATACCAACTGCTAATAGAGTATAGTTTTTGTGATGGACATGACGAGAAGGTTCATGTGTTGTCGACATACGTTAGATTTGTCCCAAAGAAAAAATAAAGAAATGGACCCAGGATCCAAGACAAGCCTGTTTTTCTGCAACATAATCTCACTGTATCAGGCAGTCAATTCCCATTCCATTATGAATCTTATTTTCCCTTTTTCCTAGCTTTTTAGATAATCACTATTGCTTTCTCATTTCTTCCATTAAAAAAAAAAAGAACATCACTATATATGTTTATTTGAATATTAGATTTTAAAGGAATATTGCATCAGATTCCTTTTTGGGTTATCCACAAGTGGCGGCTCCAAAACCGTCCATCCAATCAGCATCTTATCTACCCAGTCTGAGTATTATATTCTTGTTCCATGTCAGTCTATACTTTTTCCAATTTTTCTTAGAATTTCTTCCGGGCCAAAGGCCAGTTTTCATTTTATTATCTTTTTGCCGATAGAACGATCAAATTACAGAAATCAGAATAAAAAGATATAGTACATTAACTAGGGTGTTAAACGAAGTGAACAGTTCGTAAATTGTTCGAGTTTGATTCGTATTTGATTCGAGTTTGTTCGTTAATTTTACTTAAACGAGCCGAATTAGAACACATATTTGGGTTCGTTTACTACAACGAGCCAAACTGTTCGCAAACTATTCGATTTGTTTAAACAGTTATAGTGTTGACGAGACAAACTCGGACCAATTTTAAAGCTTATTACAGTAAACAAACCGAGCCGAACAGTTTATTTAAATAAATAAATCTAAATTCAAAAACATATTATTTGACTCGTTTCGGTTCGTTAACACCCCTAACATCAACGGTCTAGAGGAGATAAAACCGTCGAATTCTCATAGATTACTCATTTCGTTATTTCTAAATACAATAATGATCTTTGAAAAAGCCTAACTCGATTTTTTCTTAATACAACAAGGCCATGTTATTACAAGTCATGTATCTATTCAGTTAGCAAATTTTATGGGTGGCGTTTGTTTCGCATTTGGGTATCGGAATTAGAATCGGAATGGATATGATATGGTATAGATTTGGAGTATATGAGTTCGGGATTAAAAGTGATAGTTGTTTGGTATTGAAGTGGGAATAAGTATGATATACATTGATGATGTTTAGAACGTATCGGAATTGAAATAGATATCGAATGTGTCCGGAATTTTTTGACCAGCCAGAATAGTGACTGGCGACCGACGGCAGACCGGCCATACCCCTCATTCTCTTTCATTCCCCCATATTGACATATTGATAGACAAGGGAACTAATATATCAAAAAACGATATCCATTATCAAATAGTTCGATATCAAAGTTAAACTATTACCTTTCATTTCCCTAAACAAACAATTCAATGGGTTTGGATTCTTCCAAACTCATTCTTTTATTCCTAAACCTCCAACCAAACACCACATGAGACTCTATTTCCACGTATCATTCGGTTTACATCCTTCATAAAATTCTACATGCGAGATAGAGGGTGTGGAGAGATTAGGGGTTAACCTTTTTCTTTCCAAAGAGGAAAAGAAAAGAGAATGGTGAAAAAAATTGTGAGATTTTTCTTTCAGAAGACAAAAAAAAAAGCCATTAATGACTCTGAGCAATATGTAAATTCCAGAAAGAAGGCGGGGCCTGAAAATAAACAGGAACTGCCGCTATCACCATCAGTCCCTTATTATTTTCAGCCATCATCATCTCATCATCTCACCTGTTTTCACTGAGATATGAGATGCTAAACTACCAGTCACAAAGTCGTTCCAACTAATAAAAACAAATAAGTCCTTCCCTTTTAATATATCAAAGCCAGCATGTGACTTTTCTTTACCATCAAATCACGTGATAATATTCATAAATATTTGTACAAGTTTAATTCTATTGAAAAAAAAAAACAAACTTATACGAAATACGATCCAGAGTTGGAAGAAAATTCCTATAATTTGTTAAAGGTTAAGAGATATAATAATAATATCGTGAAGGGCTTCCGGGGATCTCTGTTAGTTGTTATCTTCCCTAAGTTTTAGGACAATTTATTATTTCATCGTTTATTCTCCGTTTCATTCGGCAAAGCTTTCTCTCTCTCTTTTTTCCCTGGTAGTTTTATTATCCTAGTCGCGAATCAAATTAAAGTACGTTTACGGTACACAAGACTCACGCGTTTACGTAGAGTTTGGAAAAAGATCGAATTGTTTTGCGATCTGATATACACAACCTTATCATACACTTTGTGTAGAAAGATGTTTATATGATTCAAACCCATGATCTAAGGATAGAATAGAGGTTATGTGATGTAATGTTATTCTTACGGTTTATTGTACGGACTAAACGGCAACATGCAAACTCAATCAGAAAAGTAAAACAGTAAAAGGTAAAATGTGAATAGAAGAA
This sequence comes from Eustoma russellianum, assembly GCA_036186865.1. Taxonomy (NCBI): domain Eukaryota; kingdom Viridiplantae; phylum Streptophyta; class Magnoliopsida; order Gentianales; family Gentianaceae; genus Eustoma; species Eustoma russellianum. The sequence continues at coordinate 3,487,942 of AP025070.1, forward strand.
AATCGAAAGGAAAACTTCTTGAGAATAGAAGAAGGCGAAAGATTGGAAAGCTGCAATCTTGCAAGTTGAGTCATTTTCAGTTCAGACAGTTATTTCTTTGTCTTTTACCTACTACACATGCTGGGCAGTGGGATGACCGTGCCTTTTTATGGAAAGAAAAAGAAAGCCAAAGGAAAGAAAAAATACAGACGTGCTGAAACCAATTATGACGATAAATGCGTGCCATCAATAATGCAATCCGGCTCAGAAAAAATAAAAGTGAACTCTATGTTATGTCCTAATCGTTGCATCATTTTTTTCTTACTTTTTTCCCTCACATTCAAGCAAGCTAGCTAGCTAGCCAAAAAAAAATGAAAGAAACATCGAAGAGATCAAAAACATGCTTCCTATGCATTTTGCTCTTTTTCTTTTTTGTTTTTAGTCTCACCTTTTGTTCTTGTGCCTTGGATCGCCCGCAAGACTCTATCATTGCGTTGTACTCAAAGTGTGTGAGAATTTGCAGAGATAAACTCGTGCCAATGTAGCAAGAACACATAAAATGAAGAAAATGTTGGAGAATTTAAGGTTGGGCTTTGGCCCATCGTTGGAAATTGAAGATTTGGGCTTTGGCCCGTTAATGAGTGTTGCTAAACTTGGTTGTGCAACGTACTTTGAGCTTAATGAGTTTCCGATAATGATAATCGAAAACTAATGAATCCTTAGTTATCTACGTAACGAGTGGTTAATGTTAGGATGTGAACTCACTCAATTTTGAGATTGTGTGAATGTGAAATTAATGCTCAAAGTAGATGGAAATGTTGTGGATGGGTGACGTGTCACCCGTATGGAGGAATGTCACATTGGATGTGTCCATGTGACGTGAAAGGCTTCTGACGGACATCGATCGATGACATCGATCGATCGATGTCACTTCGATCGATCGATGTCATCGTTCGAAGTTGATCAGGAAGCTTAGATCGATTGATAGATCGATCAAAGACGATCAGAGGACATCGATCGATCACATCGATCGATCGATGTCACTTAGATCGATCAAAGTGATCGATTGAAGTGCTCTGTCAGACATCGATCGATCACATCGATCGATCGATGTCACTTCGATCGATCGATGTGATCGATCGAAGTCTGACAGCGGGCAGAATCGATCTGTTTAAGCTGTTAAGTTTCAAACGTGAAACTAACACTATCCTCCTGTTTAAAATAAGATCAATCTGTTGTGATCTAACGGTGGTGGGAGAAACAGCTTTAATCTAACGGCCGAGATTTAAACTGTCTTAACCGCTTAACCGAATATGGTTTCCATCTAACGCTCCAGGTTTAAACATGTTAATCTATCTTCGATCTAAAGGCTGAGATTAAACCTTCCTAATCTAGATAGGAAGTTTTAATCTAACGGTCTAAATCAAACTTCGGTTTTGATCCAACGGTCACGGTACCTTGTTCTCCAACCGACTCCCCTATATAAAGAGGGCTAAGGGTGTTCATTTGTGACACACCAAGCTCTAAGCATTTCATAAGCATTCTGCATTCGTAGCACGTGAGTCTTGCATATTGTCCGGGAGAAGTCAGGACATTCGAAGGTTCGAAAGAGTTCAAGTTCAGCAGTGCCGCTCAACTGAACAGGTACCCGTTGTATCCTGGGAGACGATTGCTCACACCGGTTGGGCACAGTATACCGGAGCAATACGTCTTAAGGACAGAGTCTTCGACTCGCCCCGGGTTTGACTTATTTTATTTTGCTGTTTCATATGCACACGTTGTACGACTGCGTCTTGGTACAGGATTGATTGTATCCAACAGAAAATGCATGATGTTGAGAACGGGAAGAATTTATATTCATTCAAGTTAATAATAATTTACAAGGGTGTTTTCCTTTTATAGAGAATGAATTCTAACGTTAATGGTAACGGCTAGTTACCAGCGCTGCTCAGCTGTGTACAGTAAAAGTATTATAAGTTATAATATTTACACGCCTAAATATGTCAGCTTGGCCTGTTGTATTGCTGCCTTGATTGTGCTTCACCTCGTTGACTCGGCTCAGTGCTTCTTTACTTTGTCTTCAATCTTTTCCTTCAGTACATCTGTTCTTCTTCAGCTCAGTTCATCCTCCTTTTGTCTTTACTTTCAAAGTTCAGCCCCCTCTTGTTCAGGTCAGCTCGGTTAACTGACTTGGTCACTTTTCGTCTTCGTTCAGGTCTTCGTTCAAGTCTTCGTTCAGGTCGGCCTAGTTCAACTCGGCACACCTTTGTCCAGGTCTCTCTTCTTCAGTTCAGCTCAGCACACCTCGGCTGAACTTATTTCTACACATCACACACAGGATATAGTCTATGAGTCGAAATAAAAATACTACTAAAAACATCTGTATTTAAGATTAGTGGTTCGAAATACGTTACCACCCCTTAGGTATTTCTCTCTTTGAATTGAGAATATCAAGATTCATCGAGTAATTTTATGTCTTTTGACTAAGTGAAACAGATATTTAGACGGTCTAACCAAGGTTCTTTCTTATGTTTGTGTCAATTTGAAACATATATTTTCATTTGAGTCCTAAATTTTAACAAAAAGTATCTATACAACCACGCATGCTTCGTATAGAATGTTGAAAACTTGAAAATTTTCTCCTCACCGAACAAAAGCATCATCAAGATATTGACACGTGTCTACTTATATTCCTTATAGTGGTCAATAATCATTTCATAGTATATCCAATGTATGATCTTGAATCGCTATAGAATTTGTGAAGCTAAATCATACCAAAAAAGACTTGCAAACTTGACTTATTTTTTCCCTCAACGAGAAATTGATGTACGTTTTGCAATATCTAAGGAATGTTTTCCATGAGGAAAATGAAGAATTACTCTGTAAAAGGACGTTATCGGTGTACTAGGATCCTGCATTTGTGTAAAGTCTGGAAAGAGCCGTATCGCTTCGCGATCTGATGTGCGCAGTACAACATTTTTTTTAATGGAAACAAAATTTGATTTCTCCATGATATTTTAGACATCCTCTAATGTGTAAAGATCAATAATTACGTTTATTATCACTTAAAAAAATTAAAGGTTCATTACTTTATATGTTTTATTTTGGATGTCGGTAGTTATGTTGTAGTACATGAACAATAAAGATTAATGATCTTCTCGAAAAGATTAATAAAAGATTAATGAACAATAAAGATTAATGAACAATAAAGATTAATAAAAGAGGGCATTCTTGAAAAGACCTGGTTAGTTATAAAAGTCTTCTCGAGGCTCCTATTCAAAAGATAATTAGACAATAGCGACGAGCCAATAACGGTCAAAGTCTGAAAAATATTATCCACTTCAACAGTTATTTATTTTGACCGAGCATGACTTAGAAAAAAGAGACAATACTAACAAGACTCTTTAGTTTTATAAACAATTCTTTACTTAAAAAACATCTTAATCACCAAATCGAGTTACATTATGAAATTCGATAAAGTTTTTAGGTTGAGAATATTGTTTCACACCAGACACTTTAAAGTAAAATACATAATTTGTATGAAGATGAATAACACTACCCATTGTGTTAAGGTTTTGAGTGGATATGAGTCTCACCTCATGTAATCTCAAGTTTCAACATGGTATCATAGCGATTTTAAAATGTGGACTCACAACTTTCCTGACTCATGGTTGGCCATGTATTGTCACCCCTCACCCAAGTCCAGATGTTCATGCATAGCTTGTGGTTGTGATTGAAGGTGGGTCCTAAGGCGCGTGTGTATGCCAAGTCATGTTACCAAGTGATGATGGATATTGATAATATTGTCTCACATCGAACACTTTAAGATAAAAACCACGGGTTACATGAGTATGAGGTACCGCCACACATTGCCTTAATGTTTTCATTGGATATGAATCTATGTAAGCCCAAGTTTCAACATATTATTATTATTATTATTATTATTATTATTATTATTATTATTATTATTATTATTATTATTATTATTATTATTATTATTATTATTATTATTATTATTATTATTATTACTACGTCAAAAGTGGCTAGATACTTAGAAGATTTCATGGTTGTTCCCTTTCTCTCTTCTATCATTCCTATCATTGGTCATCCATCAGTTGCCGGTTGAACATGTAAGGTATTGATGAAGCTGTCTATTTATGCATTACCTTACATGCTATATTCTATGGGTCGACTAATACCAATCACAAAATCCCAAAAATAAATAATTAATTAAATCAACATGGTCTTGTGGCTTTCAGTGCATTGATTGCGTCTGGATAAACTGTCACCCCTAGGGGACCTTTAATCTTTATACCTTGGAGGTAGGGGTGTTAACGAACCGAGCCAAACCGAATACTAGGTTTTTGGATTCGGATTTGTTTAGCTAAACGAACTGTTCGACTCGGTTTGTTTAGCTAAACGAACTTTAAAATTGGTCCGAGTTCAGCTCGATAACCTTATAACTGTTTAAATGAACCGAACAGTTCGTGAACAGTTTGACTCCTTTAACTAAACGAACCCGCATACCTATTCGAATTCGGCTCATTAACAAATAATTACCGAATAAATATGAACCGAACACAAACCGAACTCGAACAGTTCGCGAACTGTTTGGTTCGTTCAACAGTCCTATACTTGGAGATAATAGATCAACTTCAAAAAGTTTCGTAGATGATGATATTTATGCCTTTTGTGGTGTACGTTGGTTTAATCAAAGGCAAACAATTTTTTTCAAATCATTAATAATAATAATAATAATAATAATAATAATAATAATAATAATAATAATAATAATAATAATAATAAAATATTATGATTATGATTATGATTAGAAGATAAAATATTAAAGTTCTGCTGTTTTTGCATGGTGAATTGTCGACTCCGTAAATGGTGAGGAGTATTTCTTTAAAGGGTGTAAATTGGAGAGGTAAAGTTTTCATATTATGGTTTCCATTGTGTTATAGTTATTTAAAGAGCATTTTTTAATGGTTATACTTCTTTGTTAATTGAGTTGTCACACTATGTTGTAAATTATTTGTTTAATGATAATCCTTTAACGGTCATCTTTACAATGAACTTACACTAACCTAAGCATTCTTGTATTAGTAGTTCAATACTATAACATCATTTAAATTTAAATTGGATAGTGTGAATACTGTAACATTTTTTTTTGGTAAAAACTATAAAGAACTCAGTTTTAGTGGAAATAAATGATTTTCCATACCAATAAAAAGTCATAAATTATCAGGTAGAACACCTTGTTTACTTATCGTATGGAACAATAACATCTTAATATCATACCTATTAGCTTAATTTTATGAAAATTAAATATCGAACAGGTGTATTAATTATATTAAAGCAATAATTTTTTTTAATAAAAAGCGAATGTTTATTACACATTGTTATCTCATTCACCAACTAATATTAACCTTGGTTTGTGAAATGCTAGTCAACTGTCTTCAAATGCCTCTTGCAGGCATACTGTCAAAGTAGTTCATTTTCTTTTTTCCTTATAATCAATACCATCCTACTTTTTAAATTACATAATATAGAAGTTTCTTTCAAACTTTCGGTATCGTTTCTCATTTTTACAGCTGATAGTTGTCTTACTTTTAAAATGAATTAATTATACCATCCATCGTATTTCAATTCCCATGTAAAACATAATTTAATTTGCATTACATTCCATGCTTTTATTTAACATATTTCCTTTCTTAATTACGTGCACGACAAATTGCCACAACAAAAATTCTGCAATACTTTTATATGAAACAGACTGCTGGGTCATCAAGAGGACGCATTCACAGAAGATGAAAGTGGCAGAGATAAGGATGCTGAGTTGGATGTGTGGGCATACAAGACTAGACCTGTTAAGAAATGAAGTATTCGGAGAAAGATTAGGGGTGACTAGTACAACATATAAGATAAGGGAGGGGAGACTGAGATGGTTTGGGCATGTCAAGAGGAGACAGACAACGGCGTGTGTCAGAGCAGTTAAAAGCCTCATTGTAAGGGGAAAAGGAGTAAATGCATGCACAAACTGACCTGAGATGAGCGGATTAGGCATGATATACTAGATTTGTACATCTCTGAGGACATGGTTCATGATAGGGATTCATGGAGGCAGATGATTAAGGTTAATGAGGTTTAGGCATGATATAGGAACACCTTAGAGTATATGTAGGGGCTTAAATACTCTCAACGCTTTAGGTTGACTTTGCACTTTTTTGTTTTTGCCTTTGTCTTTTATTATTTGTGTATATACACGATTACAGCTTTTTTAATATCGGAAGCTTTCTAGTTGTGTGTACTAAATTCCTCCACTACCACACTAGCACATCATATTCCTATTATTGTGTCATATATGCATATACATATAGAGCCGGAGGTCTCACTCAAACTCTTTGTCTTTTGGGATAGGGTTCTTTGCTTGCCTCTCACCCTCCCCACACCTTAGCAATAGCTTTTGCTTTTTTTGGAATATAGCTGGATATGGTTGTTTGTGACATTATTATTTGATTCTCATATCAACAACAAAAACAATATTGCCCCATTGACTTAGATTCTCTCGCATGCGGCCTGGTATGGGGGTCAGATGTCCGTAACTATACCCATATGTTAGAAACACAAGAGGTTGTTTCCTGATGACCCATAATGAAAATTGCGTCAAGCTATGCGATCAACTGCTACTTCACAAATAAGAAGCGCAACCAATTTATTGAGTCATTTATTCCGTCATATTCCTAAGTTAAAGAAGCGTGTATCCTTGATTCCGTTGGAAATGAGAAATGTTTAATTCTCGTATCAATTTTAAATATTAGGTAGTAACTCTGGACCACAACAAAATATCGTGATGCAAGCCCAAAGTATCCACAGCAAGGCTAGGCCCAAAGAAAAGTATAAGCGGACTTCAAAGGCCCATAACTTTGAAAGAATATTCTAACTATATGGGCCGAGTCCATTCGAACAAGAGTAGCCGAACCTGAAACGAATGGATCCAAGAGGCTCAAATAAATCCAAACCGTCATTCCAACCGATAAAATTTTCACATTCCCCTTCGTCCTAGAAAAGCTAGAGTAGGGTTTAAGAGCAAAATCTGGACAGGGTTTAGGGGCAGTGGATTTCTCAGAATCGAGCTAAGATGGACAGGAGTCTGGTTGGAGATTTGGATTCTCTTACTGAAGCAGATCAGGCTCGAATGGCTGCTATGGTTGATCAGCTTCAGATCCGTGATAGGTACGTCATGAATTTGGCAGTTTCTTTTAACTCTGGAGATTTGGATATCGATTATTATTTTGTACTTAATTGTTGCTTCTGAGGAACTTTTTTGTAACAAATGGTAGTATAGATCAGGTTCTGAACATTTTCTTCGTCACATGTTGAGTATTACGCATGTTTTTGTACCACAAAAGGTAGGGTGGTTGCAGTTTCCAGCAGATCAGCATTAATTGAATGATTTCTTTATGTTTTATTGGCTCGATAATGCTGATTGGTAGAGAAAAAAGTCAGTGATTCATACCTGCCCTGCTTTCTGTGATGGGCATAAGGCCCATGATTATCGCTAACAATAGATATGAGCTGTGTTTTATCTAACTTTTGTTTACACAAGTCCTTTCTTTATCGAGCTGTATCTAGATTGCCTACATTTGCCATGGGTCTTTTAGCCTACTGATCTGCTGATTACATTGGCTCGATAATGCTGATTGGTAGAGAAAAAAGTCAGTGATTCATACCTGCCCTGCTTTCTGTGATGGGCATAAGGCCCATAATTATCGCTAACAATAGATATTAGCTGTGCCTTATCTAACTTTTGTTTACACAAGTCCTTTCTTTATCGAGCTGTATCTAGATTGCCTACATTTGCCATGGGTCTTTTAGCCTACTGATCTGCTGATTACTGAGTGAATTTCAGCTTCTTTGGCAGTGAATGAAAAAATTTAGTAGCCGAAGCTTTTCTTGCTTTGGGCAAAGAAGAACGTTATGACTTTGTAATTTGGTTTTATATTACCTGCTTTTAAAGCTTAGGATACTTGAACAACTCTACGGACGCATTGATGTGTAGGAAATTGGTTCTAGTAGCATGTTTTCAGGATAGAGTTGGTATTCTAAGCACAATTGGTAGCTTTGAGCGCAGATGCCTGCTGTGATACATACTAAGCTATCACATGTATCACTACTACTAACAAAATGACAATATATATATATATATATATATATATATATATATATATATATATATATATATATATATATAAAGAGATTGGTCCTGTACATAGACTGGACTCGACAGAACTAAGAAGTGATTGTTCAAAGTTGTTATGTCGTATATCTCTTAAGACTACCAATATTGATGTATCCAAACCTTCTCTTGTGTGTGTGTGTGTGTGTGTGTGTGTATATATATATTGGGTGTTTGTTATCTTTGGTTCTTTACACTTTTCTTGTTTATATCATGCTTTCAATTCTATGGTATCTGCATGGTACCAAAATAGGACATTACACTAATTGGTTCATGGACTCTTGATGTGAGCAACCTAGGCTAGCAGGATTTGGAATTTGTCCACCCAGAGGTGATGTAGAGGATGATGTTCTTGAATGGTTATTCAATTGGTTGATATAGCTGCTATTTCTTTATGATGTGTGTAGCCAGGTAGTATATCCCCTTTCTTGAACGAGGCTTGAATCTCCTTGCTTACTTGGGTAGAAAATAAGAATAAGGATTTGCATGTATCTGTTGGTTAGTAATGTAGAGAGACTAAATTGCTGGTATTTTCATATTGAATGATGTGATGCAGCTTGAGGATGTATAATTCACTGGTAGAAAGATGTTTCACCGACTGTGTGGACACCTTCAGGCGCAAAACTCTAGATAAGCAAGAGGAGACTTGTGTACGTCGTTGTGCTGAGAAGTTCTTGAAACATTCAATGCGTGTTGGAATGAGATTTGCTGAGCTAAATGGAAAAGCTACCGAAGACCCTAAAGACCCTAATGTTTAGTTTTTGGTATAGCTTGTTGGATTTGCTCAATGAACAAATATTCATGAAAGACTCTTGCTCCACATGGGTTATTGTGGAATGGCTTAATCTTGTATGGATTTCGTTGAAGTTTTTGGAACATTATATACATTCACGTCGTTTGTCGAAGAAGTGAAAACAATGAGAGCACATGTAAGCTCTTGTCTACCTAGTTTATTATCATAATCCTAGAAGATTGACTCAATGGTGAAATGTGTTTTAGGTAGTTTAGGTTGTAAGATCTAAAGAATAAGTTTCACGCTTGAGTTGTTTAAGCGCCAACTTTTCTATATTACTAGTGTCAATCTAGGAGTCTTTTTAGGCCACAACTACCGAGTCTTGTACCCTTTCCAGAGTTATGGGGATGAAAATGATGTTGATGGAGATAGCCTTTGGTATTGTATATCATAGAAGGGTTTGAGATGACATTTGCAGATGGATGGTAAGTTATCTGATCGTGAAAGAGAATTTAAAAGCGTTCACGTGAAGAAACCTATCATAATACAAGTTTTTCTTTTGATTTGAGAAATCTTAACCCAGTGGACGACCCGATTTATTAATTTTTTTCTGGAGAGGGAGGAGGGAAAGATGGTAGAGTGGGTGGAAGTCGCCCTTTACAGTGCTGTTGGCTTGTCTGTTTAGGGTTAGGACTGAATCAATTTTTGATCAATCTCCAATTCTTATATGCATTTGGATTCCATTTTCGTCTCCCCAGTCTCCAATCTTATTAGTTTGCTTCTGTCCCTTCAATTGTCATCTCTGGACTTACACCACCCCCTTGACCATCAATCTATAGGTTCAAGTCATAACGTTTTATCAGTAGCCTAACGTTACCTGACCCCTGAGGGCCCAAACCAAATCAAGAAAACAAATTTGATTCTATTCGGCTCCTTTGGGAACCCCCAGTCGATGAAAACACAGGGGTCTGCACATCAAGATAAAAGCAAAAATGAGTATTCTGGTCCTGATGCTTTTGGGTTTTTTCACAAGTCAATTCTGTTAATATGTTAAAGGATGTCCATAGATAGTTTTCTCAAATTACTGAGAAGATTCCCAAACGCTTTTATCCAATGAAGTTTGCCATTATTCCCCATAATCAGAGGACATACAACGAAAGGTTAGCATAAGTAAAACCTTAGTAAACTTCTGAATGATATTTCAAGAGAGACAACATTCAGAGAAGACATACCACGCATTTATATTTGAAGTAATCTTTGCATTTCATATTTAAATCGTAACTTCAATAAAATTACAAAAAAAAAAAAACAAATCGTAACTTCAAGATTCTTGGGTTCTATAGCATTTCAGTTGTACAGATTAATCACTAAATACTACTACACAGATGACAGAACCAATCCAGAGGCACGGTCTAACACAGCATGCCTTTCTTTTCCTTTTTTCTTTAAAGAAAAAGTGTTTCTTTCTACGTTAGTGGCATTAATGTTTTCTTTTTCAAACAATGGTATGAAACGATGAAAGTATAAAGATGGAAAGATTATGAATCTCGGTATGTAGCATTTTTTTTTCCAATTATAAATCATCCTGCGCAAAACTTACTTGTATTAATGAAATAAAAAAAAGAAAAAGCTACATTTTTTCTTTATAATCAGCAGCTCAATCATTATGACACTTAAATGCGCCTGTACTATCGCCTACCTTTTTGGATGTATTGAAATATGAGAACGTTTTGTGACAAATTGTGAACGTTTGAGGACAAGATAGTCTTATCACATCCCTCACCAATCTCCAGAGTTTGTTTACAAGTTATTTCTCCAAACCTATCAGTGTGAAGGTATTTCGTAGTCCTTTACTATTTAGAATGTAAAAAACAGGGGACTCAGGATCGAAAGTTGTATGCATGGTAAGTTTTTTGTTGGAACAATTCCGCGTGTTCAAACATGAATTCTAGTAATGTAGACTAACATCCTCTTCAGATAAAGTTCAAGCAAGCATTGAAGGATGGTATATTACATCCAGCTGCTCAGGGTGAAATCTGTGAGTCCAGATCATCTCCCAAGGATTTACCTCCTAGAACCCTTCCTAAGTATTTACCTCCTAGAACCCTCCTGAACTGTATTATGTGTTTTTAACAAACACAACTAGGTCCGCAATACCTCTTCCTCAATAATTAAAAAGATGAAACATTAATATAATAGAAGTATTAATATAGTATTTTCAATATTTCGGTTAGTTATCAAACATTATGAGATAAAGGTAAAACGCAACCCAGGAAAATGTAATTTTCCCTAGTACGGACACTAGCAAAAACCATAAATTCCCCAAAACCCTTATTCAGTTTGGCGCTTGATTTGATAATTGAGGATGGCGGTACCTGCGATTTCGGTGGAAAAGATCAAGGCTTTCTGGCATTCCCAGGTTCACGACGAAGAAAAGTGGGCCCTAAACATGGTTATTTTCCAGTTACTCCATGCCTGTTCTGTTTCTTGTTTCATATGCAATCAAGAATTTTCATGTATCTTATTTTGCTCTTTTATTCTCCTGTTTTTATGTTTCTTGTAGTGCTTGCTTTCCTTTGAAAGTTTGATTATATTCGATATTTTATTGTGCGGTGGAAGAAGATAGATGCAATTATTCCATCTTCTTTCCAGATTGCATTTTGATATTATATGTATTTTCAATTTTTTTTATTTTTTGGCAGTAATAAAAATTATTCACTCATTTATGTTGTTTATTTTTTTCATTTTCAAATCCCATCCGGCAATCAAAGAAAGCAAGGACTTCCCAATCACCTTCAGAACAGGTCTTTTTTTTTGTTGTCTTTTTTTTTTTGTTTTTTGAATCAGATGTTTTCTGAAGAGAATTTCCGTCCAGATTTTGGTTTGAAGAGGAGAGAAAACACACCTTCTAGATTATTAGGTCATTGAGGGATGGTTGATTCTATGTAGTCCCTGCTTCCAACTAACGTTATACTGTCAAGTTTTTTTTCTTTCTTTTTTTTTTTTTTTTTTGTAAATAGGTATACTGCCAAGTTTCATACGATTTGTTTGATTTGTCTCTTCTCCGAAGCGATAGTGTTAAGTATATATGCACCTTTTGTTTCTTGCAGAAAACTTAAAACTCATGATCCTGATTGGCTCTTGCTAATTTCTATCTCTTAATCACTTTCTCTCAAATAGTGCAATGGGAGGCCACCTGGAATTAAAAAATGGAAAAGATAACTCATTTATACTGACAATTCAAACATCTTTTCAGTTAAAGCTAATTCTTTTTTATTTTCTGTTTGTATAAGAATTGTGGGTGTGTCTTGAAGCTGTAACCTTGCAGATATATGCATTCCTGTTGAACACTGGTTTTTGAGCTGAGGATGAGCATGCAGCATATTCAATTGAACACTCTGGTTCCGAAGATTTTCTTAAAACAACAATGAAACTTGAAGTTCCTTTGTTGAGTTTTGGCTGTATGAACTGGTAGTTCCATATTTCTAAGCCATTGGCTTTGTATCAGACTGGTGCAGGTTGTGTTGGTTTATGCTTTGGCAACTAAAAGAAGAGGACTACCTTGAATCACTTTCAGCTCAACTGCTTAATCTTGCCATGCATTTTACCTTCCATTCTTTCTTTGTTCCTCTTCAGATCAAACTGGTTAAAAGCATGGCTGAAATACAGCTTTGGTTGATGGCCTTAATTTTAGCATGGTGAAACTGTAGGTGTTTTTGCAGTTTAATTACCTTCTCTTTTGCCAGCATCAATAGATCAGAATCTTTTGACTATGGGTTTGACCAAATGCATAATTATCTTTAGTCGGTGAAATTCTTATGTTCTTTTTGGATATTCAACATTCTCATGCAGAAATTGGTTCGAGCTGTCGGGATGTTCGCTGGTTCAATCATTTTGATGCGGCAGTATGGTGATCTAATGGCTGTCTGAATGTGGAAATGATGGTCTGATTAGCCCTTTAGTGGCCTTGAGTATTAGAACTAAGTAGCTTGCTAGATCTTCTTGAAGCTTTCTTTATATTGCATTCTGCTATTAATGAGTATTATCAGGCCGTATTTGATGTGAATTTTCAGATTTTTACTATTGCCTCTGATGGGTTTTTTCTTTCTTTTTTTTTTTTTTTTTTGTAATTACCGCTGATGGGTTTGGTATAACAGGCATTGAGGTGGACGCTAATCGGACGGCTTCATTTGTGACATCCCATTTTTTCGGTAACTGCTTTTGGTTTATCATTTTCTTTCTTGGTCCCACTTGAAGCAAACTCTATATCTTTTGGGTGATGAAGGTATTGTTTGGCTACCTTTTACCCTCCTCAGACCCTAGTGATAGCTTTTGCTGTCGTTGGAATATATTTGATATATGTTGTTGTATTTCCTCTCTTGGTTCTTATTGTCTAGGATCAATGTGCAGCTGGTAAATGCAAAACTTGCATTTAGTTTTTCGCATGTAGCTTCTTGATTTCGTTATTTTCTCTAGGTGTTTTGCCATGACTTTCTTTTTGCTGGTTTGTCATGAGTATTAGGGAGGACAGATTTTTGACATTTTCTTATAATACCATCTAAAACCAGTGAATAATGCCGAGTGCCAAAGTTCCGTCTGCTTTGGTATCAAAGCCATGGATATTTCTTTGAATGCCTTGCTCATTTAGATCCTCCTAGGAAAGCTACGCAACATAACGAACAAGAGAGAACCACCACTTCTTCTCTTACTGGGAATTGTTCTATGTTTCTGTATCTGACCTCCTGGTTAGATTGTTTTAAAGTTGTTTGTCGCTGCGCCGGACATGTATCCGGTTGATTACATAGTTTTATTTTTTCAATAAAACTATCCACGTCTACATCTATATATATATATATATATATATATATATATATATATATATATATATATATATATATATATATATATATATATATATAGTTGTGGATCTAATATTTGGGCATTCTTTGTGTTTAGTAGCTTTGACATACATATATATATATATGTATCATCCGTATCCAGTATATCCCAACAATAGCAAAAGCTATCGCTAGGGTCTGGGGTGGGTAAGTGGTAGGCAAACAATACCTCTGTCCCAAGGGATAGAGAGTATGCTTCCAGTGAGATCATCGGCTCTATATGTACCTGAATAAATGACATAATAATAGAGATGATGTGCTAGTGTGTTAGTGAGGGAATTCAGGAAATACAAAGAAGAGGTTTTCGATATCAAAATACACATAACGTGTATATGTACATGTAATGCAAAACAACGGTAAAACATGAACAAACAAGTGCAAAATCAACCTAAAGCGTAGATAATGTCTACGCCTATCTATGTCCCTAAATATACTCTAAGGTGTCCATATATATGACCTATACTTTGTTAACCTTAATCTTATGTCTCCATGAACTCCTATCCTGAACCATGTCCTCAGAGAGGTGCAAATCTAGTAGGTCGTGTCTAATCTGCTCATCCCAAGTCTGTTTGGGCCTGCCTTTACTCCTGTCCCCCTCTACAATGAGGCTTTCAATTACTCTGACCAACGCCGTTGTCTGTCTCCGTTTGGCATGCCCAAACCATCTCATTCTTCCATCCCTTATCTTATCTGCTATACTAGCCACGCCTAACCTTTTTCGAAACACCTCGTTTCTGATCCGGTCTAGCCTTGTATGCCACACATCCACCTCAACATCTTCATCTTTGTCACTTCTATGTTCTGCAATTGTGACCTCTTGATGGCCCAGCAGTCTGTCCCATATAGCATTGCCGATCGCACTGCCACCGTATAAAATTTTCCCTTTAATTTAGTTGGAAAAATTCTTGTCACACAGTACTCCTGAGGCCGCCCTCCATCTACACCAGTCTGCTTGCACTCGATGTGCTACATCACTATCTATGTCTCCATTCTGCTGAACAAATGATTCTAGATACTTAAACTTACATGTGGTACCATTTGACCATCGATGGTGAGCTGACTATTCTCACTGTCGGATATGCCGCTGAAGTCGCAGTGCAGATACTCGGTTTTAGAACGACTAATCCTTAAGCCTTTTCTCTCTAAAATACCTCTCCACTACTTTAGCCTCTTACTCAGGGTGTGTCTACTCTCTGCGACTAATACAATATCGTCAGCAAAAAGCATACACCACGAAACTGCCTCCTGTATCGGCTTTGACAACTCATCAAGGACAACTGCAAAAAGAAATGGGCTCAATGCAGACCCTTGATAGAGGCCTACCTCCACTGGAAAGAAGTCCGTATTCCCCACAGGTGTACAAACAGGTTATTTTCGTCCTAGCATACATATATCTAATTATGTCTATATACTTCATAGGGATCCTTCTTGCATCCAGACTATCCCAGATCAGGCTACGTGGCACACTATCATACGCTTTTCAAGATCGATGAAAACCATATGTAAATCGCGCTTCTTCTCCTTATACTTCTCCATTAATCTCCTGAGGATGTTTATTGCTTCCGTAGTTGACCTTCCTGGCATAAAACCAAATTGGTTCACCGTAACATGAGTTCCTCCACTAATTCTAGTGTAGATTACTCTCTCCCATAACTTTATGGTATGGCTTAGCAGCTTAATCCCTCTATAGTTCCCACAACACTGTGCGTCTCTCTTTTTCTTATATAAGGGGACCACGACACTCTTTCTCCACTCATCTGGCATCTTTCATGTTTCGTAAATACGGTTGAACAGAGTAGTTAGCCACTGAACCCATTCCGCTCCCAAATACTTCCACACCTCAATGGGTATGTTATCTAGGCTGACCGCTTTAGCTCTTCTCATCTTTTTCAGTGTTCTCATCACCTTTTCTTGTGTGATGTTCTGACAGTCGGAGTTATTGTGTTGTCGTTGGTGGAAAAAGAATGAGCATTTCAACAAATATTATATATATATATATATATATATATATATAATATTTGTTGAAATGCTCATTCTTTTTCCATCATACTTCAATCTAAAAAATATTGTCCTAGTTTCTATTTTGATTTAACAAAATTATTGTTTATTTTTCTAAAAATAGAAGTATTATCTTTTCAATTAACATTTATATGATTTTTTTTTTTCAGTTTACATCAATTAACATTTATATGATTTTTTCAATTTACTCATTAAATTGGATGCGTTTCTTATATTGTGAAGTAGCAGTTGATCGACACCGTAATTTTCATTATGGGTCATTGGGAAACATCTGTGTTTTTTAATACATGGGTATGGTTGCGTACATCCGACTCTCCCATACCCTATCATAGATGGGAGCCTCTAAGATAATGAGGTAATGTTGTTGTAACCAGATGAGGATAAAATAGAAATAGTGAAAAAAATAATGAATTCTTACATTATGCTCAAGCTCAAGTCAAATTAGGGAGTATAAAGTTTCTCTTAAAGCTTCAACCGAGGACATTTCTGTAATTATAAAGACGATGTAGATATAACCATATACTTCAGCCTTCTTTAAATGCTCAAGTAACATGTAATCAAAGGTTAAATTGATATAACCATATACTTCAGCCTTCTTTAAATGCTCAAGCAACATGTAATCAAAGGTTCAATCGATATAATCATATACTTTAGCCTTCTTTAAATGCTCGAGTAACATGTAACCAAGGGTTAAATTGATATAACCATATACTTTAACCTTCTTTAAATGCTCAAGTAACATGTAACCAAGGGTTAAATTGAAAATACAAGTGCTAACATTTCATGAATGCGACGTGAGTATAAGTATCGATTTTAGGAAAAATTATTTTTTTTCCTGTATTTAGACAAAGTTACTTATGGACCCTTTTTAGCTTCTTTCTTTCTTCAGCCTTCTGATCCCTATGTTTTTAGGCTACAAAATTATGTTTTTTTTTTTTTTTGTCAATGTTAAGGGAAAATTATGTTTTTCGTCTAAACCTTTGGGATTGTCGACAATGTTAAATAATAGGGTGTGTTGGGAGTTAATTATTATCAAACCACGTCCGGCCAAAAGATGCAATAAATAAAAAATTATCCCTACATTTAATAGAAATCTGGCTTCCACTTTAGTTAAAAAATCACACGAGGTATAAGTGTGGAATTTGAAACTAAAAGGAGTCTAGGAATAGTTACGCCAAAACACAAGCCTCGAAAAGGTAAATTTTTCATAATTCTATTATAAATGGAGACAATTATGATATGTATTAATCATAATGCGGTTTAATAAAATCTTGGTTAATTAATTGGTATTTTCTTTTATAATAAATTATCAAATGCGGTTAATGAAATCTTGATATGTATTAATCATAATCCGGTTTAATGAAATCTTGGTTAATTAATTGGTATTAACTTCTCTATTACTAATGGGAAAGGACACGAGTCCTGGGCCATTTGAAAAGAAGGTCATCGAAAGCAGGAGAAGATTATTACATAAATCATTCCAGATTTTCCCGTGGTATTTCTTTAATTATATCAATCAACAGTTCAAGGAAACAAATTTATTATCGTCAAATTCTATTCAAAGCATGAATGTTTATTCAAATAATTGCATGCATATTATTTGGCAATGACCAAATTTAAGGTTAGAAATTATATCTACAACATCATTACGTTATAGTTTTATTAGTTGATGAAGTGCAACAATATATCGACTTAAAATATCTTTTTATATTTTTATCATTCGATTCGGTAGTAGATAAATCTGAAATGGTGACATTCCAAAAAAGAAAAAGAAACAAAGAATGGCCCGATAGCACTTGAATGCAAAGTTGAAAATTAGTGTAACATTGTTTTGATATGATAGTTCAGATATAAGAGTATCATATCTTATAAACACTTACGATATTTTAACATAACATAATCACATATCACAACTTACGTGTCAATTGTAATAGTCATGTATCGCATTTACCAACTGAAATGCAACTTGGTCTACTAAATGCTACTAATTAATTAGTGGATTAGTAAATGCCCTTCCTGAAAAGAAAGGTCGATCACATACTTAAACAAGTTTATTTTTAGAAAGAGTATTAAAGGGTAATTTACTTTCACGATTGGATAGATGAATACATAAATTATCACTGTTTTTACTTTTATTACGACCGTAACTCACAAATGCCAACAAATTAATGAATCTCAAGGAAGACGGGATTTAGTAATTGTGTTTCACATTGCCTCAAGAAGCGCTTTTCTTTTTGGTGTGTGTATATATGTATCGACGCATGGAGTGATAATAGATTCACGCTAATTTAGTGCGGATCAGATCAGGAGAGACAGAAAGTGAGTCAAAATATGAGCCCTGCAATCACGCGCTGTCACGTGTATAAGAATTTTTTTAAAAAACAAAAATTTTAAACCTCTTCCCTTTTTGTAAACCGTATGATTGGAGGCTTCATATTTTGCCTCAATTTCTATATCTCCCGATATGAACCGAATTTGGTGAGTCAACTATTTGACTCGAGATCAATGAAATTGATGGCACTATATATGGGGTTTAGATCATCTCACTCCAAAACCCTTCACCTCTCTTCCCATTGAACGATACTTGATAGTAGGGGAGGGTGGTGAAGCTAAATGAGGGTCACCCAAATCTAGCCTTACTAGCCTCCCTTACTGCCACGTGTCGTGCGGTGGGAAGATGGGTGAGAGGTTTTGAGTGAGGGGACCTCATCCCCTATATATGCTGAGAACCATTGTTCGAATTTCATACAAAGGTCTATAAAAGTACACAAAATATTCTTCTCGAGGGTTAAAATACACAAATCTGTTTAAAATACAAACATCAAACAACATTGTCCAGCCAACATACAGTCATCCAATCGGAAATTCTCAGTTCCCTGTTTCATTAGATTCTTGTTCAACTTCACAAACCATTTTGATCAATTGACCAGGGTTTTCAACATCTCCTCCTCCTGCGTGCTTCACAAATTCAGCTGGAGTCAAAACCCTATGATGGCAGGCACAACAAATGAACACTTGATCTTTGGTATACCTGCCTAAAAACCCATGAATTATAACCCCATTAGGGTTCCCTCCATCAGTAATGACTCTGGGAACAGCATTAGATCTCTCACCCCCATGGTCTGCTGCAGTCCTAGCTCTTTTGCTTGCTGGTTCTGCTTTGGCTTGATCCAGCAAGTCCTTGTTCACCCCTGAGGTAGACGCACCACGGGTCGTATTTTTGAAGGGCAGTGAGGGAGAGAATCCTGGGGTACCCTTAATAAACTGGGGTAAATATGATTGTAGTTGAGTCATTGCTAGTACCCCTATGGAAGGGTTTGAAGATTCCATATGAATTCGGTTCCCTTCTTGCATGGGATAAGGAGGTATGCTACCCAAAGTCAAAGTGTCTGGATAGGTTGTGGTCACAATTTGTGTATTGCCGCCACCTGCAAGTAGGCATTTCCCATGATATGCATTTCAATTTCATGTGAAATAGATAAGTTATATGTTACTCCCTCTATCTCGAAAATATCGTCACAACATAGTTTATTTCAAAATGAACTATAACTAAGTCAAATTGTGACCATATGTTTAGAAGGGAGTGAGTGTAATTGTTCGGGTTGACTGGTATGTTCATCAGATAAAAATATTGTAGTAACATTTAACATATATAAATTTGATTCATTATCTGTAATTAACCAATCGACTATTATGCAGATGTGACTGTTAATAAATATGTCATCTGGTCTAATGAGTAATGTCATAAAGTATTTGGATGAGTATCATAACATCTAACAAGATTTATTTATCTGGATTTCACTTGTTTAGAAATATCATTACAGTTGTTTTGGTTGGATTAGGGGAGAATCTAGACTGGGGAATAATGAATCTGAATACAATTTCTTGATCATTTTAGGAAAAGATTTCTTAAAGGGTTGAACCGAAAATAACATTTACATCACAGACGTCAATATATATATATGCGAAATAATTAAATAGTAAAATTAATAGCACATCAAAAATATAATAGAACTATATATATGCAATATAATTAAATAGTAAAAATTGGTAGCTATGCTTGAACATACCTTGTGATTGTATGAATCTGCAAATTTCGGAATTCAAGGTACTTATGGCCCTCAAGAATGCATGGTTTCCAGCTGCCGATCCTGCATCCTTAACAATGTCCGAGGGATTCGGATTTGATCTTTCAGCCATTCCAACGTTACTTCCACCTGATTTACCCTGCATGACATTAGAATTTTTCTCTATAATTTCCTTATTTTCATAGAGTTAAAATTACTTACCTTCATTATTCGCTTTATTCTCACTATAGCAACCCCCCAAAGAAAGTTCCAAATTAATCTCTTTGCGTTCTTCGGTCTCATCACTAGCAGAGTCAGACACAATCGTTATTGAATTTTCATCATCAGCACTCACTGATTTAATGAACTCAATTACTGATTTCTGCTTATCTCCTGCCTCCATTAATGATATATGTATATATGTATCTGCAAAACATATTAAAAAAAAAGTATGTTATTAATAGGTTTGATGGACCCCACCTCCTCCCCACCCACCCCCACCCCACCGCCCTTTTCCCCACCCCATTTCAAGGAAAAAAAAGTTGTGTACATTCCTTGATTTTTTTTCAGTTCTAGAAAAACCAGAGGATCACAAACAAATGATACAAGACTAAAAGACGTGTGTGTGTGTGTGTGACAAAGGTGCAAATGCTGTTGGAATCGAAGTGGGGATTACAAATTTTGTAAGAAATAATTGAAAGGGAGAGAAGGAAAAAAAATCAGGGGAAAAAAGGGAGAGAAGAAGAGAGACAAGAGAAGGCCTGTAGAATGTGAAGAGAGCTTACATCACTTTCAGAGTTGAGCTCGTAAAAGCAGCAATGGAATCAGGAGTTTAGTACAAAAAGGAAGTACACAAGGCTTGTGAATTGTGAAGAAATCAGGGTGAAGTTGTGGGGATATTTAAGGGCGACAGATAAGAGGATTCAGTGTGAAGATAGCTCCACCTGAAGATAACGCCACCTGTTAGCTAGGAAGAGTTTTACGTTCTCCAGTTTTTTCTATCGTGGACAAATCTTGCATAAGAATACTATGTTTTGATAGTTGGAGCAAAATGTCATACCTAGTTCTGAAGGTTTTTACTGTGTCAGTCTAAAACAGAATTGTGAAAGATGCAAATCAGGAGTTTAGCGGTTTTATAGGTTGTAGAGGTCACACAGAGAACCCATACAAGATGTCCAGTGTAAACTAGGCATTTGATCCAGTGAAACATCCACACTGCACGTGCTTTTTGGAATCGAACTATGTACAAACTATTGTACTGACTTGGTAAAGACGTGACACATGTACAGAAAGTTCGTATCTATTAATTTCTGTTGACTATTTAGTTCTGTATGATAAAAACTCATGGCAGAATAATTGTTATTATTTGTTGTTTTTTAACCAATGAAATAAGTAATATAAATGTGGAACCTGAAAAAAATAAACTCATGGAGCCTCTCTAATGACAAGGTATTTTATTTTAATGGTTTTATGAAAACACTGGTTACTCCTAATAGAACTTCTCAAGCATTTCGTACTAATGGATGTGCATTTGATTTGAAATTTTATGTTTGTGCTACGATAATATGCATTTTATGTACTTACACTCCTTGGAAAAATATAACTTCTGGATTAATGTAGTTCTCGCCTTATATAGATTTTATGTTACAGAATTCTACTGCATTGGAACTTTTAGTGTAACATATATGTCAAGCAAAAGTTAAAATATAATTTCTTCTATGAATTTTTCTGACACTCAAATTGTGATACTTCTTCCTATGAATTGTGATCTTGTATGTACAATTTTATACAGTAAACTAGAACAGCTTTACTGAGTAAAAGCTACCCCTAATTAGTACGTCAATTCTATTGAAAGAAAAAACATTAGTACGTCAAGAGATGTACACCGCTTATGTTAGTTCACGTTTTGCAACCTTCTGTGAATGTGCAATATACGACGTGGCAGCTGAAGTGTAAAGTAGATCCGGTTCATACTCACTGCGTAAGTGTTCGGGGAGAGAAGACATACAATGTCTTACCCACTTGTGTGGAGACAGTTTCGAAACCTCGACTAAAGTAGAGGAAAGTGTACTGTATAATGTATAATATAATAAGTTAATGATCAAGTATACATTGTTTTACAGTAATTGGACATTAATTACTTAAATTGTAACTAATTAAAATGACTAGTACCTTAAGTGGTTTATCTCATAGATATGATCTTCTGTAAGACAACAACCCCTTTTTGTCTTAATTCCTTTTGTTGATATTTAGTTATGAGATAATAACATATACTTCTTTTCTAAAAATATATTCATACCTAGTCAAAAAAAAATATTTGACAAATATCAGATTAAGACCATTCTAGTATCTAAACCAATAGTTTTTCTATCATTTACGACCAAAGTCAGATGAGTAGCGTGTAAAATACTTATGAAATTTTGGTTTTAAATAATATTTAACCAGCCATATATGTTTGACAATATGTGACAATATTTTTAAAATGGAGTAATTGAAGTCAACGTTTGCCGTTTTAGGTAGTAATTATGTATTGGTATGCATATCTGGCAGAATTTTATTGCGTCTCTATGTACTGGTATGAGGGATTACTGTTATCTTCAGTCAACAAGAAAGAAAGAAAGAAATCCTAGAAACCTCAGTAACACCCCTTCCTTTCATTTATGTAAAAGAAAAAAGGAAAAAATTTGTTCATTTTTTAAAAATGAGAATATACATAAATCTAAGTTCCATACTACTCTTTAACATTTACATGATTTTCTTTGTATAGGTCAATTAATCAATTAAGAATAGAATATAAATAATGACAAAAAAAGTTGACTTCAAAGACGGAGTATGAGATAAAAGTCCACCTAATTTTTATGGAATGTTTTACGAATAATGAACGAAAGAAAACCATTGCAGGGAAATTTGTCACTCAACGTATCGATTTGATAATGGAAATAAGTTGTGACAATTCAATCTTTTCGCATAATAATTTCAAACATATTAGAATTCTTTCCCCTTAGTGAACTATTTGAAGTGGTCTATAAGTCTGCAGGCATTAAGTGGATTACATTTTGCACACGAATTCCGCTCCCCCCCCCCCCCCCCCCCCCCCTCAAACATACACTAAAATGTTTTAGCTATTATAATTTCACATTATCATTTGATTGACTTTGCGGTCCCTACCTTTTACACCAAAACTGGTTAATACACACACACATATAAGACAAATTCTCTCAGAGGCTCCCGCCTATGATGAGTATGGAGGGTCGGATGTATGCAACCATACCTATGTATTAGAAACACACAAAGTTTGTTTCCCGATGATCCATAATGATGCGTCAAGCTATGTCGATCAACTGCTACTTCACAATATAAGAAACGCGGCCAATTTAGTGAGTCATTTTGCTTTATTCTATCATATTCCAAAGTAAAAGAAGAGTGTGTCCTTGACTCCATTGGAACTTGAATATATATATATATATATATATATATATATATATATATATATATATATATATATATATATTCAAGAGTCGTCATATATATATTTTCAAAACTGATTAACACGATCATTAGGATGAGACGCAGCTCAGACTCTCCCCTCTTGAAAATGCTTATGGAGATCAGAGACAAGATGCTAGTCAGTACAGGCTCCTATAGCTCAGCCGTAGAAGTACTCAACTCGTGGACAGCGGATGGCATTCTCAAACCACGGCTGGTATATGAATATTTCAGGGAAAGATGCAGAAAAGTCAATTGGGCCAAGATTGTTTGGGAATCGGCAGTGACTCTAAAACACTCTTTCATGCCGTGGCTTGCTGGGTTGAATAGGCTTCCTACCAAAGTAAGGTTGGTTTACTTAGAGGACATAGCATGCCACCTTTGCTCGGAGGAACAAGAAACGTTGCAGTACCTAATCTTTTCTTGCTCGGCTACCAGACAGGTTTGGCTAACCATCTCGGCATGGCTAGCTCTACCAAGGGGAATTTGCTCCATCAGTAGGCTTCTGACTAGGAGTTCGCGCAGACTCAAAGAGAAAGCTATGAGAGTCAAGACGGCAAAATTTGTCTTGGCTGCCATGGTGTATCATATCTGGCAAGCTTGGAACAGATGCATTTTTGAAAGAGTATCATTTGTATCTAGAGATGTAACACATAGAATCTACACTCACGTGTATAGAGTGATGTATAAGCTTTACCCACACATTTTAGACATAGACGCTGTTCCTATTGTTTAAAATTGCTTACATTACTGAACATTACATGTTGCTCAGCATGTTGATATACAAGTACGGCTTTTGTATAGATTGTATTCCTTTGATGCTTTGATTTCTGTAGTTAATATATTAATATTTTAACCAAAAAAAAAGTCTTCATGTTAAAGTTCGTCAAGTCGAGTTTCTAGTGATCAGACTGAGTCCAACACTCCTTACCGGATTTCGACTTCCATAACCCTCGTCCATCCAGTTGATTTAATCGACCATTGCTCTTTGCGTGCGTGTAAAAAAAATAAACTATTCGAGTTTTTCTAACATTATACACAATCATGCAGTGCAAGGGTGATAAAACTTAAAACTACACAAGATATTCTTTTTCTTAAGGCTTAGACTACAGAAATCTCGTTTAAAAAAAATAAAAACAAACAAACAGCAAACAACATTTTATAGGCCACAGTCATCCAATTAATTACAGCAACTAAAAAAAAGGAAAATACATTTGAAATCCTCAATTCCCTGTTTCATCTGATTACGCTTCAACTTCAAAAACCACTTTGATAAACTGAAGAGGGTTTTCAACATCTTCTCCTCCGGCATGCCTCACAAACTCAGCAGGAGTCAAACCCCAATGATGGCATGCACAACAAATGAACACTTGATCTTTCTTGTACTTGCCTAAAAACCCATGAATTGTAACCCCATTAGGGTTTCCTCCATCAGTCATTACATGTGGAACAACAATATACTCAGCCTCTTCATCTTCAGTCCTAGCTCTTTTGCTCCCTGAGGTCCACGCGCCGTCGGTCGGATTTGTAAAGAGCAGTGGAGGAAAGAATCCAGGGGTACCCTTAATAAAACGAGGTAGAAATGCTTGAAGTAGAGTCATTGCTATAACCCCTGATGAAGAGTTTGAAGATCCCATTGGAATTCGATTCCTTTCTTCCCTCGGAATGCAACCCAAAGTCAAATTAGTGTCCGGATAGGCTGCAGACAGAGAGCTTCCTTTACCTGAAAGTAGACATTTTTCATGATATATATACATCTCAATTTTCATTAAAAAAATACATAAGGCTTATGGTATAATCGTTGGGGGTGCTGGTATGTTTATCAAATTAAGATATTTAGTAATATATTAACATCTATAATTCTTGGTTAATATTATTTGCATTTTAACCAAAAAAAAACATCTATAATTCAGATTCCTAAATTGAGTAATGTCATAAAGTTTCTTGATGAGTTTACAACGCGCCTGTTTATTTCTAATTAGGAACATAAATTATACGAATCAAGGTTAATTATCTGGGTTTCTACTAGTTTAATTAGAAGTCTAATTAAAGTTCTTTTGGCTGGATTAGGGAAAAATCTAGACTGGGAGGGAGAAGGAACAGAATTCAATTGCTTGATTGTTTTAGAAAAGAATCTCTCAAAGGGTTGAACCTTACATAGGATTCATATTGCAGACAACCCCGACCCAGAAGACCATAACTTATGCCCCAGTTAAGTTACAAGCTCAGGTCTTAGACATACAAATATATATAGCACAAACTTATGCATACAACAACGACAACAATATTACTCATGGTCTTAGAGGCTCCTGTATATGGCAAAGTATTTAAAAGTCGGATGGACGTAACCATATCCATGTGTTGAAACACACAAAGCTTGTTTTCCGATGACCCATAATAAAGATTGTGTCAAGCTGTGTCGATCAACTGTTGCTTCACAATATAAGAACTGCAGCCAATTTAATGAGTCGTTTTGCTTTATTCCATCATATTCCAAAGTCAAAAAATGTGCATATATATATGAGAAATATACTACTTTTCTCTAGACAAGTAAAATATAACAGGTGGTGGTGTTAACGAACCGACCCGAACCGTATTTTGAATTCAGAATCGTTTAGGTAAACAAACTGTTTGGCTTGGTTCGAGTTCGGCTCGATAACACTATAACTGTTTAAACGAGCCGAACAGTTCTCAAAT
Organism: Eustoma russellianum; assembly: GCA_036186865.1. Classification (NCBI taxonomy): domain Eukaryota; kingdom Viridiplantae; phylum Streptophyta; class Magnoliopsida; order Gentianales; family Gentianaceae; genus Eustoma; species Eustoma russellianum. The sequence goes on from AP025070.1 coordinate 3,514,060, forward strand.
AGTTCGGATCGTTTTACTAAACGAACTCAAACATCTGTTCGAAATCAGCTCGTTTACATACAATTACCTATCAAATACTAATCGAACACAAACCAAACTCGAACGAACTGTTTGGTTCATTGAACCGACGAAATAACATGACTATATATTAGAAATAATTAAATAGTAAAAGATGGTAGCTATGCTTGTTTATACCTTGGTAGAGTCTCAATCGGTAAATTTGAGAATTATAGATACCAGTCGCTCTGAAGAATGTAGGGAGTCGAATTTCCGACCGATTTGGCTTTGAGTTTTCTCCAATTTCAACTTTTGGTCTAATAAAGTTACTTCCACCTGATTTACCTGCATGATATCACAAACTTTCTCTATGATTGCTATTTTTTCATTGATTTAGAATTACCTTGATTAATCGATTCATTCTCACCGTAGCAACCCCCCAAAGAAAGTTCCAGATTAATCTCCTTGCATTCTTCGGTCGCAATTGTAGAGTTCAATACAACTGCTGTTGGCTTCACATCAGCGTTCGATGATTCAATTAATTCAAGTAATGATTTCTGCTTCTTATCTTCGGCAGCCATAGATCTCGATATGTATATATATGTATCTGCAAAAACCAACAAAACAATCACTGTGCGTTATTAAAAGGATTTATAGACACCAGATCTTCCCAACCAACCCCACCCCTGTCTATTCCCACCCCCACTCAAGGGGGAAAAATAAGCTGTGTACATTCCTTGATTTTTTCAGTTTGAAAAAAATCAGACGATGAAAAACAGATGATAGAAGATTAAAACAACTGTGTTTGACAACGTCACGAGTGATGTTGGAATGGAAGTGAGGGATCAAGAATGTTGTAAGAAATAATTAAAAGAGAGAGAAGGAGAGGAGAGAGAGAAGGAGAGGGGGAAGAGAAGGCATTTAGAATGTGAAGAGAGCTTACATCACTTTCAGACTTGATCTCGTTAAAGTAGCAATGGAAACACGAGGTTTTAGTATAAGAAGGAAGTACACAAGGCCTGTGAAGAAATCGGCTGAGATCACAAGAGGAAAAAAAAAAATATATATGAGGCCTCCAATCACGCGATGCCACGTGTACAAGTGACTATTTTTTAAAAACAAAAAAAAATTTTAAATTTCTTCCACTTTTGTACACGTGGCAATCTTTGATTGGAAGTCTCATATTTTACTTCATTTTTTACCTCCTCTGTTCCCAACCGTGAAGAAATAGGGGTGAAGTGGTGGGGTATTTATGGGTGACAGATGAGAGGGTGGGATCAGAGAAGGCCAAATGTGAGGCTAAAAAGGAGGTCGCGAATCAGAACCTGCCATGTGTCCCATCTAATTTTCTTTTTTTAAAAAAAGACATTTTTTAACACTGAAATGGAGATGGAAACTGGGACGCATGACAGATTTTGATTCACGGCCTCTTTTTTAGCCTCACATTTGGCCTTCTCTGATCTCACCCTGACAGATGAGAGGAATAGTCAGAATTTGATGTGTAGATAACACACCTGTTAACTGTTAAGTAAGAGGAGTTTTACGTTATAACTATTTTTTTTATCAAATTTGAGGCTCTTTACATAAACATATACACATATCTCTTGATACAATCTGGTGTGCGGATAACACCACCTGTTAGTTAAAAGGAGTTTTAATATAAGAAGGAAGTACACAAGACTAGGGCGGTTGAACGAACCGAAAAGTTCGCGAACTGTTTAAGTTCGGTTCATATTCGTTCGGTAATTATGTATTAACGAGTCGAATTCGAACAGGTATTTGGGTTTGTTTAGTTAAACGAGCCAAACTGTTTGCAAACTGTTTGGTTCGTTTAAACAAGTATAAGGTAATCGAGCCGAAATCGAACCAATTTTATAGTTCGTTTAGCTAAACAAACCAAACCGAACAGTTCGTTTAAGTAAACAAATCCGACTAATATTCGGTTTGACACGGTTCGTTAACACCCCTACACAAAGCCTGTGAAGAAATAGGGGTGAAGTGGTGGGGTATTATGGGTGACAGATGAGAGGCAAGAATTTGGTGTGTAGATAATGCCACCTGTTAGTTGTTAAGTAAGAGGAGTTTTACGTTATAACTTTTTTTTTATCAAATCTGAGACTCTTTATATATAAATATACACAGATCTCGTGATAGAACTAAATGTGAAGATAACACCACCAGTAAGTTAAGAGGAATTTTACGTTATAACTATCATTCGTCAAGTTCAAACTCTTTACATCTAAACATACATATACATCTTGATGCAACCAGATTACAAATTTAAGATAGTTTTATATTACAACTAATATATACATAGATTTTTTTTTAGTGCAGTGACTCGATAAAAATGTGGCACATGTACAAAAAGTTCAAATCTATTAATATCTACGGACTAGTTAGTTTCATATAATAAAAACTCTTGATAGAATAAGTATTATTAATTGTTTCTTCACCAATTGAATAACCGATATAAGCGTGGACCTTTCTATTGACTTATCATCAACTTTCCTATATGGTATCAATGGTTATATCTTCTGAAGACGCTAGTTAGTCCTAATAGAACTTCTCAAGCATTTCATATTTATGGATATACATTTAATTTGAAATTTTATGTTCGTGTTACGGTAATGTGTATTTTACGTATCTGCACACCTTGAATAAATAGAAATTCTCGATTGTGGACCTCGTCTTATATGGAGTAGATTTTATGATACATAATTTTACTGCATTTGAACTTAGTGTAACATATCACAGTAAAAAGGTGAAATATAATAACTTCTATGAATTTCTCCAATACTCAAATCGTGATATCTCCTCTCTATGGACTATGATCATCTTGTATGTATAATTATGTATAGCAAAATAAAACAGCTTTACTAAGTAAAAGGTATGCCTAATTAAGACGTCACGACATGTCCACTGTTTATGTTAGTTCACGTTTTGCAACCTTTTGTAACGGTACAAAAAAGACGTCGCAGATGTAATTTTTTAAGCCAAAATTAATAGTTTTTTTCCTAATTGAGTTTAATCTAGAAAGCTCTTTAAGCCCTATTCCTTATCTTAACAAAAACAGAAAAATAAATCTATATTAGATAATGATAATTGTTAGATAAAATTCCAACTGATTAAATGACAAATATCTCCAAATAATGAAAGAAGAAATAGCATTGCAACGGAAATTTGTGTCACCCAACAATCAATTTGATACTGCTCATACGTTGTGACAATTCAACCATTTGGGATAATAATTTCAAACATGTTACTACTATTGTTTCCCCTTACATAAATTTCCTCGAAGACGTATAAGCATCCTATGAATTCTTTGGAGTTTATAAGCGTCCAGACATTTAGTAAATTACATTCTGCAAAAATAATTCCCCCCATCCCCAAAAAAAAAAGAAAAATTTACAATCATTTTGGAGTAATTTAAATAGGAAATAAATATACATTAGACCATTTTACTTTTTATATTGTCAGATTATCACTTGACTGATTCTGCGGTTCATGAACTTTAAATGTTTGCCAAATTAATGATATACGGTAATATATACCAGTTATCTCAAAACAATGCAATTAGAAAATGGCATATTATTTATGATCAATTTCGACGGTCGAATGAACATAGCATTCCCATTTGAAGAACAATATGGCCAGTGTTAGCCACACAAGACTAGACATGATAAGAAATAAGGTATACAGAAAAGGGTTATGGATGGCTAGTATAGCAGATAAGATAAAAGAGGCAATACTGAGATAGCTTGGGCATGTCAAGAGAAGACAGACAACGGCGTCTGTCATATTAATTGAAAGCCTCACTGTAGAATTGAAGAGGAGTAAAGGCATGCACAAACTAACGTGGGATGAGCAGATTAGGAATGATTTACTAGAGTTGCACATCTCTGAGGACATGATCCAGGATAAGAGTTCATGGAGGCTGAGGATTAAGGTTAAGGAGGGGTAGACATGATATAGAGACACCTTAGAGCATACTTAGAGAATTAAATAGTCTCTACGCTTTAGGTTGATTTGCACTTTTCTGTTTTGGTCTTTGTCTTTAAACTGTTGCGTATATCTATTGTTGACTATTTTCATATCGGAAGGTTTTGATTTATATTTAATAAAATCCATTCAGTAGTACATATTCGTACTATTGTACTATATATTCAGATACATATAGAGCCGGGGGTCTCACTGGAATCAAACTCTCTATCCCTTGGGATGAAGGTATTGTTTGTCTGCCTCTTACCCACTCCAGACCCTGGCGATAGCTTTTGCTGTATCCTAACGATAGCTTTTGCTGTCGTTGGAATATACTAGGTATAATTGTTGTTGTTGTTATTTATTTGGAGGAAAAAGTATGAAATATCCTTGATCTTGTCACATTATCACTTGATTGATTTTGTGATCTTGATGTCACGTGTTCGAGCCGTGGAAATAGCTTCTTGCACAAAGTGTAGAATAAGACTGTGTATATCAGATCGCGAAGCGATCCAGCACCTCCTCAGACTCTGCACAAACGTAAGAGCCTAGTGTACCGAAAACGTCCTTTAGTGGCAAGTACGCTTACAATGTAAAAAAAGAAAAGTAAATACTATAGCATAATAAATAATTTTAGTAACTTAGAAGCAAAAAAAAATGAAAAAAAGGAGAAAGAAAATAAACTATTTTAAGCTTAACAAAGTGCTTACGTCATATCGTTTGCTGTCAAGTGATATTAGGAGAAGTTGTACGTGTGGCACTTTCAGACACCATCTGCATGCTACAGATGGGTGATCATCAATGCACAAATTTTTTTCCTTCATGCGGTCTAAAACATGTCACAAGAGAACCCAAGATGATTCAAAGAAACTATAGATATATAACTTTATATGTTGACTTAATATAGTCTTCAAGATATAAAAATATCATATCGAATTACAAATATTATTGTGTTATCTATGCATGTACCTATAAAGCCGGGAGTCTCACTGGAAGCAAGCTCTCTATCTCTTGAGATATAGGTATTGTTTGCATGTCTCTCACCTTCCTCAAACTTTTACGGTAGCTGTTACTGTTATTGAAATATACTGGATATGATTGTGGTTGTATATCAAATTACAAATGCGGAACACGAGAAGTATCATAAATTTGCATTCAGAAAGTTAGCGTACCCCGTAATTTCATAATTTGATTATTATGTTATGGTTGCTCTGCAGTTCAGAGAAACCTATAAGCTGCATATCTATCTATTCAGGAAATGAATCTTCTCAATCTAAATGTGCTTCGCTTCCATTTCATATATTGCGGGCCACAAGAAATTATTCTGAATAAATTTATAATTTCCAAACAATAAATATGTTTATCCTGTTTTCTTTTTTGCATAATAAAAATATAGATAGAAAGCTGTTTGGTAAATTTAGTCAAAGTTTGTTTTTCTTACTCACATGTAAATGACAAAAGAGCGTAACAGCACGTACCGATGGAATTGTCTCATGTGTACATTAATAACCTATTAATTACCATTATTGTTAGACTTTTGTTTCTTTTCTATTACCATATATTCATCAATATAAACTTTTATCCGCCAACCTGGTCAACTATTGACTGTTACAACTGTAGTCCATTAATTACTTTTACCTTTATCGGTCTCTGTTTTTTTGTTAGTGATTTTAATATTTTATCACTTTATCAGCTAATTTTGTGGGTGACTTTATCGAATTTTATGAATATGACGGTGTATATCAGATCGCGAAGCGATTCAGTCATTTTTCAAACCTTACGAAAATACGGAAGTTTAGTGTAACGAAAACACGTCCAGTAAAGTATTCAACTAAAATTCGGTTACTAGTGAAATAGGTCGAAATTGAGGTCAAACTTTCCACCATAGTTCAACCACTTGGTTACTGCTAAGAATTAACATGTAATCCTTAGATCGAATATTTTAAGTTTTCTTGCAAGTTTTACAGATTCGATGTCCTAAACGAAATATTTCACTTTAAATTCAAAAAGATGTAAATGTTTTTAAGATGTAAGTGTCACTACATACGACTTTTCGTGTCCGGCTATCTTTAATATGTAACTAATCTTATTTGTCTTCTATAGACTTGAACAAATCTTGGTTTAATGGTTGATTCATCTCTGAGTAAATCATGTTTAATCTACGCAAAAGCACTTTAGTACAGCTTGGAGTCAAATCAAAAGATGTGTTCGAATGATTAGAGGCAGAAGCGGAGGGAAGGGGGAGTCTGGGGAGCACGTGCCCCAACGTCGACGAAAAAAATTATATAAATAGGTAGGTGTAGTTGTATTTTTGGCCATTCAGTTCAAAGTGTGTCCCTCTTTTGACAGAACAATAAATCTCTGTTACGGGGTCACATAGTGTTTAACATTCGGTAATTCTATGCTAAGTGACTAAAATGTGTTTAAAACCTACCAAAATACTAGGATGACGAGAAATCAGATATCCAAAATAGTGCATTGGGTTTGATTGATAAGATGAACTCTTTTGAGTTTGTATTTGTTGGAAAATTTATGTTGAAAATTTTAGAAATGACAAATACACTTTCTAAGATTCTACAAATGAGAGATCAAAGCATATGGTGTGCTCTTAATATGGAAATGGATGAACACTTCACAGAGGCAAACACGGATTTATTTAGATGTGTAATGTGTCTTGATCCTTCAAATTCTTTTGCGAACTTTAATCATGGTCAATTGTTGCAGCTTGCTGAGTTATATCCAGATGACTTCACTTCATTGGGACGAATATAGCTTGACCATCAAATTAACAATTACATTGTTGATATGAAATCAAATGAAGTATTCTCTAATATAAATAATCTTGGAGATCTTGCAAAGAAGATGGTGAAGAAAAATTATCACAATTACTTTCCTTTAGTATATCGACCTATCGAGTTAGCATTGATCTTACCCGCTGGAACGACTAGTGTTGAAATAACTTTTTTGTAATGAATATCGTCAGAACTGATCTACGCAACCGGTTGGAAGATGACATACTATTGGATTGTTTATTATGTTACTTTGAGCATGAAATTTTTAGCACAATTGAAGATGAAGATATTATGCAACGATTTCAATCAATGTCATCTCGAAGAACCTTTTTGCGTCCCTTGACAACTCCTTCTCATCCTACAATAGGCAAACAAAAGGTATGTATTGATGTATATTACTATATTCATTTAATAATTATGATCCGCATATTGTTTGATGTGTATTTTTTTTATACATTGGTTGGCAGATATGTTTTATTTTACATATTTTACGTTATAATATAAAAATATGTATAGAAGATTTTGTCGGTTTTTTCGGACCGAAACATTGACCGGTGGTATTCTTATGGCGAAACCTATCAGTGCCTCCCCAAAAAGGGACTTCTGCCTCAGCCACTTATTAGAGGCCCACGGAAGAACTCACATTAGAGCCCTACCCATTGGCATCTCAATGCACAAACTTTTTTGAAGGGCAAAACTCGCCACTGCTTTGAGAGGCTTTTTATCTCAAATATTCCAGGTTTTGCTACAAGATTATGCCATGTGTGCATCAACCTTTTACTACTGGACTACGCCCCTGTGTGTATCTACCAACAAGTCCTCTAACAAAATTTGTACCATCACATCCGAGGACTTGGTGCATCTCCTAGGACGTCAATATAGGTTTATTTACACTAAATATCAATTATGTGGGTTTTTTTTGGTTGACCCGTGAATGGTTCAAGAATATCTTAATGCTACAAATCTGTATTTATGTACAATATTTTATCCGTCCAAAAAAATGTTTTTTCTTACTTTTTAATATGTGTAGATTACACATGCTGACCAGCTCAGGCTATTGCTGCTCGGCTGTGGACGTACTTACTTCCTGGACGATGGAAGGTATCCTTAAACCTCGTCTGGCGTACGACCACTTAAGGGAGAAATGTTAAAAAAAAAAAAACAATCGGGCCAAGATAGTATGAGATTCAGTTGTGACTCTCAAACGCTCTTTTACACTATGAATGGCTGGGCTAAACAAGCTGCCTACCAAAGACAAGCTTGTGTACTTGAATGATACTTACTGCATGTCAACTCTGCTATGCGGGACAGGAGACACTACCTGATCACCTATTCTTCTCCTGCTCGGCCACCATGCAGGTTTTGAATTCCACCTCGGTCTGGCTTGGGCTTCCACAGGGACTTACTACAGTCCACGAATTGCTGGCTTGGGACTCACGCAAGCTAAAAACGAAGGCACTCAAAGCCAAGACAGCAAAAATTGACTTGGCAGCTACGGTATATCACATCTGGCAGGCGCGGAATAGATACATTTGTGAAAACACAGCTTTTATATCTAGGGATGTTATACATATAATATTTTAGACATAGGCGATACTACTATTGTTTAAAATATCTTACATTACTAAATTGTGCATGTAGATCGGCAAACCGTTCTACAATTAGGGCTATTGTATGGGATACATCGCTTTGATGTCTTGACATACGGATAATACAAATTTATATTTCACCAAAAAAAAACTTTTCGGTGTTCGAGTATCACATTTGGCTTGAAGATTACGAGTTGCTACTGTTAAAGTTTCTCTCATTCTTGCTACCTTCCAAATTCGAAGCATATTCTGACGAGAAGAAAGCCGAGAAAAGCACTTTCGACGGAGGAGCATACGACGAGTTTTACGTTGTCTATGTATATATGTTGTCTATAATTATAGAAAGAACCTTGAACATCAATTAACACTTTTTTTTCACTATGAAAAATTTGCTCATGTTCTGCAACTTCAAAATTCCTTTGTTCTTATATCTTTTACTCTCTAGCTTTCCAAATGTAAACCTATTGTGAAAGCTTTTATGATAGAAGTGTTGGATTTTATGCCTAATATTTTTTAGACAATGGATTTTGTACCTAATTAATTACTTGGTTATTGATGTAGTTTTTAGCCGTTATAGGTGCTTGTTTCTAATTTTCAAGACACAAACTTTTTCTTGTTTATCTCATGGATGAAATAAAAAGACTAATTTGATGGTGAGTTAAAAAAAGGACTATTTTGAGGATTTTATGATTGGGGTGGTTGTTATATTTGCAAGATGAAAATTAGTAGCTAAAATAACAAGGTAATACATTAATTAGCATGCTTACAATAGCAAGTGGCTATTTCTTTTTTTAATAAGAAGGTATTGGAAAGCTCCTGCTATACTAGGCGGTAGTATGCATGTTGTGAAATGTGTCATATATCCGGACCAACACATTAACCTTATAGATTTTGAGAAACAACAAAACGCTATCTATTACCTTGAGGCTCCGTCTATGACGGAATATGGGGAGTGGAGGTTTTTTTTATTTTTGAATTATTTTTCTTAAACTTTTAAAAAATAAATGAAAATTACATTTATGACGTCATCAATGATGTCATGTGCTAATTTTCCCAATAAGTATGGATACCCAAATCAATTCGTTTAAGTACAGATGTTACTTAAACTTTTGTGGATAACTTAAAATACCAGATGTAATTAGCTCGTACTTTAACATATATTTTGTCTATGGTTCAAATTACACGGTTTTGAAGAAGAAAGAAAATCCAAGCAAAAACAAATCTTTGGTAAGAGCCATCCAATTAATGAGACTAAATTAAAAAAGGCAAAATACATTGAAAATCCTCAATTCAATGTTACATTTAGAGGGTTTTCCAACACTTTTTCACCCACCATTTTGATTAAATTTAGAGGGTTTTCCACATCCCCTCCACCTGCATGCCTCACGAAATCCCCTGGAGTGAAAACCCTCCCATGGCATGCACACCAAATCAGCACTTGTTCCTTTGTGTACTTATACAAAACCCCACGAATCACATTCCCACTAGGAACCCCTCCATCAGTCATTACTTCTAGAACAACATTTCTCTCAAGACCATGTTGTCTTCTTCCTAAAAACCCTAAAGCTCTAACGCTTCTAGGAATTCTATTTCCCAAAGTCAACCTCGTATACGGTTCGGCTCGGCTCACAGTAGAGATGCTATAAATTTGAATAGGTTTCTGACTTATAATGGGAAGAGAAATTTGATAAATGTTTGAATAGCCTCTTGAAATGTTTGAACTGCCTCCACCTGCAAGTAGACATTGTTCATATGTTATACATTTATATATGGTACAGTTATAAATTTATAATGTGGACTGATATGCTTATCAAATATATTCTTTTTATACTATCTTCTAGAAAAACCATTTAACAAATAAATTAATTACACATCAAAATTAAAACAGCAATATAAATGACCAATAGTTAAATTGTAAAATATGTAGCTATTCTATATATACCTTCAGTTGTGCGGGATCTGGATAATCTCCTTTTCTTGCTCTCAGAATTTATGTATCTTATCGCTCGTAAAAATGCAGGGTGTCGAGCTGCTGATTGTGCTGCCCGAACAACCTCTGAGGTACTAGGATTTGATGTCTCCAAAATTCCAGCAGTAACTGCCACGTCACTCGGACCTAATTTACCATGCATCAAGTTAGAACCTTCCTATGTAATAGATTTTTTTTCCTTTGACAATATTTACGTACCTTCATCAGTCGTTATGTTTTTACTGTACCAACTGCCCAGAGAAAGTTCCAAATTAATCTCGTTAGATTCTTGAATGTGATAACTTGTTGCCTCTGACGGGAGGGTTCTTGAATTTCCCTCAGCTCTCAGGAACTCAATAGATTTTACTACTGATTTTTGGTTATCTTGGGCGGCCATGATGAGGTATGTATGTATGGATCTGCAAAACACCAGAATTGTACGTTAATAACATGATTTATGGACACCACCTCCTCCCCACCGCACCCCCATTGCAAAGAGAAAACAGAGAAGATGCATTCCTTGATTTTTCAGTCGAAGACAGAAAACATCGTCAAAACCAAAAGATACAAGACTGATACACTTGATGTGTGTATATGTGAGGCGCTTTTTTTTTTTTCCTTTTTTTTTTCTGGGCGTGACAAAGGTACAAATGCTGTCGGAACCGAAAGGGGTTCAAGAATCTTGTAAGAAATAATCAAAAGAAAGAAAGCTTACATGATCTGAAACTTGAGCTTGTAATAGCAACAAAGGAAACAGAAGTTTGGTGCAAGAGAAGAAGTATACAGAATGGTTGTGATGAAATGGGGGTCAAGTCTGGAGGTTTTTATCGGTGAGAGCAAGGAGGTGAAGAGCAAAAAATCGATGCCACTTGTCAGTAAACATGAGTTTTACGTTACAATTGTCATATGCATTTGCATTGGTTTTTTAATTTTTTATTTGTGTACCCTCACTATTAAGACGCTACCATATTAAAAAAAAAAAGTCTTATATATATCAATTTCATTGACTAGTCACAACATGAAAAGGTTATACTAAGACCATTGTCCTTACAATATTATGTTCCACGTTTGAAGAGCAACAAGGGAAAGAGTTATGTTTATCGTTACTTACTAATTCTTAGGTTTTGTTGCAAATGTCAATGAAAATAGAAGTCTTTATTCAATTTTTTTCCGGAAGAAGAAGTATGAAATGTGGTGTACTCCTCCACTCTTTTAATGTTAACTTCACTGAGAAAAGGGGGAAGTATCACAAGAGCATACAATTTTTAAGGTTAATGGTTTGGGACACGCATACGATGATTAAAAGATAAGTAATATAGCATAAATATCTATACAAACTTCAACAAACTATATATATACACACACACATATCTCTTAAGTTTAACTAACTGCTTACATTGGCCCAGTAAAGTAATATTTTGAGAATAAATTTTGCATTCAGACAGTACTATGCGAAGTATTATGCTTTTCCATTCTTCAGTTCAATGAAACTATATAGGGTGGAATCCTACAGGCTCAGCAACTTTTGGATTCATGGTGTCATGGTCAGAGGCTAAACATTTCTGATGCTTACAACTACTTTAGGCACTCGGCTGAGCCTGTTGCTTGGCATTCCACTGTTTGGGACTCTTCCATCACTCCCAAGCATGCTTTTATCTTGTGGTTGGCTGCGTCGAAATGTTTGGGTACAAAGTGCAATTTGCACTACTCTTCTGATAAGTCTTGCCTCTTTTGTAACTGTGATGAATCAGAAAAGCACCTCTTCTTTTGCTGTGCTGCTTTTCGTCCTGTTTGGGCTCTTTTGCAGAACTTGTTTGGCCTCCCCAGTTCTCTTCTCAGTCTGCCCAGAATCTTGGCTTGGTGCAAGAGAACTTTGAATAGGAAAACGCTCAAAGCTAAAGCTTTGATGGTTTGCTTGGCTGCTGCTGTTTACTTGATTTGGCACAGTAGGAACCAATTTCTTTTTGAAGGCATTACTCCGGTGATCAGGGATGTTTCACATAGAATTCAGACTCATTTGTTTAGGTTCTTTTACACTTATAGATCTGAAAATCACAGCTCATTAGTTGTGGTTTAGGGATCTTTGTTGGTTTTGTTTTGGTGACTTGGATTGTATGGGTTGCATCCCTTTCATGATGCCTTGATCATGGTTAATATATTTACATTTTAACCAAAAAAAAAAACTATATAGGCGCTTCCAAAAATTGCCTTGTCTGCTGCGATCTACCAGTCAAGTGCAAAATAGATACATTTTTTAAGACACGGAATTCGTATCAAAGAATGTAGTACATAGAATACGTACTCACGTGTAAACAGTAATATATAAACTTTTTCTTTACATTTTAGACATAGGCATTGCTTCTATTGTTTAAAATATCTTACATTGCCAAATAGTACATGTAGGTTGGCATGTCGACTTACGAGTAGGACTATTGTATGAGATACATCCTTTGTTATTTTAATATTCGGGTAATACAAATTTGCATTTCACGGAAAAAACTATAGGTGCTTCATATCAAATTGAGGAAATGAATGTTCTTATCTAAATGCGCTTAGCACGGAAACGATTATTCTTAATAAAGTTATTATTTACAAAAAAATATATGTTTGGCTTTTTTATGAATAAATATATCATAGATATTAGATAAACCTATTTTGTAAAATTAGTCGAAGTTTGTTTTTCTTGGTTACATGTAATGACAAAAGAGGGTAACCACAAGTGTCAGTGGAATTCTCACACGTATAAGGTCAAATATTAACAGTTACATACAGATAGGAGCTGACCATTAGTTACTTTTACATCTAGAGATTTTTGTTTCTTTATCTCCTACAATATAACAGGACGAGCTTTGGAACAATTATGAAGGTTGTTGATTCATGACCTTATGGTCATGGGGTCACGGGTTTGAGTCGTGGAGACAGCCTTTTACACAAAGTGTAGTATAAAGCTGCGTACACAAGATCGTTAAACGATCTGGTCTCTCTTTCGATTTTACGCAAATGCGAGAGCTTAGTGTACCGAAAACGCTAACAAATTCAAATGTGCAACCCCACCAGCCTCGTCAACTATTAGCAGTCACATATAATGTTAGGTCCCTTAGAACACACTAGAAGGGGGGGTTGAATAGTGTGTTCACCAAGTATGGATATTTTGTGGCTATTTTTCGTTTTTGAGTACAACCAATACTTGGATGTGTTCTTTAGAAAGAATAAAACTTGAAAGACAGTAAAGAACACAAGTATGTATAGAGGTTCAAGTCAAGAGACTCTACTCCTCTACCTTCTTGATGTTTCACAAGAAGGATTTTGAAATGGGGATTGTTATTTCTTTTGGGGGAAACAACAATCAAAACAGAATCAAGAAAATACAAAACTAGGCACCTTGCCTAGACCACAACCAAGAGTTCTAACCCTTTGAAGTTTAGCCTCCAAAGATCTTCTTTGCCCTCAAAGAAATCTTGTAGGGAGAATAGTGCACCACACACTATCAACTAACCCTTCAAAGTTTAGAAAACTTAAACAAAGAGCACCCTTGCTCCTTGACCAACAATCTACCCAATCTCTCACAGAATAATCTCACCAAGAAGAAGACTCTTCTTCTTACAATAATCACTCTCAACAATAAAGTAAAGATGAACAAAGATTACAAATATTTTGAGAGCTTGAGCTTGAGAGAACTTGAGAGCTTGCAATGTAGAAAGTTGTTGAAGGAAGTGGAAGAAACCCTATTTTTATCAACTTCAAAGTTTCTTCCCGTTTGAAACCCTCTGCACTGACATTAATGGGTTTTGGCATCATGTGTTGGTGAGTCCTCATCATTGGAGATCTCCCTTTGGCATGTAGCAACATTCTTGGAGAGATTTCAAAGTGAATGCCAAGAAAGGAAACCTGAAAAGCTTCAACAGAGAGGAGCCTGCAAAAAAGACACTAAAAAGAGAGGGTACAAAGAGTCAACTGATGTTAAAAAGTGAAGTTCAAGACCTTTGTAACGTTGGTCACATGAAGCGCCTAATGTGCAAAAGCACAGGCGTTCGAAGTGACATTGAGCGCTTGATGTGAAATGAACAGTCGTTCGAAGTCACATCAAGCGCCTAATGTGGGCTTCTTAAGTCGTTCGAAGTCACATGAAGCACTTAATGTGGCACTTCATGCGTAACTCTGACTTTTACTCAGAGAAAGTACTTAGGAGTACGTGCCCAGCCAGGGGAAAAGTACTTTTGGCATAGTGGACTGCATAAAGCGCCTAAAGAGGCGTTCAAAGTGTTCGCACTTTTCAACAGGTCACATAAAGCGCCTAATTAGGCGTTCAAAGTGTCCTGTTTTTCAAACACACACATGAAGCGCCTAATCTAGGCGTTCGAAGTGTTCGCAGATCCAGACACTTCACATAAAGCGCCTAATCTAGGCGTTCGAAGTGTACTGGACTCCACCAAGGTACATTAAGCGCCTAATGTAGGCGTTCGAAGTATACTGACTTCAAACAACTAACATGAAGCGCCTAATGGGTTGTTCAATGTGCCAAAGTTGTGCAAATCATCAAAACTCAACATGTTCTAACATTCTCCCTCTTTTTGATGATTTCACAACATGCATAACTTGTTAAAAACTCCCCCTTAATATATGCTCCCCCTCACTAAGTGCATTGAATGAAAAACAATAACTTGAACAAGATGAGATGATGAAACAATTTTAATGAGCATTAACAATAAGATCAAGTTATAAAAATTTCATTCAATAAATTCAGGAATATTAATTAACACCAACGAGAATAAAAAAATTACATAGCACCACCACTAGGTGGTGTAAATCCACTAAAACCAAAACCTACACTGGCGGCAAAATCAGTGAATCCACCCATGGATCCACCAGCACCACCAGCAGCATCACCAGCAGTACCACTACCACCACCACCACCACCACTTTCTCCCCCTAAATCATCAAAATTAGGAGGAAGAGCCCATGGACTGATCTGCATGAATGCATTGCGAAATGCAGTCATGCGCAGTTCATTTCGCGCATGCCGAGCTTCATGCTCAGCATCACGAAGATGCAACTGCTGAACGGTTTGTTCAAGGGCAGCAATGCGTGATAGTAATTCCGAAGAATCACTACCACCGGTGGCATCATGAGGTCCTTCTTCGACCTCATCTTCGTCAGGAATAGTGGTGGCCTTCCTTTTCTGCGAGTCAACGGCCTGGGCGATGTTATAGTGATCATAAAGATCGGATTTGGCAACTGGGGACAAATCATCATCATTAATAGCAATGCCTTTTGATTTGAGCAAAATCGTGACGATGTTGGCAAAAGGCAGAGCTTTGGACCCCTTTCGAAGAGCCGCAAACATGACTTCGATGATGATCCAGGCCAGATTCAGCTGAGTAAGGTGCTTGAGGCGGTAAGAGACATAGAAATCCATGTTGCTGGGATTTCTAGTGGCCTTGCCATTGATGCAGTAGGTGACAACCGCGAGCAGAATGCGATCCACCAACGGCATGTTCTGAGTCTTCTTAGAGGGGTAATACCCCAGATCAAATTTAACGTCCTGCTCGGAGACGCCGTATTTGGAACTCCAGTCAAATACGGAGAAATCTGTCAAGCCCTCATTTCTGATACGCAAAACTTCACAGATTTCAGGGACAGTGAAGCTAAGAGGAGTACCATCGATGAAGGAGTTTAGAGAGAATGATTGAGACTCAGATTGTGGGGTGACCCACAAGTTGGAGTAGAACATCCGGGTGTGCTCGCGGGAGAATTTTTTCATGTCAAGTCTGGACCAAAGGGATGTCCAGCCTTGATGTTCCAGGAAAGGAACAATTTCCAGTGCACTGCTCGTCTCAGGAACGTTGCTGAGGTTGAGCAGCTTTAGAGGGATGATCAGACGGTTGTTTGCTACCCACTCCTGGTATAGCATACAGGAATGGTAGAAAACGTGAACACCTTTATCAATGGAGCGTGGAGGTTTCTTGATGTCGGGCTCAAACTTCTTCAACTAAGGAAAGTTGTCCTTGGTGAGCCCTTCACGGATGGCGATGATTGTAGGAGGCTCGACAATGCCTTGTCCAGCCGTTGTTTTTCGCTTTTGGGTTCTTGGGCGTTTTGAAGGACCAGCGGAAGCCATTGTTGGAGGAGGGAGAGGTCTTGAAAATTTTAAAAGACGATGGAGAAGATGAGTGATAGGAAAGAAAAGAGAAGGTTGGCTTTTAAAGGGTGAGGAGAGGAAGAGGATGAGTTGGAGGAGTAATGGTGGGAGAAGAAAATGAGGAGAAGTGGGAGAGTGGGAGAGAGGATAGAGGAAGAAGATGAAGGGTTTGAGTGAATGGGGAAGAGGAAGTGGCAGAACATGGGAAAGAGGGAAGAGAAGAGGCGGCTGGTGAATTGATGGTCCTTGAATGGCGCGAAAAACTGAAGAGGCGGCGAAAAGACAGTGTAAGAATAGGGTTAAAGCGCCTAATGTGACATCGAACGACTTCACAAAAGTGAATGAAGCGCCTAATGCCACATTGAACGACTGTGAAAAGGAGGATTGAGCGCTTAATGTTATTTCGAACGAGTGAACACACTCAGATCAAGCGCTTAATCCTGCATCGAACGACTCAATAAAGCGCCTGATGTCACTTCGAACGAGTGACATCCTTAGCATCAGGCGCTTGATGTGACATCGAACGCCTGAACAATTTGAGATAAAGCGCTTTATGTGTACTGATCTTGAAAATTTTTGAAATTTTCGTGCTCAGAACTCAAAATGGTTTAATCAACCCATATTGAGTAACCCTAACCTACTTCTTATGGATAAGAAGACATCGCTAGGCAAGGGTTTCGTGAAAATGTCCGCAAGTTGGTCATGTGTAGGAACAAATTCTATACTTACCAAGTTCTTTTGTACACAATCACGGATGAAACGATACCTCACTTCAATGTGCTTGGTCCGACTATTTTGTACGGGATTTTGTGCAATATTTATGGCGGACGTGTTATCACACAAATTGGCACATTTGAGAAGTGAATGTTATAATCATTTAACGTGTTAGTCATCCATAACAATTGTGCACAACACGAGGCGGCCGACACATATTCGGATTCCGCCGTAGAGAGAGACACACTGTTTTGTTTCTTGGAGTACCAAGAAACGAGACAATCTCCAAGAAACTGACAAGTTCCGGAGGTGCTCTTTCTATCAACTAGACTCCCCGGATAATCGGAGTCACAATAACCTCTTAAATCAAAACATGCATTCTTAGGATAAAATAAACCAAATTTCAAAGTACTTCTAAGGTATCTAAGGATGCGTTTTACCGCAATAAAATGCATCTCCCTAGGATCACTTTGAAATCTAGCACATAAGCATACCGCATGTAAAATATCAGGTCTACTAGCCGTTAAATAAAGTAGACTACCTATAATGCCACGATACAAGGTTACCTCGACATGCTTTCCCTTTTCATCCTTGTCAAGCTTTGCACTTGTGCTCATTGGAGTGTTCACCTCTCTTCCTTCACCAAAATTGTACTTTTTGAGCAAGTCTCTTGTGTATTTGGTTTGGGAAATATACACCCCATCTTCGGTTTGCTTGATTTGCAATCCAAGGAAATAATTGAGCTCGCCCATCATGCTCATCTCGAACTCACCTTGCATAAGACTAGCAAATTGCTCACAAAGACAATTGTTAGTAGCACCAAAAATAATATCATCAACATATACTTGGACAATTAAATGATTCCTACCTTGTTCTTTTATGAACAAAGTAGTGTCAACTTTACCTCTTGAAAAACCATTATTAAGAAGAAAAGTACTTAACCTCTCGTACCAAGCTCTTGGAGCTTGTTTGAGGCCATAAAGAGCCTTTTTAAGTTTGAAGACATGATGTGGTGAATCATGACATTCAAACCCGGGAGGTTGTGTAACATACACTTCCTCTTGAATAACACCATTCAAGAACGCGGATTTAACATCCATTTGGTAAAGTGTAAAATCTCTATAACAAGCATATGCTAATAACATTCTAATAGCTTCAAGCCGTGCTACGGGTGCAAATGTCTCATCAAAATCAATACCTTCTTCTTGACGGTATCCTTGAGCAACTAATCTAGCCTTGTTTCTAGTGACATTACCTTGATCATCCATCTTGTTACGAAAAACCCATTTCGTACCAATAATAGGATGATCGTGTGGTTTGGGAACTAACTCCCAAACATCACTTCTTTCAAATTGGTTTAATTCTTCTTGCATAGCCAAGATCCAATTTTCATCAAGAAGTGCGTCTTTAACTATTTTTAGGCTCTATAAGAGAGACAAATGCATTCTCTCTATATTGCCTTCGTGTGGTGATACCTCTATTTAAATCACCTATGACTAACTCTTGAGGGTGAGAACTTTTGTGCTTAAATGATCTAGGAAGATTGGATACATCACCTCCAACTTCCTCTTGATCATGTTCCGGAAGAGATGAACCTTCATCATCATGAACTTCATGTTCCGGAATGTGTGATGCATCTTCTACATTTTGTGAATCAACATGAGTAGAGGAGACATTTTTACTTGACTCACTAAGTTCATTTACGCAAGGTGGAGGAGTGCCTTCGAGAGGTTCAACTCTCAAGTCAACGAAGATGTTTCCATTTGGAGGATCATCAACGATCTCTCGTTGAGGAACTACCATAGGAACATCCTCAAGAATTTCTTCTTGAGGAGTCACATCTTCATCCTCTTCACAATCCTCATTAAGTTTAGGTTCATCACTAAGTGACTCATTAAACTTAACATGGATTGATTCTTCCACCTTTTGACTCCTTTTGTTGAAAACACGAAATACTTTACTATTTGAGGCATAACCTAAAAAGATACCTTCATCCGCTTTGAGGTCAAGTTTGTCCAAAGTATCTTAAGTATTAAGTATAAAACACTTGCAACCAAAGACTTTGAAATACCCAATGTTGGGAACTTTTCCATTCCAAAGCTCATAGGGAGTCACATTTAGGTATGGTCTCAAATAGACACGATTGATCACATGGCAAGCGGCATTAACCGCTTCGGCCCAAAAATACTTGGGCAAACCGAACTCATTTAACATTGCTCTACACATCTCTTGTAGAGTTCTATTCTTTCGTTCGGCCACACCATTTTGTTGAGGAGTTCTAGGTGCCGAAAGGTCATGAGAGTATCCTTTGGATACACAAAACCTTTCGAAATCACCATCGAACTCACCACCACGATCACTACGGATGGTTTTGATGGTGTCACCCACGTGATTTTCCAATCGTTTACTTAGACTTATGAACTCACTACATGCATCACTTTCTTAGCAAGAAACATCACCCACGTATAACGAGTATAGTCATCTACTACCACGAAGGTGTAATGTTTGCCACCCAAGCTTCTTGTTCCAACATCCCCATACAAGTCCATATGAAGCAATTGTAGGGGCTTGGAGGTGGAAATATTTGTCTTGGGTTTGAAACTTGTTTTCACAAGTTTCGCCTTTTGACAAGTGTCACATAAGTCATTGTTTTCAAAACTCATTTTGGAAGGCCTCGGACTTTATCATTTTCGCAATAAATTTAAATGTTTTGAAACATACATGTCCGAGACGTCTATGCCATAGTTGCGTCAAATCATTCTTAGCAACTAGACAAGACACAGTTTTGAGAAACCAAATCATTGATGCTAACCTTGTAAATATTTTTGAAACGCAAAGCCTCAAATAAAATCTTTTCTTCCTTTTTCACAACACACTTTGTTTTCAAAAACGTAACCTCATAGTTAGCATCACAAAGTTGACTGACACTTATCAAGTTAAACTTAAGACCTACAACATATAAGACATCACTAAGAGAGAAGGAATCGTTACCCACAATACCATGTCCTTTGATTTGGCCTTTGCTACCGCCAAAGTGGACAACTCCTCCGTCTTGCATAGTGAGTCTATGGAAGAGACGTTTGTCTCCCGTCATATGGGTGGAACACCCACTGTCCACGACCCATTTGACCTTCTTGTCTTCGCTTTCTCCATTGAGTGCTAGGGCCTACAAAAGAACCATATGAAGTTGGTACCATTTTTGCTTTGGGTCCTTGAAGGTTAGTTACCTTCACATCGCCTTTTGGCACCCACACAAGATTCTTATTATTCTTAGCTCTACATACTCTTTCTACATGACCTTTCCTATTGCAATAAAAACATGTAGGAGTATGCTTGTGTGATTGGTGCATGCTTGTGCGAATGTTTGTGCATTGGCACATGTCGTGTTTCCTTCTTAGGAACCACCTTCTTTGGAATTGAAGAAGGTTTTTGTTTCACAACATGAACCAAAGGTTGTGACACCTTGGTGCATTAGCCTTTTGTTTAGGCATGTGCCTTTGCTTCTTCAAGGAGGTTTTAGACTCCTTGATCACTTGTGCTTGTTCCTTTTTATTTCCCTTCTTAGATGCATACATGGCACTAGGTTTGACTCTCATGCTTGGCCTAGATGCATCTTTGATCTCTACCTTTTTAGCACTTACCCTTGATTCATTTTTCTTATCCTCAAGGGCTTGAGCACATGATTTCATCAAATCATGTTCTCTTCAAGTGCAATCACATGCATTTTTAAAATATGTCATGCTCAAGTTGCAATGCAATGTGACTTTCTAACGTGTCATTATACTCATTTATACATGCTCTAAATTCTTTCTTGACACGTTGATATTTTAAACCAAGGAGATCATTTTCTTGTATTAAATCATCTCGTTCATCAATAAATTTATAATGAGATGAAAATATTGCATACCCTCCTTGTCATCGTCGATGGCCATTAGTGCAAAGAATTCCTTGTCAAGATCATCTTCCACCACCCCCGTGAGTGCAAGATCATCTCGATCGCCATTGTCGCTTTTGGATCCGGAAAAGGAAAGCTCTCCCAATGGGCTACCTCCGCTGCAAAGCCTTCTTCCTTTGGTAGATGGCCTTCTTGTCTTTGAGTTGCGGCTCCTTCACCCGACAATCCTTCATGAAGTGACCAAGCTTCCCACATTTGTAACATTGTTCTCTTGGTCCTTCACCTTGTCCTTGGGGTATCTTTCCTTGACGAATCTCCTTGCTTCGTCACCATTCTTTCTCGCAATACGTCGGAATCTTTTGACAAGAAGTCCGACTTCATTCATCCGAGTCCTCCGACTCTACTACCAATGCCTTTGAAGATTGGCGAATAGGATCATTCTTTTCTTGTGCATCCAAATGAATCTCATAAGTGATGAGATTCCCATATAGCTCATCCAAGGTGATGTTTCAAGATCCTTGGGACTCCTCAATGGCCGTCACTTTGCGTTCCATTCTCTTCCTAAACTGTTTAGGAAGCAATGGTTTAAATCCTCTTGTTCTATCTTCTTGCCAACCGCTTTGAGAAGGTTGACAAGCTTGGTGAATCTTTGGATGGACTCTTCAATCTTTTCACCTTTGGGGACAGTGAAGTTGTAAAATTGTTTTATCAACTGTCTCCTTTTGGCCTTTCTTACTTGAGATGTTCCTTCGTGGATCATCTCAAGCTTTGTCCAAGCCTCGTGTGCGGATTGGACACCTTGAATCTGAGCTCTCTCATTTGTGGAAAGAGAGCTATTTAAAATAGCAAGAGCTTTGCTATTTATGGCCAACTGGAACTCCTCCTCAGGAGTAGGATCATCAATATCAATGGGAATCATAGATCCTCTTGAGACCTCAACCCATATCTGTGAGAACAAGAACGCAAGTACGTTTCCATGTTTGACTTCCACAGTGGGTAGTTTTAAAGGGTCAAACATGGGAACTTTAACATGAACATTTGAGATAGAAGGGAATAGGGTTTCCTGCCTCCTTCTTCTGGAGGTTTCAGCACTAGGAGAACCCAAGTCATCAAAAACAAAGGGATCCATACTATAGAAATGATCAAATCTTGTATTTGGACTCAAATAAGCAAGATGAGGCTCTGATACCAATTGTTAGGTCCCTTAGAACACACTATTCAACCCCCCCCCCCTTCTAGTGTGTTCTAAGGGACCTAACATATAATACAAGTCATTAATGACTTTTATTTTCATATTTCTTTTCTTTATCCAATCAAATATTTATCAACAGAAAAATTGAATGTGCAACCCTACCAGCCCTGGTCAAACTATTGACAATTACATAAGAGTAAAAAAAATACATTATTATTTGCTTTCAAGTTTTTTGTTTCTTTTCTCATTTGAAATATTCATTAAGAGAAAAGTTTAGTGAGCAAGTCTACCAACAATAAAACGAGGGAAATTCTTATTTAGAGAGGATCATTGCACGTTTTCAATTATAATCGTTTTATTATCTTATTTTGTGAGTGATTCAGTTCAGTTGTGTGGCTATGACTGTGTTATATAAAATTGCAACATAAAAGTAAGTGTAAATAATTTTTTTTATGAAGTATTCCCTTTATTTTATTCTTTTTGGTTTAACATAAGAATAGTCATTATAACAAACTTAATATAGTAATGTGGAAAAGACTCGTCATACACAAGAGGGTCCAGCTTACTTATAACTTTATATAATACAAGTCCACATATTAAATGGACAGTGTCACACGGTTATATACGACTTTCGATTAACAACAATTTTTACGATAATACTTTTGCTGATGAATGTAAAAAAGCATGTCTTAGTAATGACTATTTTTATTTATTAAAAGAATTTTAAAATGATATGTTTTCACTTAACTACATACATTCATATAAAAAGAATTTTAAAAGTGTTTTAGATGTCAATTTGTAAGCTCAGAATGTTAAATGACTGTTTTTTTCATAACGACATTCCAAATCATATTTAATCACATATGCATGTACATAGACATATATGTACGTAAGTATGTGTGTATATATATGTGTGTATGCAAAATAATTTATGAGTTATTATACATGTCTTGGCAATTGAACGTTGGAGTAAGCTGAGAGATATACTTGTCTTCAATGACATTCTTCGTATTTATAGGACTTGATATTCACCAGTATAAATATTTCGTATGTAATTTAATCAACACTAAACCTAAGCATGAGCTATATGTCATATATAAGTTTTAAAATTTTCATTGGAGCTTCACAATCATATTTTTGTCAACCTCCTTGCAAAGAAGAACCCCTCTGCGATTCTTTACTATTATGCATGGTATTTCATCTAGTCTAAAATTCACTCCAACTCCACTGTTGCTAATAATACAATTTTGTTAGTCATTTAATAGTATCTAATAATAATACATATGTCCGTGCATATATGCAAATATGGTGAACAAATTCTTCAAATTCCCTATAATCTGATACTAGTTTTAGTTTCATTCTGTGTAATATCCATATACATCCTGGAGATATCTGCATGACTATACAATGACAGACTTGAAATTATATTTAAACCAAACATAGGAGGAAAGGAAAAGAAGCAGCATCAATTGACTAC